>OZ022415.1:2164214-2669214 GCA_963989365.1 Rhimphoctona megacephalus | reverse complement strand
TGAAAGGTGTAGGTATTTATCCTTGAAAAATGTTTTTTGAAAATCTTTTACATTAATTAATATATTATTCTTTAATAATATATTTTTATAATAAAATAGACTATTAATGTATGACACATGAGACTCAACATTATTATTGCTTGAATCAATTAACTATGATAAATTGTTAATTTTATAAATAGTTAGTCGATACGTTGGATTAGAATAACTAATTAAGCTGAATCGATGCAGAATAAAGCTTGGCCAATGTGAATGAGATTTCAAACTATGGATATAACAAATCTACATGACACCCAGTACCCATTTTCTGCACATACATCTGTATCGAGTTCTCCCCCCCCCCCCCCCGGGTATTGCAAGCGGACAAAGATCTTTGCGGTGAGATTACGTTTATAAATCACCCCATCAACTGGGTTGTACCAGCATATGCACGCATCTGTGTTTGCTCGCACCTGAAATCAAAAGAGAGACCAATCAAAAAACGACCCCTCTTGTTAGATTTTCTTTCAGTGCTCTTCTCTTATCCTCTGATATTCGGCAATTTAATTTCGCACAATGCAAAGAGAGAGAGACAAAGAACTGAGATCATCGTAAGAGTTGCGATACAACAAGGAGTCACGTGTATTTGCGAAACCCACCGGAGTACATGCTTTCTTTCATCCTATTTATTTACTGTTTCGGACCCTTTATGAAATTCTCGATTTTTGCCCTTCAGTGATTCTAACGATATATCGAATTTTTATAAGTTTGAATATTTCCGAAATTGTTTCCCAATGCTTGAAGATAAAAATGGTTAGACAGAAATTTGGTTCGTTATCAATTTATTTCATATGGTAAGTCAAACTTATAATGATAATCTTATATATTAAAACGTCGATTTTTTTCTAAATAGAGACATGCTTTTAGTAATGTCTTGTCTTTTGAGTTGAATCAAATTAATCGAATTCCATTTGTCAGAAATTCACGTCTTGTTCGTACGATCAAACGTTTTGTGATTGCTATGACAATAACAATAATGATGATGATGATGATGATGATGATGATTAATAATAATAATAATAATAATAATAATGATGATGATGATGATGATGATGACGATGACGATGACGATGACGATGACGATGACGATGACGATGACGATGACGATGACGATGACGATGACGATGACGATGACGATGACGATGACGATGACGATGACGATGACGATGACGATGACGATGACGATGACGATGACGATGACGATGACGATGACGATGACGATGACGATGACGATGACGATGACGATGACGATGACGATGACGATGACGATGACGATGACGATGACGATGACGATGACGATGACGATGACGATGACGATGACGATGACGATGACGATGACGATGACGATGACGATGACGATGACGATGACGATGACGATGACGATGACGATGACGATGACGATGACGATGACGATGACGATGACGATGACGATGACGATGACGATGACGATGACGATGACGATGACGATGACGATGACGATTATTATTATTATTATTATTATTATTATTATTATTATTATTATTATTATTATTATTAACAACAACAACAACAATAATAATAATAATTTCTAATTCATTAATATTTATTATAATCAACAAAATGACGGCACTAATAAAAAAAATACTGAACTTTTATCGATTAATCGACGTGCGACATTACATATTAACCCATTAACGCCGAAGAATCGTGTTTTTTTTCCTCATTTTCAAGCTAGATTCTTATCATCGAAAAAAAATCATTTGCAAATAAAATATATGTTCCCTTGTACTTTCGAGTGTCCCCTTTCCGAATCCGGAGTCAAAATTGAGTTTTGTCCATTAGAAAAAAAAATATGGCCGTTTTTAAACAAAAAAAACCGAAAAAATCGAAGACATTTTTTTTTCAATATTTTTTTTCTCATTGAAGACGCGCGAGGACCCCCCCTTTTTCTTCAACCATGAGTGCACAAAATAGTTGTAGTTTAAGAATATATTTTTTTAATTTGTCGACATTGACATTTTCACCCCCAAAATGGCGCTTTTCATCCCTTCAGCAGGAAGACAATTTTCACTCTCGGTGCCCGACAAAAAAAATATTCAAATCTTAACGAAAATTGGTATCCCGGGGTTTTCAAGGTCGCTGATTACGATTCCGCCCTCAAAATTCGAAAATTCAGAATGGCGGATCCAATATGGCGGACCCAAATTCAAAAACTTACTTGAATCGGATGAAATGTGGCACTCGGGGGTTTTCGAGGTCGCTGATTACAAATCTGCCCTCAAAATTCGAAAATTCAAAATGGCGGATCCAATATGGCGGACCCGAATTCAAAAACTTACTTGAATCGGATGAAATGTGGCACTCGGGGGTTTTCGAGGTCCTTGATAACGAATCTGGCATCATCATTTCGAAATTCAAATTTGCGGATGCAATATGGCGGACACCTTCCCATTAACGCCCAGTTATTATCTAACGTTTATTGAAGAATTGACAACTTTATATAAATGTAAATAATAATCATTCAATTGATTCACATTTTATGATCATATATTATATTTTTCATGTGTCGAATAAAAATTGACGTTGCAGAGGCTGAGAAATCTCCGATTTTCTTACATTTCATCTTGTTTTTGTTTATACGGGTCATCATTGAATATTATCCCTGATACAAATATATTTATTATCCATGAATATTTCTGTCTGCAAATAAGTTTTGTATATGCCTATCACATCTTTTTTCAATTTTTCACGTTTGTGGAGTGCGGATCGTTCACATTGCTAATGATATTTTATTTTCTGTAAAAAATATTAGCTCAGAATTTTTGTGTTCATTTTAGGTCTGCCAATATTCTTTATCTGAATAATTTGGTTTCTATTTTCGTAGAACTTGTCTTGAGACTAAATCGAACTCACTTATATACCTAAATTTCAGCTCAGTACCTCAACAAAATTTATTCATAAAATATTGTTTTATCATCTTTATTGCTCCTGAGTGAATTCACTTCTTCGATAATTTTTATCTCATCGGCAGCGTGAGCATATTGACAATATTACCATTATGTCTCGAAAACGACCAAGGCAATCTATTCCTTCTCATGTAGAGTTTGAAATGGATACTTCTGACGATAATTGTGACGAGCTCGTCGCGATTCCGAATCCAGACAATTCTGGTTGTCTAGTGATTCCGATTCTGATTTTGAATCAAACGATCACCTTTCGAGTCTTGTTTCTCACTTATAAACAAGCATCGGAAAATTACACAGATAATCAATGTAAATTGGAAGGAGATCACCAATATAAGTGGATGGTTGGTGAAAAGAGCTACCCGAATGAGACTGAAGACAAATTATTACTAACTGACGGTGTAAAAAAAAGTATTCAAAAAAGTGAGCCGATACAACTGTTTGAAAAGTTTTTCTGCATGGAAATGAAAACATACATTATTGACTCATGTAAAGAGAATGGGTTTGAATTGCAGTTGGATGATTTGAATACTTTCATTGGCATCATCATTGTAAGCTCGTTCAATAAAAGAAAATCTCAAAGAGACTATTGGTCATCTGATCCCTTCTTATTATGTGAGGTGGTTTCTTCTGCAATGCAACGCGATACATTTGAGAAAATCAAATCAGAATTAAAGTATTCGATGCCTATAGACAATGATCCCAGTGATAAGGCATGGCGCGTTCGTAAATGACTACAATTATTTCAGATACGGATATTATTTCAACGGATATTCCAAGTATCCGTTCAAAAAAATGGGCATGAGTCGTCTTTATTAGATTTATACAGGCCGCCATTGTGAACTCAGTCGTGATTTTCAACGCAACTGGAGATAAAACAAAAAAAATTGGTTCAAAGCAATTCGCAATTTCGATTGCTAAATATTACTTAGAGAGGGGAAAACTAAAACGGAACAAAGCACACGATACTTTCCGTCACAGCAAACAAGCTCGTTGTTCAATCTGTCCAATAAGAACATATACGTACTGTAAGGACTGTAATGCTTACTTCTGTAGTGCTTGTATGAAAGCGAAACACGTAATCAGGCTTCGGGGATAAGCAAAGGGCGCATTTACAACCAAGCACCCCAAAAAGTGAGAGGCAAGGGGACTCACTCGAATCAAGCACCCCAAAAAGTGAGAGGTAAGGGGACTCACTCGAATCAAGCATCCCAAAAAGTGAGAGGCAAGGGGACTCACTCGAATCAAGCACCCCAAAAAGTGAGAGGCAAGGGGACTCACTCGAATCAAGCACCCCAAAAAGTGAGAGGCAAGGGGACTCACTCAAATCAAGCACCCCAAAAAGTGAGAGGCAAGGGGATTCGCTCGAATCAAGCACCCCAAAAAGTGAGAGGCAAGGGGACTCACTCGAATCAAGCACCCCAAAAAGTGAGAGGCAAGGGGACTCACTCGAATCAAGCACCCCAAAAAGTGAGAGGCAAGGGGACTCACTCGAATCAAGCACCCCAAAAAGTGAGAGGCAAGGGGACTCACTCAAATCAAGCACCCCAAAAAGTGAGAGGCAAGGGGACTCACTCGAATCAAGCACCCCAAAAAGTGAGAGACAAGGGGACTCACTCAAATCAAGCACCCCAAAGGAGAAAGGATTTCTACCACGTCCATGTCGTTTTCTCTGGGTAATGCTCTTAAGTAATTCTCTGGGTAATACTCTTAAGTAGAATAAGGAATTATAAGTTTATCCGTTGAGTAATGCGGAGTGATGAATTTCTATAAATTTGTCAATATATAAAGTTGTCAATTCTTCAATAAACGTTAGATAATAACTGGGTGTTAACGGGAAGGTGTCCGCCGTATTGCATCCGCCATTTTGAATTTTGAAATGATGATGCCAGATTCGTTATCAAGGACCTCGAAAACCCCCGAGTGCCACATTTCATCCGATTCATACAGTTTTTGAATTTAGGTCCGCCATATTGGATCCGCCATTTTGAATTTTCGAATTTTGAGGGCAGATTTGTAATCAGCGACCTCGAAAACCCCCGAGTGCCACATTTCATCCGATTCAAGTAAGTTTTTGAATTCGGGTCCGCCATATTGGATCCGCCATTTTGAATTTTCGAATTTTGAGGGCAGATTTGTAATCAGCGACCTCGAAAACCCCCGAGTGCCACATTTCATCCGATTCAAGTAAGTTTTTGAATTTGGGTCCGCCATATTGGATCCGCCATTCTGAATTTTCGAATTTTGAGGGCGGAATCGTAATCAGCGACCTTGAAAACCCCGGGATACCAATTTTCGTTAACGGGACAGACCTAGTTGGAACGTCAAAAAAAAAGGCCTTTTTTCCGATTTTTTTTTGGCCAAACGATAAAATAATTCACAACAAAAGTTCTTCCGTTTAAAAGATACATATGTAATGTATATGTTGCAATTTTTTCAACGCAATACATATCGAAATAAGCTGGTGACCGTCAATTGCCGAGGACGCTGCAAAAAAAAACACGGTTTGCGGTGATCAAGCTCACGCTGCAACGGCTCATCTGAAACAAAAAAAACGGAGGGAATTTTTAGTTAATGATATAATGCTCCAGTTGAACGAAGGGTTTTGAAAAATTTCCATTTTTCACAAAATGGCGGCCGTTAAAAGTCAAAAGTGTTTTTTTGACCAAAATATCAGTTCCATTTTTTGCTATTAAAAATAAAAATAATTATCCAAAAAAAAAATCCTTCGTTCATATGGAGGACTACCATGTATAGAAGAAGTGATATAAATTTCAACCCGATCGGTAAAGCCGTTCTCGAGCTACAGTGATCACCGACTTCAAAAACATGGTTTCGAGAAAAACGCATTTAAAGTTTTGAGTACGGTTTGCATGGCTCAGACACGACGTGCTACAAAGTCTTGTATTTCGGCGAATAATGGTCCGATTTACATTTACCTGGGCGAAAAATGTTCGTAAGAGATTCTACTTTTTGAAAATGAAATTAAAAAAAAATCGATTTTTCGAAAATTCTAACTAGGTCTGTCCCGTTAAGATTTGAATATTTTTTTTGTCGGGCACCGAGAGTGAAAATTGTCTTCCTGCTGAAGGGATGAAAAGCGCCATTTTGGGGGTGAAAATGTCAATGTCGACAAATTAAAAAAATATATTCTTAAACTACAACTATTTTGTGCACTCATGGTTGAAGAAAAAGGGGGGGTCCTCGCGCGTCTTCAATGAGAAAAAAAATATTGAAAAAAAAATGTCTTCGATTTTTTCGGTTTTTTTTGTTTAAAAACGGCCATATTTTTTTTTCTAATGGACAAAACTCAATTTTGACTCCGGATTCGGAAAGGGGACACTCGAAAGTACAAGGGAACATATATTTTATTTGCAAATGATTTTTTTTCGATGATAAGAATCTAGCTTGAAAATGAGAAAAAAAACACGATTCTTCGGCGTTAATGGGTTAAGTTGAAAAATATTTGTTTTTAAATTAGTAATCATATGAAAAATAATGAAAAAAATCGGTCCTTCCAATCAGTTTAAAATGGTAGGACAAGCGGGTATTTGAAAATCGAGATCGCACCCTTCAACGTGTGAGTGATTGACCGATACGACGATATGACAGTAGCGGTATTGTAAGCGGTTAGAAGATGGCTATCCTGCTAAGTGATTGCTCTTCAGATAAACCCTCGTGGGAATATAGGAGGCGATAAGCTTCAATGAAACGCACCGTCGAATGCGAAATGTCGCAAAATTGATCAACTGCATATACTCCCATATATATTTATCTCGGTTTGCCTCTTTGCAACCGCGAAGATTCTCCCTGACTAAATCCCGGCTGTAATTAAGTTCGAGAATCCCAGGACTGAAAATCCGTGGTTCTATGTTACTGCGATGTATCTGGATACGCGTGTGTCTCGATCTCAAAGAGATCAGAGGGAGAGGAGAGAAAAATGGGGCTCACGAAAAACAAACAAGACAAATCTTCGATCATTATTCCATGAAATTATTTATTTTTACCTATGATTTTTAATTACAGTTATCCTTTAGCCCTTTATCACAATTAGTCATTTATTCCATTTAAATTATTTATATCTATCGGTACTCAGTAATTAATACCCATTTGAAAAAAATAATAATGAATGTATGGAATAATCAATTATTTGAACGAATCTTCAAAGAATCTATTTGCAATATAAACAACACCTACGCAAAATGTACCAGGATTAACATTCAGATCTGATCATAAGAAAAAACACGATTAGGCAGGCTTCCTGCAATTGCGGCATTAATTATTTTTTTGCTTAGAAAACGAGAATATAAAAAATACTAGTATTCTTAATTTTTATTATTTATTTTTCCTGCGTATTTACGAGCCCATCCCATCACTTTAACTCCACTTTCCCCCGCTGGGGAAGAGTGGCTGTGTTACCCACAGCCATTCTTTCCTAATGCACTACTTTATACATCGCATTTGTACGAGGGCCAACAGAAACTGTGGAAAACTGGGCCGAATACGGGCAATTTTTATATTAGAGTCTCTCAGTTGGTTAGTAACATCAGAAACTCAAAAAAACTGCCTCTCGCTCAGCGATTGATGCGCTAACCGGTGCATGGCTGAGCGGTCATCCAATCAAGTATTGGCTTCGTCCGAGGCTGCTTAACTTGGGAGATCGCCGGTAAAAGCTTCAACGACGGAATTTAATATTCAGCAGGAAGTTTCTGCAATGTAATTCATAAATATTAAATATTAATTCATTGATATTTTTATGTATTTATGCATACGAACAAATCTTTTCACGTCAAAAATACAACAGAAAATTTCGTACGAATTTTCAAAATTTTCGGACCTGGAAGACAAAAATGCTTCATCGGAGCAATTTAACACGTAAAGGGATATGCGATACGTCCTTTTGCTTGTCAACAATTTATTCACGTTATTATAGAGTGGCGGGATGGTAACGTCGCTTTATTCTCCCTTATCTTATCATGTCCCGTCACCTCGGAAGATCGTAATCGAAATGGTGGGCTTATTAGGTACTTAAGTCCTAAAGGAGAGCGAGAATGCTCCTCGGCAGCGCATATATCGTCCCTGTGGAACGAGAGGCTCGTCCGTGGCACGCGCCCTCGTGTAATTCAATCGGCTATTTCGACAAAAGACCCCGTGTTCGGACTAGCCAACGTCCGTACAAGAGATCCCTCTTAATACCACAAAAAAAAACAAAAGAAAATAACTGTTACGCAAGACCGACGATTAACCAGTCATATACACATACAGTTATTTTTCGTAATCTTCGCCTTTTGTATTTACTTAGCTGCTCGCTTCTTGGCAGATGGAAACTGTTCCCAAGACATTGCAACCCTTTTTAAAAACACGAAATACGATACTTGCGTTCATTTTTATTTCGTTCGTTAGTCGGGCTCCTTGATTCAAAGTTCGTGAACAAATACAAGTTTAGTTATGAAAACATTAAATATAGAGACGTTTTTCATGAAAATTTTCATGAAATTTAGCATTATTTGAATTGCACAAAAATTCATTTACAAATTTTGTAGTTTCGACCAATTTTTGTTGCTTCAATATTTAAAATCATGGTTGTGCAATAAAACAAGAGAAATGATTGGATTATCATTTCAAGGAGCTCCGAAATATTTTAGTTGAGTTCGAAAATTAATTTGAATTGAGTACAAATTTGAAGTACCCCCATTTATGAAATTGAAAATAAAAATTTAACTGGTAAAACCACTGTAGAATTTTCGAAAAATGGATTTTTTTTATTGACTCAAAATATACTTTGAACCCTCTTGAATATGAGGCAAAAAGGTTTATACCTGAAAAAAAAATTTTCATTGAAATTTCGGGCTCTTCCCCGAGCGCGTCGGTCATTTCAATAACATACTTCAAAACTTTAAACGTCTTTCTCTCGAAACACGATTTTTCAAAACGGCACGCAGCATAACTCCAACAGTTTTCATTCTTTTCATTTGAATTTTTTACAATATCTTAAAAATAACATTTCAAAGTGAAATACGTACGGAATTTTCGATAAGTTCATTTAAACATTTTTTATCAACAAATAATTACCCCTGTTTTCTGTCGAAAATTGAACCTCTTCATTCAAACACTCGCCAATAATACAAAAATGAATATTTTCAAAATCCCCTACGTACTTCACTAGCTATGAGTGTCTAGATTAAGGTTTTTTTTATTCCAGATCAACAATTGCACCAGTTACACTGCGTGCCGCAGAGCACCTCGAATTCAACAAGCCTCGCGGGAATTCAACAAACCTCGCGGGAATATTAAAAAATGTCGCCATTCTTCAATATTTTTCAATCATAATTTTTTGTTGTACAGATAGATATCTTAATAACTCCCCCGAATATTATTATTCTATTACCTTTCCTTCCACCCGAAAAAAATTGTCGAAAAAAGACATTTTTTGAGGCCGTTGCAGTGGTTTTAGCCCTTAAAGTTTACCCTGTGCGGATCATATGATTTTTGCTGGATTTATAGGTCGAAAGTGACCCATATGATCCGCGCAGGGTTAAAAATAACTCGAAAATTTCTAAAATTACTATGGTATCGTTTAAAAATATCGGGTTAATTCTCATGATTAATGTAAATGATGAAAATAAATGTAAAAATTATAACGAAGATGAAAGCGAAGAATTCTTTAGAAAGTATTGATTAAAATTCCTTCATATTAGAGTATTGACATTGAAGGACAAATACGAGTATTCGATAAATTCATCACCAATGAATGCCTTGCGTAACACATTTTTCTGATTTGCAGAGACTTTCATTTTTATACTTGTTCATCATTACAAACGTTCTTAATGTTTTGAAGTAAAATCTCCTAAAAACAAAATAAAAAAAAACTGTGTAGTAAGCCCCTTTAATGTACGCAAATAATGCAGTTTTTAAGATTTTTTTTTAAGTACAAAAAGGATTTATGAAGCGTAAACGATCAATATAACGATGTTGAACTTTAATTGTGTTGCAAAGCATTATAGTTTTGCCGTACACGCTCGTCGAAAGCGATACACAACCCCCAAGATGGCTGCAATTGGGCGCTGATGGTGGTGGTACGTGCTTGGTGGCAGGAGTATCGACGTTTGGCTTTTGGAGGGTTTCTCCAAAGGTAAGCTCATTGGAAATTGTGGGTCTTCCCTCCCCTGGAATAGCCCCTCTTTTGGCCTTCCCGGCCCTTGAAAACAAAGAAACACGAGTAATTGAATTTTTGTGTCGCGTGAATTAACAGAACCCAGAATTGCTTTGAGTATTTCCACTTGCCTTCTATTTTTTTTCAAAATTCATTTTCTTCCCATGGTTAATCAACTCGAGCTTTTGTATTCTTAGACATATTTCTAAATGTTTAGCTGATTTCGCGAAGATTTGCGTAAAATAAAATAATTCGTCGATCAAAAAACGAGTGAATTTTCATCTCATTTGACTTTATGGTATTTACGTAATTGTGTCCGAAATTTTTTCATTAAACAATGTTGGTATAGCTGATGCCCGTATAATGGCATTTTCTGCTTTGTCATTTATTTCTTTCTCTGTTTAATAAAAATTACTCGGGCTCGAAACGGCTATTGTGGTTAATTGTTGTTCATTCTTTTTTTTTCAATATTTGGCGTCGAAGTGTTGCCGCGGCTTTTGATATAAATAATATATGTATATGTTGATCCAGAGACGGGGCAGAGTCTCGTTAAAAGGAATAGACAAAAAAGAATTTACCCCAAGAACGTTCATGCATTCTGTCAAATTTTCGACCTATAAAGCATAAAAATAGCAAAAATCCCCTCCCGGGGGAAAAAAACTGGACAAATACATTGTTGGTCCCTCGTTTCCTTATGATATCACAAAAAATCCAAAACCCCACTTAAATTTTTATTTTTTTTAAATGTTTACTAATTTTATTCATATCCCGGAGGGAAACCAACCATATAGATTATGAAATATACGGCCAAAAAAACAGACTTCACAATAAATGTTACTTTGAATTTATTTCCACAGAACGAAACAGGAATGAAAGCATGAAAAAATCAGCGCTATCAAGATGAGAAAAATACCACTTATAATTGGTGTGTAAGAAGTATCAATAGTCTAGAAAAAAAAGAAAAAAGGTCACCATCTAAGTTACGTGCAGCAGTAAAATTTGTGATATCAGTACTAGGACAAGTATTTCTTTGGTGACTGAGAAGATATCAATATGGACGTACCGGCAACGTAGGGCATGCAGTTGGTGCATTGCTTCCGGGATCTCCTAAGTCGAGTAGCTACTTTTGTTTTGGCTATGGCGCGACCAATGTTGCCAAATAGTATTTACTTATATGATCTAATGAAACAACATTGCCTGCGCCGTGGCTGAAATAACGAAAAATAAGCAGGAACAGGAAGTTTCGCATAAGATCCCGTGCTTTTGTAATGTTAAAAAAAAAACTTTAATTTATGTCCGTACATGATAGCACAGTTTTGTTTGATTGGTAATAATTTGATGAACGTTCAACACCGTACGTTGAGTACCGTACTCATTCCAGTGAAAATCAAATTGGAGGTGCTTTTCGTTGCATGCGCTGCTTTTCGCTGTCAGAAATTTATAAGAAAATCAATTCTTCTGCGAATTTCAGAATGGCCTTTTATCATACACAACATTCGACGTCGAATTCAATCGGAAAAAAATGGTGTTCGTAGTCATCATAAAATTTCATTAACATAAGGTGCAGTCAGTTATGAAATTTCTGAAGATGCGACTCAGTAAACCATTACCAGCAATGTAGCGTATCATACATTCGAAAACTACTATTGGCAGCAATGAAAGTTATTACACTTTGGAAAGCTACTATTTATTAGTAGAAGATCTAAGTAACCATTGGTGAATGGTCAAAAGATCAATGCAGGCTATGAATGCACCGTCAAATTTGTATCCAAAGTTATAAGATCACGCAAATTTCATACAAAATAATCTCCCTCCGTTCGTCTCATTTTGACGTTCTTGGACGCCAGCTATCAAAATAGCCGTTTATGTTTTGAAAAAGAGAATTTAAACCGTTATACGGGATTAATCATAAAAAAATAAAAATGAAATAAGACAATACCAACAATGAAAAAGTGCGTATTTATGACCCTTGACTTTTGAGAGAGACCCCTGATTTTTACTGGAATGAGCAATTTTAATAAAAAGTTATGGGCCGGACAAGTACTCTGTGCATATACGCTCAACGTACGGTGGTGAACGTTCATCAAATTATTACCAATCAAACAAAACTGTGCTATTTATGTACGGACATAAATTAAAGTTTTTTTTTTTAACATTACAAAAGCACGGGATCTTATGCGAAACTTCCTGTTCCTGCTTATTTTTCGTTATTTCAGCTACGGCGCAGGCAATGTTGTTTCATTAGATCATATAAGTAAATACTATTTGGCAACATTGGTCGCGCCATAGCCAAAACAAAAGTAGCTACTCGACTTAGGAGATCCCAGAAGCAATGCACCAACCGAGGGGCTGCTCACTTAGGAAATCTTTGAACCATTTTATCAAAAATCAGATAGGCAATCGCTAGAAGTCGCTGGAAATCGCGCGAGTCACATGATTCCTGTTTTTCTTATCATTTCTCAAAGTATATAGGAAATCGTGGGAAATCGCAAAGAAATCACAGGATTTCGAGAATCACTAGGAATCGCTAATCCCCTCTTCAAGCGAACAAAGTTGATGTTTGCTCGTGACAGATCTCTCTTGGTACAATAATCATCTCTTTGTGCACCCTGCTTAGAAAATCCTATTGAAACCCATAGAAAAAAATGAATCCGAATCAACGGTGTTATTTGTCCAGGAAATAACCTATTCAAATGCCCCTTTCCGATAGACTTTTTCAATGGGAGAGAACCCTATTCAACTGTTCCAATGCCATAGACTTCCTCAATGGGAATGAATCGGTAAAAACACTTAAAGCAAGGAAAAACGAATTGGAATTATGAGATTGCTTTAAATTGTCAAAAAGAATTTCTGGCTCCAAAAAAAATTTACTTGAACGAAGTAAATTATTTATTTGTATATTATCCAGTAATCCAGTACTCGCATGAAGTAAATATATCTTTGATCGAAACATCATGGTTAGTAAAGGCAAATACAAAATTATTTAGAGAAATGCACAGTTGCAAGATCGAAATGAACGGGTTACTGAAAACAAAAAATCGTTTTTTTTTCAACTAAAAATTCATATTTTTTTATTATTGATCACATTTTAATATGCCTATCACTCCTGACATTCATTTTCACGGAAAAATTTTCCTACCTACACGGGGATTCGATCCGACCTACCTACCCATCTACGACCTAACCAGCACGGACGATACGTATTACACCATCCTCTACATGAGAACTTGAAGTTGAAAAATGATACATAAATCTCAAGTCCAGCATGGAGTAGGAAAAGCCAATGCATGATCTGTAAAACAATATTTATTGAAATTCGTTTTTACTATTCTGTTTTAACTATTATTATAATGAGAAGTCGTCGGATTAATATTCGTTTTAGTAAAGAAAAAAAATCGTGAGGTGATCGCTTGGAAAAAAAATTTAAGCAAATATACACACTTAAAAAGAGTGTATGATTCGTATTTGTAAGAAAAAACATCTTAACTCTATGGTTCCCTCCAAGCATCGAAAGAAATTCGTTCATTTATATTTGTTTCTATATCAAAGAATCACCCTACCAGAAATATGGTTAAAAAAATTGCGAACAGATACGGGATCATCGGGATAGAAACAAATCGATTACTTGTTTCCAATGATTTTGGTTTATCCAATTGAAAATATTACATCATATTGGCAGCCAATCACTCGAATTGGCGTTGATTAAATAAAACGATAGAGTCAAAAATATTAATTATTTATAATAAATCTTTGGCCTTGTTGTCTATAGATTCCATGTATTTACACCAAATACCTTCGATTTATATGAATGAATTAGATTATTGGGACCAAATAAATGTCATCAAAAAAATGATTTACTTATCGCAATGTCTATTTTTATTTATGGCAAAGAAAAATCTACTTGCGTTCAGTAAATTGAACTCGATTAATTTGGATTACTTGGATCAAATAATTTTTTTTTACAGTGTAGGATTCGGAAATAATGGGTCTTGCCTTATTGAAATGTGATAGGAAGTAATGGGAAAATTCCACTTTTATTTTGGTCACCTCCTATAGAAAGATACACCGCTTTCTATTTATTTACGATTGGATCCTATGAAAATCGTATCACGGAATATGCCTATTACAACCGATTCAATATTTAAATTGGAATCGAGTTGGAATTCGTCTTTTCAAGAAACTCATTCGAACCCATGAAATTGTCAATTAGACTATTTCCCATTAGATATTCTATTTAATACGAAATTTCCCGTGTATTCCGATTGACAGTTCATGCAGTTTTCTATAGAAAACTATGGAGTCTATAGGAAATTTCGTATTAAATAGAATATCTAATGGGAAATCGTCCAATTGATAAGTTTATGATTTTGAATGAGTTTCGTAAAATGGTGAATTCCAAATCGATTTCAATTTAAATACTGGATCGGGTGCAATAGGAATATTGCGTGATACGATTTTTATAAGTGGAAGTGAATAGGAAGCGGTGTATATATACACCGCTTCCTATTTGGTGTATATATACACCGCTTCCTATTTACTTCCGATTGGATCTTATAAAAATCGTATCACGCAATATTCCTATTGCAACCGATTCAGTATTTCAGATAGATATATACAGCTTCCTATTCACTTTCGATGGGATCTTATAAAAATCGTATCACGCAATACTCCTATTGCAACCGAATCAGTATTTAAATTGGAATCGATTTGGAATTCACCATTTCACGAAACTCATTCAAACTCATAAACTTGTCAATTGGACGATTTCACATTAGATATTCTATTTATTACAAATTTTCCTATAGATTCCGATTGACAGTGCATGCAGTTTTTGATACACCGCTTTCCATTCATTTCCGATAGGATCTCATAAAAATTATTCAAACCCATACAATTGTCAACTAGACTATTTCTCATTAGATATTCTATTTAATACGAAATTTCCCATACATTCCGATTGACAGTTCATGCAGTTTTCTATACACCGCTTCCTATTTATTTCCGATTGGATCCCATGAAAATCGTATCACGGAATATTCCTATTGCAACCGATTCAATATTTAAATTGGAATCGAGTTGAAATTCATCTTTTCAGGAATCTCATTCAATCCCATAAACTTGACAATTCGACTATTTCCCATTAGATATTCTATTTAATGTGAATTTTCCATACATTCCGATTCACAGTGCATGCAATTTTTGACACACCGTTTCCCATTCATTTCTGATTGGATCTCATAAAAAACCTATCGCAGAATTTTCCTATTGTGACCGATTCAGAATTTGAATTGGAAATGTATCGGAATTCTCCTTTTCAAAAAACTCATAGTACAGTCAATAAGTATATTTCCTATTAAGTACTCCATTTAATGCCTTATTTCCAATTCATTTCGGTTAATGATACAGGCTGATTCAAACCCATTGATACCGATTGACTTCCAATCGGAGGACATATCGCTCTCCTATTGATCCATTCATTTCAACTGAATATTTATGGGTTCCTGTCGGTTTCAATCGATATCTATCGGATTTTCTAAGCAGGGTAATAAGCATCTCTTTGTCTACTGTGTTATTGATGGAGTATCCACGTATCCCTAACCATAAAATAATTATTGTTAATCTATAATAATTAATCAATGTTCTTCAGTCTAGAAATCAGTGATTTTTTAAATTTAGAAATCACTCGTAATCGTTAGAATCAGCATAAATCACACGAAATCACAAGTAATCTCATGGATTCAGAAATCGTGAAAATCGTAGTCGAAATCACAAGAAATCGATTTCTTTTGGAAATCGATGAGCCACGGAATTAGCGAGTGAGCAGCCCCTCGGCACCAACTGCATGCCCTACGTTGCCGGTACGTCCATATTGATATCTTCTCAGTCACCAAAGAAATACTTGTCCTAGTACTGATATCATAAATTTTACTGCTGCACGTAACTTAGATGGTGACCTTTTTTCTTTTTTTTCTAGACTATTGCTACTTCTTACACACCAATTATAAGTGGTATTTTTCTCATCTTGATAACGCTGATTTTTTAACGCTTTCATTCCTGTTTCGTTCTGTGAAAATAAATTCAAAGTAACATTTATTGTGAAGTCTGGTTCTATGGCCTGATATTTCGTGATCTATATGGGTGGTTTCCCTCCGGGATATGAATAAAATTAGTAAACATAAAAAAAAAACTCGAAATAAAACATCTTTAAAATGTCAAAACCACGAGAAGACCAAAAAATCTACCACTGGAAGGGCCGCAGAGTAACAGAAAAAATGTACCGGAAGAGATTGTAACAAATTGAACATTTTTAAATTACGCGCGCATTGTAACCTCTTCGCGACGTTGCCACGTCTATACTGAACTACGATATAAACGTATATTTGAGATATTTTTTTGCTAATTACTACTATCACATGCTCTTAACCTGTATGTTTAAGGATTTAAAATGTTCCTTATAATATTTTCTCTTATTCTACCCTTTTTTAGGGTTCCGTACCCAAAGGGTAAAACGGAACCCTATTACTATGGGAGCTTTCCAAGAAGTCAACACAGTGTGACACTGTGTCGACCACGGTCTTACATACAGGTCTTGCAACGAATGTGGTGGGGGTGGTTTGCTTAATGTCGGCACCAAGTTTTGGCTTGCAGCCACAAGAGCGGCGCTACGAACTTGTCATAGCGACTAGAGCGCATGCGTCTAAATTATAACCAGTTTTATGATAGAAATGTACATATAGGAACGTTTCCGACGAAAAAAATATGAATATTGAATATTAAAAAAAATAATATTAATGAATATTAAAAAAAAATTGAACTGCAGTTTTCTATACCATAAAGCATTATTATCTCAAGCAGCCCTGATAAACATGTATCATTTATTTTTGATGGCTGTAAGAAGCACGTTTAGTTGAAGCGGTTAACGCTGAGCCTCGGTGGTGAGGGTAACGGGTTGAAGACGAGACCCGCCTTCAGGACTTGATTTTTTTTGAGATTGCTGGCACAAAAAATGTATATTTTTTTTCAGAATAAATATGTGGTTAATTAATAAATCAAATTAATTTTATAATTTTCATTAATTTCAATATTTTTAATATATTCACGGACATCAATAAATTTTTATTCCAACGTACGGGGAGACGTGGGGCATCAGTTTTGTTATATCAAATTGCATTCAAAATTTATATTTAACGGGACAGACCTAGTTGGAACGTCAAAAAAAAGGCCTTTTTTCCGATTTTTTTTTGGTCAAACGATAAAATAATTCACAACAAAAGTTCTTCCGTTTAAAAGATACATATGTAATGTATATGTTGCAATTTTTTCAACGCAATACATATCGAAATAAGCTGGTGACCGTCAATTGCCGAGGACGCTGCAAAAAAAAACACGGTTTGCGGTGATCAAGCTCACGCTGCAACGGCTTATCTGAAACAAAAAAAACGGAGGGGATTTTTAGTTAATGATATAATGCTCCGGTTGAACGAAGGGTTTTGAAAAATTTCCATTTTTCACAAAATGGCGGCCGTTAAAAGTCAAAAGTGTTTTTTTGACCAAAATATCAGTTCCATTTTTTGCTATTAAATATAAAAATAATTATCCAAAAAAAAAAATCCTTCGTTCATATGGAGGACTACCATGTATAGAAGAAGTGATATAAATTTCAACCCGATCGGTAAAGCCGTTCTCGAGCTACAGTGATCACCGACTTCAAAAACATGGTTTCGAGAAAAACGCACTTAAAGTTTTGAGTACGGTTTGCATGGCTCAGACACGACGTGCTACAAAGTCTTGTATTTCGGCGAATAATGGTCCGATTTACATTTACCTGGGCGGAAAATGTTCGTAAGAGATTCTACTTTTTGAAAATGAAATAAAAAAAAAATCGATTTTTCGAAAATTCTAACTAGGTCTGTCCCGTTAAGGAATTTTTGCAAAGTAATTGCAGGTGTGGATAAAATTTTTTTCGGAAAACGAAATATTGTGTGAACAATTAATATTACCAGGATTTCAAATAGCGTCGCAAAATCACAGAATTACACGTGGTGTTCTTTGTAATCACATTTAATGTAAGACCGTGTTTATAGGTTATGTCATATGGGTCTTCCGCTCTGTTGCCGCTATGACTTGATCAAAGCGCCGCGTAGCGGCGGCCGAGGCCACTAATAGGCCGACAGTAACGCGACCACCCCCACCACCAAAATTTGACTCAGTTGCAAGACCTGTATGTAAGACCGTGGTGTCGACACTGCGAGAGGTGCTTGTTGGAACGCTTTTTTAATTTCTGACACAACCATCAGATGTCAGGCAGCTCGCAATTTCACTAGGCTCCTAACAACGAGTTCCTAACCTTAATGTAATCGACAACATTTTCATCATGGTGAGATGATTATTTTTTCATATTTTTATTTTTATTGGATAAGCCGTGTTATAATTTATAAAAAGGTTTGTTGTAAACTTGACATAAATATTTTGTAGGACGACTTAGATGTAAGCATCGTTCTACTTATGGAGACACCAATCTTGAGTAGCAGTAGTAGAAATAGACAGAGGTTACAGAAGAGAAGTGTATAGAAAGATGAGCCAACATAAGAAAATGAAATTTCCCCGAGAAATTGGTAGCCATGCGTAAAGCAACACGCGAAAACTCTGCTACTCGCTGTGTCTGGCTGTGTCGCACTGTGTCGTAGTAGGAATGCACTGTGTCGAACACTGTGCCACACTATGTCGCTCTGTGTCGTAGCTGGAAAGCTCCCTATGACTTTGTTGTCCGTCTGTCTGTCCGTCTGTCCCCAGGCTGTATCTCATGAACCGTGATAGTAGGTTTGTTCGTGCTAGCTGCACTTTCTGCACTTTCTACACTTTTTTTTGGAATTTATATTACTATATATTACAAAAGTGTAGAAAGTGCAGCTAGCACGAACAAACCTAGTTAGACAGTTGAAATTGGTTCTGTATACTTAGCAGATGAATTTGATAATTCTCTTTATTTATTGTTGCTATGATTTGCAAATCGTTTTCCCAAATTTTCGAAAATATTATGATAGTTTTCGAAAAAATAGTTTACTAATAATTAATAAAAATTTATTGGTATATAGTTAGCAAAACTTAATTTCAAATATCGTTTTTTATTATTGCTATGGTTTGGAAATCGTTTTCGCAAGTTTTCGAAACTATTATGATAGTTTTCGAAAAAATAGTTTACTAACAATTAATAAAAATTTATTGATATATAGTTAGCAGAACTTAATTTTAAATATCGTTTTTTTATTGTTGATATGGTTTGGAAATCGTTTTCGCAAGCTATCGAAGCTGTTATAATAGTTTTCGAAATAATAGTTTACTAATAATTAATAAAAATTTATTTGTGTATAGTTAGCAGAATTTAATTTCAAATATCGTTTTTTTTTAAACAATCAGAAATGATTTGGCAAACACATAGGTAATGTTAGGATAGTTTACGAAGTGATTGTTTTACCGTAATTATTGAATTAGCAATCTATCATACTGTGGTCAAAGAGCTCCGCATGCCTAGGGATTTTCCTTGGGATTTACCAGGGTATACCTCAACTCTCATTGGAGACGTCGTAATGTATTCATCAAAATTTACGCAAAATAACGTGGATAAGTGAAAAACGTACTGTGGAACGGTGTTACGACGGAGTGTTCTTTAACACAATATCGACGACAGAATATACGCGGTCAAAATATCCGCTGTCAAAATATCCGCAGTCAAAATATCCGCGGTTAAAATATCCGCGGTCAAAATATCCGCCAAAAAAAAATATTCTGTTTTTTAAAATTGCAACCCAATTTGAACTACTATTTCCTCCAACAATTCAAAAAACAACCCCGAGATGACCCAAACCTACCCTACTATTTCCACATATCCAACGATTCAAAAAACAACCCCGAGATGACCCAATATACATATACTGTGACGTGGTAATTTTGCTCACGTCACAAATTGATTAACAATTGGCACGGCACAAGAAAGGAGCGTTTTTCGTCGCTGACGAATTGCTATCGAGCTTATCTAGAAGGGCCAAACGCTAGCATATTTACTGATTATTTATTAATTCTTTTATTTTATAATTTTTTTATACGAGCGAACGACCTTCTCATACATCGAAAAATATCGAGAAAGAGAGAGAGAACATCGGAATTATCATCGTTGTCAGAATTGTCGTTAAGAGGAAGGCTTGAAAAGTTTCGGTCGTCAAGGTCATCGACAGAGCGCGAAAAATAATATCGAGCGAGGGTCGCTAGCTCGAAGCCCTCACCCGGAGCTGTCGAACTCGACGATGCGTCAATCAGCATCGGGGATCTTCGGTAAACCTCGAACGTATCGAAAGTCATCGATGATCACGCGGAGCTGTCGAACTCCATGATGCGTCAATCAGCATCGGGGATCTTCGGTAAACCTCGGACGTATCGAAAGTCATCGTTAATCAGCGTCGCGCCCGTTTCGAATTCAAACTCGAAATTCAAATATAGTTGGCGAATAATAAAAGGAGAGGGCGAAGGTTCGAGAAAATTCGAGATTCCCTTGAGTAGGCGAAGGGTGGGGGGCTAGGACCCTAATCCGCGAAATCGCACTTCGGGAAAATTATCGGAGACTCGAGTTTTAGGTAGCAGCGACGAAGGACGTCTTTTCTCAAGCCGTAGCCGTCTTCGATCAAGAACTCGACGCCATCGGAATTATCGAGTGAAAGCATCCATGGTCCTTTTCCGGATTTCCAAT
This sequence comes from Rhimphoctona megacephalus, assembly GCA_963989365.1. NCBI lineage: Eukaryota > Metazoa > Arthropoda > Insecta > Hymenoptera > Ichneumonidae > Rhimphoctona > Rhimphoctona megacephalus. The sequence goes on along the minus strand of OZ022415.1, from coordinate 2,648,339 downwards.
CTCTGAAACCGTCGCGGTGAGCCGTCGTTTCGCTCTCATTGTGTTTTGTTGTGATTTCGTACCGTTTTGTACTGGCGAGTATACTTTGTGAATTTTGGGATTTAAAAGAGCGATATTGTTTCGGGGTACGTGTGCGTTTGTAAGATTCTAGTAACGTCTTGTCCCGCGATTTAAAACGTTCGCGAATTGTCGTTGTTAAAGTTTTATTTTGAATTGCCGAGGGGAATTCTAGTATTTGATATAGCCCAATCTCGAGATCCATAGTTGTAATTTAAATTGTTATAATATCGAGCCGAAAGGCAAATATTTTTGTTATCAAATTATTTTCGAACACTTACAAATTATAAATTCTTTTATTTATCGAATGTCAAATAAATATCGAGAAATAATGTAAACTGTCAATATAATTTTTCCGGAAAGATTATTTTCTTCAAAATTTTAATGTTATTCAAAAATAAAAGCTATTGTAATTCCGGAGTTGCATTGTTGGTGTGAATATTTATTTTGTATAATTGACCCAGCCCCTCTACCACCATTGGTTTAAAATACAGCTACGACCGGGAAACCTTATTATTTTGTTCTCGATAATTTCAAATAAAATTTGTTTAAGAATTATCTTAAACTGGCGTCCAGAAAGTATCGAGAGCAAATATAATTTGAAGCGCTTGACGGAAAAAGCGTTAAAATATATATGGGGCGTTCCACGCCAAATCGGACAGTCTGAAAAATTTCGATTTTTGATTTCCTTAATTCTTTGATATTTTTTAGTATCCCTCAAAAGAGCCTTTCTGGTAAATTTTGAGATTTTTTTGATTACTTGTTAAAAAAATATCAAATTAAAAAAAAAATCCTCTTTTTTTGGTTTTTTGTTCATAACTTTCTTAATAATGGTCCAAAGTAAAGCTTTTTTAAATCTTTGTTTTTAGATGGCCTTTACAGAAAAAAATACAAAAAAATATTTGAAGTGTTTTTGATTAAGATTTTTGAGTTTCAAATTTTAAATCGTGTTTTTAAAAGTAAGTGATCTTTCGATTTTTTTGAAAATTTTTTATATCAAACTACTATTCTTTTAACAACTTTTAAGATCGGTCTGCTCGTGGGCCCTCCATAATTACAATTTTTTTTCGATTTGTGAAAATTTGAATTTTTTTTTCTCTATAAATCATTATAAGTACTGATTGTTGTCACTGTATACTCTTTTTTTACTTATTTTAAATTAATTGTAATACTTTTTAATTGTTAATAGGTGTTTAAAATCAATAAGTAAACGCTAAGTCTATTTATAAATAATTATAACAAACGGTTTCATTTATTTTCGTGTTCTTTTAAAAATTGTTTAAAAATTATATTATCAATGCTATTTTTTCTTGAAAAGTATTTTTTTTAATTTAAATAATAGTATCTTTATGAATTTCTATTCAATTTAAAAAGAGCGGCACATCTTAATGAATGACTTTCTCACGTGGTGGCGCTGCTGACTGTTTCCAAGAAGCAACGGAAACATATTAGCTAAGAAGTATTCTAGTTCACAAAATAATCGTTTATGTAAAATTTTTAAAAGAACACGAAAATAAATAAAAACGTTTGTTATAATTGTTTATAAATAGACTTAACGTTTACTTATTGATTTTAAATACCTATTAACAATTAAAAAGTACTCAAATTAATTTAAAATAAATAAAAAAAGAGTATACAGTGACAAAAATCGGTACTTATAGTGATTTATAGAGAAAAAAAAATTTCAAATTTTCAAAAATCGAAAAAAAATAGTAATTATGGAGGGCCCACGACCGGACCGGTCTTAAAAGTTGTTAAAAGAATAGTAGTTTGAAATAAAAATTTTGAAATAAAAAAATTGCACATTACCTTCACACTGCGGAAAGATGACTGCCCATCGGTATTATTGAATAATAAACTTCTTCCAACAATAAACGATATTAAATATCTAGGCATGTACTTAAATAGAAGGCTAACCTAGCAAAAACACATAAAAACTAAAAGAAAGGAACAAGACATCAAGTTGAAAAAATTATACTGGCTTATCGGAAGAAACTCCCAGCTATCTTTGGAAAATAAACTACTAATATACAAAACAATACTCAAGCCCGTCTGGACATACGGTGTGCAACTGTGGGGAGCAGCCAGCAAATCTAACATAAGTATACTACATAGATACCAATCCAAATTACTAAGAATCATCGCCAATGCTCCCTGGTATATCTCCCATAAACACCTACATAACGACTTAAAAATAGAATATATTACTGAAACCATTCAAAAACACAGCAAGAGATATCAGGAAAGACTAGACAACCACCCGAATGAACTGGCGAGAAGAATCCCAAACCGTCATAATGAAACAAACAGGCTTAAACGTGTGATACCACTCGATTTAATCAACCGCTTCATTAATTGAAAAACAAACAAATAAAGAAATAGGCAAAATAGATATCGATATCGATGGATATCGTGTCTAATACAACAACATTTTATATTCAGACTAATTATTGAATATCCCTTGGGATAGATTGTAATTAAAAATATTGTCAATAAAAAAAAAAAAATCGAAAAAAATAGTAATTATGGAGGGCCCACGACTGGATCAGTCTTCAAAGTTGTTAAAAGAATAGTAGTTTGAAATAAAAAATTTTCAAAAAAATCGAAAGATACACTCACTTTCAAAAACACGATTTGAAATTTCAAACTCAAAAATCTTAATCAAAAACACTAAATATTTTTTTGTATTTTTTTCTGTAAAGGCTATCTATAAAAACAAAGATTAAAAAAAAAGCTTTAATTTGGACCATTATTAAGAAAGTTATGAACAAAAAGCCAAAAAAAGAGCGATTTTTTTGAAAATTTGATATTTTTTAAACAAGTAATCAAAAAAATCTCAAAATTTACCAGAAAGGCTCTTTTGAGAGGTACTAAAAAATATCAACAAATTGAGGAAATCAAAAATCAAAATCTTTCAGACCGTCCGATTTGGCGTGGAATGCCCCACACACACACACATGGGTCATCTCGGGGTTGTTTTTTTAATCGTTGGACATGTGGAAATAGTAGGGCGGGTTTGGGTCATCTCGGGGTTGTTTTTTTAATCGTTGGACATGTGAGAATAGTAGAACATGTGGTAATAGTAGGTATAGGAAATAGTAGGTAGGTGGGAAATAGTAGTTCAAATTGGGTTGCAATTTTTTAAATCAGAATATTTTTTTTTGGCGGATATTTTGACCGCAGATATTCTAACCGCGGACATTTTGACTGCGGATATTTTGACAGCGGATATTTTGACCGCGTATATTTTGTCAAAGAACATTCCATCGTGACACCATTCCACAGTACGTTTTTCACTTATCCACGTTATTTTGCATAAATTTTGATGAACACATTACGATGTCTCCACACAAAATTTTGTTATTGTTGATATAACTCCGAATAATTGATAGGTTATGACCATAGCACACTCCCCCATGCGATCAGCGATATGCAATGAGAGTTGTGGTATACCCTAGCAAATCCGAAGGAAAATCCCTAGGCATGCGGAGTTCTTTGACCACAGTATGATAGATTGATAATAATTCAATCATTACGATAAAACAATCACTTCGTAAATTATCCTAACATTACTTATGTATTTGCCAAATCATTTCTGATTGTTTAAAAAAAAACGATATTTGAAATTAAATTCTGCTAACTATACACCAATAAATTTTTATTAATTATTAGTAAACTATTATTTCGAAAACTATCATAATAGCTTCGATACCTTGCGAAAACGATTTCCAAACCATAGCAACAATAAAAAACGATATTTGAAATTAAGTTCTGCTAACTATATACCAATAAATTTTTATTAATTATTAGTAAACTATTTTTTCGAAAACTATCATAATAGTTTCGAAAACTTGCGAAAACGATTTCCAAACTATAGCAACAATAAGAAAACAATATTTGAAATTAAGTTCTGCTAACTATATACCAATAAACTTTTATTAATTATTAGTAAACTATTTTTTCAAAAACTATCATAATAGTTTCGAGAACTTGCGAAAATGATTTGCAAACCATAGCAACAATAAAAGAAGAGAATTATCAAATTCATCTGCTAAGTATACAAAACCTGAAATTTTCACAGATGATGTATTTCTGTTGCCGCTATAACAACAAATACTAAAAAACAGAATAAAATAAATATTTAAGGGGACTCCCGTACAACAAACGTGATTTTTTGCCGTTTTTATAGATAATGGTACGGAACCCTTCGTGCGCGAGTCCGACTCGCACTTGGCCGCTTTTTTATTATAGAAAACTGAACGGTACTTTTTGTAAAATACAATGAAAACTGTGATTTCTCATAAGACTCAATGTGAACTGTATGAAATTACTAATACCAATATCTTTTTTCTGGTTCTCTGTAGCCTCTTGAAAATTTAACTGGATCTTTTTCTTATCATAATCTATTGCTGTACCAAATTTGATTAAATTCTGAACGGTAATTCTAAAACCGACAATACTATCTTAAGTGCCGAATATTGAGCATCGATTCTAGCGATTGAAGTGAGTTTTTTTTTAAATAATGGAAGATTTAAAAAAGTTCACAAGTTCACATTGTGTAATTATCATTTTTTTATTGACCAACCGTGACCACTTCTACTCCGCGTCAATTTTTTGCACGAGAAATAAAAGAACTCGTATTTTGAATTTTTAGTTGGTCTATGTTTTCGATTATCTAGCCGGTAATTTTTTTTTTTAAGCCTCTCTACCTTCCTGGATTTTGGTTTCAATAAATCGGGACTGGGAGCCAAATAAAATTACTAAAAGCTTCATAAAAAAAAAGTTAAATTTACAAACTTTTCGAGTACCAGTCTGAACTGGCAGAATTTTTTGCAGAGCTTATGGCTATTCGAATTGGATTTTATTGAATAAACATATTTGAACAGTGGTAACTTTTGGTTCTATTTGTATACCCGTGGTAACAAATATTACACGCTTTCAGTTTCCAGTTTTAGCTTTCAGCTGTCAGTAGATTCAAATAAAGAAAAAACGTTTCCGAATTTTTGCACTTTTGATAATTGGAAAATAAAAAAATCAGTTTCACATCATTTTAGAAAAAAACACGAAAATTTCGGCCTCCTAAACTGGTTTCTCCCGTTAAGCCTTGATGAAAATAAAATATACTGACTGTTTAATGACAGCTATTCTATTCCTCAGATTTCAAAAAAACGAACCATTTTTCAAAATTTTTTCGATTCTGATTTTTAGGATATTTTTCATTTTTGAAAATAATTTGTAAGTGAAAATCGATTTGATAAATTTTTACGATGACTGTGAGTAATTACCAGCTATATAGCTATATAATCAGTTAAATGCAGACAACTAAGAGTTGGATTAAATTAGAGTTTAATCAAACTCGGATATACTTTTTACTTGATTGCTTTTAAGAAATAGGGTAATAAAGTATCCAGTCCCCAGCCCTGTTTTGCAGCTTTGAGCGCGCGAGAATAACGTGGAAGTGGTTTTCGGCTCACAGAAATGTATATCTTTGAATAGTCGATACACAAATTTTCAATATGATCACCGTTTAAGGGGTTAAATCTAGTTGTTTGGGTTGAAAAAATGGAACATTTTTTTTTGCATTTCCTCAAAGAACGTTTTCCCTAGGATCTGAGCACTAGCACGAATATATTTACACACGCTACCTGAGAGTGTGAGTCTCCGAGCGCAGCGATCGACGAGTTTAAAAGCGATTATCTCGGAATCATGTTTTTTAAGTGCTGTCGCGGTGGGCACGATTTCTCGAAAGCAATTTAACCGATCGATGTGAATTTTTCACGAGCTTGTTTCTAATTATAATGGCTTATTCGTGAAGGAAGAAATTTTCATTTGGACCTAAATTTATATTTTTTTGGGTCAAAAAACCTAATTTTTGGAATCTCAAAAATCGAACTTTTCGGAAAAATCAACATTTTTTTTTTAAATCAAAATTTTGCTAAACCTTTCGTACACAAAGAGCGTATAGTATTATACCAACGAAATCTTTTTGGTTTTTTTATTTCACATGAGCCGTTCCAGAGATATCTAGAGTCGCGGCAGCGACTCGAGACAAGTACATTTAATATACTATAATGTCGAAGATGATGAGTCGCTACTAGAGTCATTACAGTAAGCAGAGTGGTTTCGAACAGTTTTTGAAAATTGTTTCGGCGATATTTAAAGAATTACAGCGTTTTGAAAAATGTTGCGGATTCGCGTATTTTTTATTTTTTTTTTCGGCAGTGAGACAACTCTGTTCTTTATATCTCTATTCTTAAATAACTCTATGCTGAAAATCTCTATTCCTCGACATCTCTATTCTTAAATATCTCTATTCTGAATAACTGTGGTTAATTAAACTGTATTCGTGAATAACTCTATTCTTAAATATCTCTATGCCTAATTATCTCTATTCCTGGACATCTCTATGCTTAAATATCTCTATTCGTAAATATTTCTTATCTCGGACATCTCTATTCTTATATATCTCTATTCTTAAATATGGTTAAAGACAACTCTATTCTGAGACATTTCTATTCCAACTCATCTCCATTCCAAGATAACTCTATGCTTGATAAAAATAATTGACAATCAAGCTGCTTATTATCTAGAGTCGCGGCAGCGACTCGAGACAAGTACATTTATAAAAGAGAGTTCGCTCCAAGACTCTTTACAGAGAGGACCGCGTTTCCAACTGTTTTCGAAAACTTTCAAAAATTGTTTCCGTAATATTTAAATAATTACGATATTTTGGAAGATGTTGCGGGTTCACTTATTTTTTATTTTTTTTTTCTTTCGATCGTGACTATTTTGAACTCTGTTGCTTAACGCGTATTGAGGATATTAATATTTTATTTTTTCGTTGCATCAAAAAATTGTGCATTTTTTCGCACACATTTTTGATGTTTATTCGTTTTTTTTTCGCAGTCGCTGTCTAGTGACACTAGTAATACTGGTATAGAAATCTGGTGATTCGTGAATAATACACTGACTATATACCTATATATTTCTGATTGGCTTTCCGTTTATTATGGTTTTATGAAGTGACAGTAGTGATGAGGTTATAAAGATCGCGGATGTGACAGCTGACCAATATTTTTTCGTCAGTCTTGATTTTTTGGTTTGCGTGACTGTCCTTACTTTCGGTCAACTTTTGGTTACAGTGACGTTTATAGATAGATAGACGAGTAAAGAGTGACTTTTATTATTATAGATAGAAGAGTGATAGTGGTAAAATAAAGTGTAATAATAAACTATTGAACAGTGCATAAATAAATAATTTCATTTATTAAACCTAGCTCCTACAATTTTTTTCCGAACGTAAACTCTACAACGGAGTCGAAAACGATCCCTTTTCTCTTTTACGATAAAATGTTCCTCGAATGCAATTTAATGCAAGGTTTATTTAGATTTAGAAATCATTCTCTTCGTTTTTTTATAACTAAGAGAATGGTGTATGATAAGCTCGTATTCGGTGAATATTTAATATCTTTGTCGTGAGGTTATAAAGATCGCGGTCAGTTTTAACTTTTGATTAAAGTGAATTTTATTATAGATAGAAGAGTGATAGTGCAAAAATAAAGTGTAATTCATTAAATAAACTTTTGAATAGTCTAAATAAATAATTTTTTTTATTAATCCTAGCCCGAACAATTCATTCTTCCGGACGTAAACTCTATGGAGTCATATTTTATATCTATCAGTCTTGTGGTCGGTAAATATTTTGCTACACCTTTTTCTCCTACATAGTTTAATTTTCGAGAAAATCAAACGTTACACGTTCTCTTTCCATCAGAGAATAAGGCGTAACTCTCGCTTTTCTCGAAATGTCAAGCGAATGGAGTCTAGAGTACAGGAGGGTTTACTCCGTGCAAATTGCATAGGACAGGATGAAGCCGAAATCGTGACTCGGTGAGGTGGTGCTGGCGATGCTGATGGAACACTGTTGCATGTGTTAGGCCGATCACACACGCATTCGCATAGCGTAGCATAACGTAGCATAAGAGATTTCGACCAATCGGGTAGCGTATATGTGCACTATTAGGGTGTGCATAAAAAAGGCGATATTTTTTTTCCCCTTGCATCCACCGAAAAAAGTTGAGTTATGGTAAAAAAAAGAAGCATCCTACAAGGAGAGCTTAGAATTAAATTATTTCGCGAAGCGCATTGCATGTGAAGATTTTCCATAAGAATAACACAGGAAAATAATAGGGTCCTTGTACATTGTGCTACAACTCTTGAGGAAAAAATTGCACAGAAATGTCACTAACATGTTTTTGTAGAGAATCGAATTCCCTACAAAAAAAGTCCTTACGAGCAATACGCTCAGAATAATCGTTCTATTGTTATAGCTGTTGGAAGTTGGATGGATGAAAAAAAATTATTCAACAGGTTATCACACTTGAATTTTTGCTTAAGGGAAAAAAATTGATAGGGTTTTTTTGTAGAGAATTATTTACTTTGCAGAAATAAGTCAATGAGACCATTGAGAAAGTAATCGTTTCATCACTACAAAAATTTCATGTTTGATTGTCAAAATATATCTATTTTTCTCACTTATAAACTCTTGAATATAAATTTCAACAGAATCTTATCGTCAATTTTGGAAAAAGATTTATTCATTATTGCGAATTAAGCATGATCACGAACAGCAGTAAATAATAAAAAGGACAATGGTTATTCATAATTGCATTGTCTTTACAATGGAGTTCAATCAGTGTTTTTTAGGGTCTGTTTATTGCAATTGGAATATTTTCGACAATGACGGTGTACTTTGTTTAGGAGCTATTGCAATTACTCTTCGTTTTTTTTTTCAATGAGCCGTTGTATGCCTCTATTGATGCCACACCACCGTTCGGCTACGTCATTAACAATTTATAGTTGCTGGAAAAAATTCACGCAAGTTAAAAACCTTGTATTTTCTGGCCACGACGGAATATTTACCTCAAGAAATTCATAAGGCAAACCGAATGGTTGAAAAAGAAAAGTAGGCTGTAAAAAAAGTTGAGACAAGTGCATTTACTCCTCCCAAACAGTAGAATCGGGTGATCAAAAATTATGTCTAGACTTCACAAAAAGTCGTGGAATGGATAAATTTTTCAAAAGCATTAATATTCAGATACATTAGAACCCATTATCGAAAAATCTTTCAATTAATTCTCAGTACAATTGTTTCACACAGCAAGAATCAGAATTAAAAAAAAAATCCCGATACAGAAAAAAATTTTGAACAGAAAAAATTTGCTTGAAAAAAAAATTCGGACGAAGTTTTACAAGTGAGAAAAATAGATATTTTTTGAGAATTAAGCATGAAATTTTCCTAGTGATGAGACGATTACTTTCTAAATGATCTTATTGAGTTATTTCGCCAAAGTAGACAATTCTCTACAAAAAAAACCTTATGAATTTTTTTCCATTAAGCAAAAATTCAAGTGTTGTAGTTTGTTGAATAATTTTGTTTCATCGAACCAACTTTGAACAGCTATAACAGTTGAACAGTTATTTTGAGCGTATTGCTCGTAAGGACTTTTTTTGTAGGGAATTCAATTCTCTATAAAAATATATTAGTGACATTTCTGTGCGATTTTTTCCTTAAGAGTTGTAGCACAATGTTCAGATACACTATTATTTTCCTATGTTATTCTTATGGAAAATCTTAAAATGCAATGCGCCTCGCGAAATAATTTAATTCTAAGCTCTCCTTGTAGGATGCGTCTTTTTTTACCATAACTCAACTTTTTTCGGTCGATGCAAGCGAAAAAAATAATATCGCTTTTTTTATGCACACACTAGTGCACTATATATATGCGTTTGGAGTTACCCGATTGGTCGAAATCTCTTATGCTACATTATGCTACGCTATGCGAAAGCGTGTGTGATCGGCCTTAGTTCCGCGTGACAACACGTAATTTCACGTGTGTTGGAGGCATTTATACGAACATAACCTGTTCGTCGATACATTTTTAAAAAATCGGGTTCTCGTGCTCATATCCAGGCGGCCCGAGTGGTACACGAGCAGATGAAAAACGACGATATACGAAAATTACGAAAACGAATTACGATTTCGAAAAAAATATTGCAATTCTAACTCACGAATGTAAATAACAAAAATAATACAATTAGCGACGATTCGGGCACGACACTATATACAATTTATTCATGATTCTATTTCAGCACGACAGACCTGAAATGTGTATATATATGTTTTTCAGTTATATGAAATTTTCGCTCATCCGTACAATTCAATGAAAAAAACATTGAATTTATTAAACTTAGTCCCTACAATTTCTTTCCCGAACGTAAATTCTACAACGGAATCGAAAACGATTCCTTTTCTCTTTTACCATAAAATGTTCCTCGAATGCAATAATAAGGTTTATTTAAAGACCATTCTCTTCGTTTTTTTGATAATTAAGAGAATGGTGTATGATAAACTCGTATTCGGTGAATATTTAAATATCTTTGTCATAAGGTTATAAAGATCGCCGTCAGTTTTAACTTTTGATTAAAGTGACTTTTATTATAAATAGAAGAGTGATAGTGTAAAAATAAAGTGTAATTCAATAAATAAACTTTTGAACAGTGTCTAAATAAATATTTTTTTTATTAACCCTAGCCCCAACAATCCATTTTTCCGAACGTAACTTTAGAACGGATTCGAAAACGGTGCCTCTTCTCTATTACCATAAAATGTTCCTCGGATGCAATAATAAAGTTTATTTAGAAACAATTCTCGTTGTTTTTTTTTTTATAACTAAGAGAATGGTGTGAGATAAACTCGTATTCGGTGAATATTTGATATCTTTGAACAGTCGTGAGGTTATAAAGATCGCCATTAATTTTACTATCGTACGTAGAGCGGATACGCACAGAGTACTTGTCCGGCCCGAAAATTTTTCATAAAATTTGTCACATAAGTCAACATTAATTTACCATACATTTGGCTAGTAAAGTAAGCACAGTTAATTTGGAATCACAATATGCGGATTGTTTTGTATCCCAAATTATCCTCTTTCCTTTAACCAATTGTTATCGATGAATTGATGCTCCTGTGGAGCATATCTCACGTTATTACACGGCACGTTTTTTCCGGTTTTGTAACATCCGGGGGAAAACTGGAGTTACAGAGCATCTAAACGGTACTGTACACCCGGAATAAGTACCATCTATACGCACTTTTACACCGGTTTTTACTACAACAGGTTTTACAAAACGGAACAAGCCTGCCATGTAAGAGCGGTCATCAATTGATTGCATTCCAAGGCGGGTAACATTCGAATCTGCATCAGGAGATCCGAATGTTCGGAGTGGTTGAAAAATTTGCCGTGAACAAAAAAGCATATTTTTAGCTGATTAGTCGAAAAATTTTCGGGCCGGACAAGTACTCTGTGCGTATCCACTCTACGTACGATAGTAAACTTTTATCAATTTGTTACCAATAAAACTATACTACAAATACTACAAATGAGAGTGTGATAGCGTTTAAGCTCACGCAGGCTAATGCAATTATGTATTTTTTTTTTTTGAAAGCCCTTGTAGTTCCAAGTCATAGGATAATAATTCGTTGTAATAAAGCATTAATTAGAGAAATGGCAAGTGAACATTGGAGATTTTATAAATATAATAAAATCCCACGTACTTGGCCATATATCCTTTAGTAGACTTCTATTTATTTATCAACTTTTTGTGAACTCACAACATTTACGAGAATGAAATTATCACCTCTGTACAATTTGACTTAATTTGATAAGATAATGGGAGCGGTTACCCATAAAACTTTGTATGATGAGTTGGTTTTTAGAAAGGATTTTTGTGCGGAGAGATCTTTGTGAGAATCGGTATTTTAGCGCTGGATGGTGGGAGAGGGGGGATTAACTGGAACGACTATTTGGGGGGGGGGGGCGTAAATGTACTTGTCTCAGTTTTTTTCACAGCATTTATGCTGTTTTTGGCTAGGATCATAAATTATCGGCGGTCGAAATAGTAGAGCGAATAAAATTTTACGGACTGATCGACTAAGAAATTGAACTCTCAGATCTTGGCACAACTATTACATGTTTTTGTAAAATTTAAATTATTTAATTGAATATTATTATGTATTTTAATGATCATAGCAATTGCATTTGAAGAGACAGAATCAATGTTTCGGCGGTATTTCGACCTGTTGGGGTAATTTTCGAGTCTCGAGTATCGATACTCGAGATTGTGCATATTAACTCACCACGCTATGATTCTATGATTCTATGAACAGGTCGAAATACCGTTTCTATATTTTTTTTTATTATATATATATATATATATATATATATATATATATATATATATATATTGTAACGCTTTTCCCGTCAAGCGCTTCAAATTATATTTGCTCTCGATACTTTCTGGACGCCAGTTTAAGATAATTCTTAAACAAATTTTATTTGAAATTATCGAGAACAAAATAATAAGGTTTCCCGGTCGTAGCTGTATTTTAAACCAATGGCGGTAGAGGGGCTGGGTCAATTATACAAAATAAATATTCACACCAACAATCCAACTCCGGAATTACAATAGCATTTATTATTAAATGACATTAAAATTTTGAATAAAATAAGATTTCCGGAAAAATATTATATGAAAAGTTTACAATAATTCTCAATATTTGACATTCAATAATTTAAAAGAATTTCTAATTTTTAAGCGTTCGAAAATAATTTTATAACAAAAATATTTGCCTTTCGGCTCGATATTATAACAATTTAACTTACAACTATGGATCTCGAGATTGAGCTAAATCAAATACTAGAATTCCTCTTGGCAATTCAAAATAAAACTTTAACAACGACAATTCGCGAACATTTTAAATCGCGGGACAAGACGTTACTAGAATTTTCCAAACGCGTACGTACCCCGAAACAATATCGCTCTTTTAAATCCCAAAATTCACAAAATATACTCGCGGGTACAAAACGGTACGAAATCACAACAAAACAAAATGAGAGCGAAACGACGGCTCACCGCTACGGTTTCGGAGATTGGAAATCCGGAAAAGGACCACGGATGCTTCCACTCGATAATTCCGATGGCGTCGGGTTCTTGATCGAAGACGGCTACTGCTTGAGAAAAGACGTCCTCCGTCGCTGCTGCCCAAAACTCGAGTCTCCGATAATTTTTCCGAAGCGCGATATCGCGGATTAGGGTCCTAGCCCCCCACCTTTCGCCTACTCACGGGAATCTAGAATTTTCTCGAACCTTCGCCCTCTCCTTTTATTATTCGCCAACTATATTTAAATTTCGAGTGTGAATTCGAAACGGGCGCGACGCTGATCAACGATGACTTTCGATACGTCCGAGGTTTACCGAAGATCCCCGATGCTGATTGACGCATCGTCGAGTTCGACAACTCTGGGTGAGGGCTTCGAGCTAGCGACCCTCGCTCGATATGATTTTTCGCGCTCCGTCGATGACCTTGACGACCGAAACTTCTCAAGCCTTCCTTCTCAACGATACGACAATTGTGACAATGATGATAATTCCGATGTTCTCTCTCTCTCTCTCTCTCTCGATGTTTTTCGATGTATGAGACCGTCGTTCGCTCGTATAAAAAATTATAAAATAAAAGAAATTAATAATCAATAAATACGCTAGCGTTTGGCCCTTTTAGATAAGCTCGAGAGCAATTCGTCAGCGACGAAAAACGCTCCTTTCTCGAGCCGTGCCAATTGTTAACCCATTAACGCCGAGGTGATCAGAATTTTTACTAACTTTTCACCGTGTTTATTTATTATGTTATCGGACCAAAAAAATAATGCAATACTTCTATTCCTACGCGGAATTCGATGCTCTTTCAGAATCTGAGCTCAAAATTTCGATTAGACACCGAGAAAAAAAATATGGCCGATTTAAACGTGAAAAACGTGAAAATTTTCGAAAAAAAATTTTTTTCGCATTTTTTTTCACAATGATACCGCAAAGCTATCAACTTTTTACAATGATCAGAGGTGATCATGGCATTCGAACATTAAGAGGAATTTTTTTCAGAAAAATTCATCGACGCATTTTTTCAAAATGGCGGCGAGAATGAAAAAATTTTATAAAAATCTTAATCTATCGGTTTCTTCAAAACTATAAACTTGAGAAAAAAATTTCTAAGAACAAAAATGGCTTAAAATTGGTCAAAGAATACTCTTAAATTTTTTCAGAATTTTTGAAAACAATTTTTAATTTTCGAAAATTTCAAAAAATTCAATTTTTCAAAAATACCTGAAAAATTTCCTTCAAGTGTTCCTTGACTACTTCTTTTCTGATTCTGTGCATATACATTGTTTTTTTCTACTCTTAGCATTACCCAGAGACAACGGCGTGGACGTGGTAGAACTTTGTCTCCTTTGGGGTGCTTTTTTTCGTGAGTCCCCTTGCCTCTCACGTTTCGGGGTGCTTTTTTTTCGTGAGTCCCCTTGCCTCTCACGTTTCGGGGTGCTTTTTTCGTGAGTCCCCTTGCCTCTCACGTTTCGGGGTGCTTTTTTTTCGTGAGTCCCCTTGCCTCTCACGTTTCGGGGTGCTTTTTTTTCGTGAGTCCCCTTGCCTCTCACGTTTCGGGGTGCTTTTTTCGTGAGTCCCCTTGCCTCTCACGTTTCGGGGTGCTTTTTTTCGTGAGTCCCCTTGCCTCTCACGTTTCGGGGTGCTTTTTTCGTGAGTCCCCTTGCCTTTCACGTTTCGGGGTGCTTTTTTTTCGTGAGTCCCCTTGCCTCTCACGTTTTGGGGTGCTTTTTTTTCGTGAGTCCCCTTGCCTCACGTTTCGGAGTGCTTCTTTCCGTGAGTCTTCTTGTCTTTCATTTTAACATTTCTTTTATCAGTGCTTTTTTGCCCAACAATTATTGCATACATATAGATTGCATTTTTTACAATAGATCCTTGTTCTTATTGGACATTTTTCATTTGAACAATTTTTTAATTTGTCCCTATTAGATCGTGTATGAAGTGTTTTACTTGTTTGACCTTTTTGAATATAATATTTAGCAATTGAAGTAGTTAACTCTTTTATTCCACTTTTTTTCTTTCCATCACGTGTAGCATTGAAAATTACGTGGTCATTTGTAATGGATGGCTGTATAAATCTTATAAAAACGACCCATGTCCATTTTTTGGAACGTATACTTGGAAGTACATTATTGCAGTGTCCATCATGCACGTCAACACCACCCGTAAATTTGTTGTACAAATGAAAAGCTTGCGGAAAAGGTATATCAGTTTTGGATCGAGCCTCTGAACTATATCTTCTCGAAGTTGATAGTGGACTTACACCTGCAGCAGTTGAAGCTATTGAAACGGGCTTCGAATCCATAATAGTGATGAAATTTATGTCACTATTTCGATCATGTTTTACAATATAAGTACCTCGTGGAGCTTTCTTTTCAAGTATATTCTTTTCTTTGACTCGATTGTCTCTGATAGTGCCAGTGCATTTCAAACGTAATTTTTGCAAGCGTAAAATTAAATCCATATTTGTAAAAAAATTATCAAAGTACAAATGAAATGCGGGGATTTTATTATAATTTATTAGCCGAAAAAAAGTTTCTAATAAATGCAATACTACACGAGTACCTAAAGCACATTTTACTAATTTGTTTCCGGTTTGGGAATTTTTACCGCAATATAGATCTAAATTTAGTAGATAGCCGTCTGAAGTGCATAAACCCTAAAATTTCAAACCAAACCTTATTGGTTTCCCTCGAATAAATTGTTTCAAAACAGTTTTTGCACAAGACTTGGCCATTATTTCATCAATAGATATAGAAGTTTTCCATATTCCGAACTTTAGGAGGTTGTTTTGGAAAAGTTTCAACATCGAACGAACCCGCCACCCTCTATCGTTTGGATCCTTGTCTTCAGCTTTTGAATATTTTATTTTAGACTTGATTTCTTCAAACTTATCGCGAGTCATTGCAGAAGAAACAATTTCACTAGATAAGAATGGATCAGATGACCAATAATCTCTCTGAGACTTTCTTTTATTGAATGAACTGAAAATAACTATACCTATAAAAGTGTCAAGATCTTGTAATTTCAGATCATAATTATTCTCTTTAGACGCATCAATTATATATTGTTTCATTTCGGCGGAAAAAAAGGTTTCAAACAATTGGAAAGGCTCGCACGCCTGTATATTCTTTTTTGTAGCTTCAGATAATAATATTGTTTCTTCACAAGTATTTGGATATGATTTCTCGCCATCGATCCAAATGAATTCGTGATTTTTTTCAAGTTTATCTAAGTTTTCAGAATAAGTAGCACAAGCTTTTTTATAAGTAATATTTGGTATTGTGAAATCATGTTCAGAATCTGAATCAGATATCGAATCACAATCGGAATCAGAATCATCGGAGCCTGAATTGTCTGCATTCGGAATCAAAATGTTTTCGTCGGAATCACTATCCGAATAATCCGATTCATGCTCTGCATGCAATGAAGCAGAAGATTTTGAACGTTTTCGTGACATAACAAATGTATTGAAAAAGTGAAAACTAATATTTTTTTATATGCTTTACCTATAATTCATGTAAAAATTGTATACAACATATGTGTCCATGCACAAGTGAAAGGATATACGAGTTTGTTCGTGAATTTTGTAGTGGTAGATAGAAACAAAATTTTATGTACCATTCAAGAAAATTTTTTTTCTCTAAACCTATTGACTTTATGAAAGAATTTTTAACAACAAAAAAGTCTTAAAATTAGTCAAGGAACACTCTCAAATTTTTCCAAAAATTTTTCAGGTATTTTTGAAAAATTCGATTTTTTGAAATTTTCGAAAATTAAAAATTATTTTCAAAAATTCTGAAAAAATTTAAGAGTATTCTTCGACTAATTTTAAGCCATTTTTGTTCTCAGAAATTTTTTTCTCAAGTTTATAGTTTTGAAGAAACCGATAGATTAAGATTTTTATAAAATTTTTTCATTCTCGCCGCCATTTTGAAAAAACGCGTCGATGAATTTTTCTGAAAAAAATTCCTCTTAATGTTCGAGTGCCATGATCACCTCTGATCATTGTAAAAAGTTGATAGCTTTGCGGTATCATTGTGAAAAAAAATGCGAAAAAAATTTTTTTTCGAAAATTTTCACGTTTTTCACGTTTAAATCGGCCATATTTTTTTTTCTCGGTGTCTACTCGAAATTTTGAGCTCAGATTCTGAAAGAGCATCGAATTCCGCGTAGGAATAGAGGTCTTGCATTATTTTTTTGGTCCGATAACATAATAAATAAACACGTTGAAAAGTTAGTAAAAATTTTGATCACCTCGGCGTTAATGGGTTAACCAATTTGTGACGTGGGCAAAATTACCACGTCACAACACCTCCCCCCCCTACGAAAAAGGACGACCCGGCCTTATACAAAATTCTTGTAAGACCGACGCCTCGCTCTCAAAAATTTATAAAACGGCAAAGTATACTTTAATTTAGCGCAAACTATTATTTCAAGGCACTGACACGATCGAGAAAATCCAGCAAGGCCAAATCTCTTGTCAAGTAAACGATAATTATTCGAATAAGAAAAAAAATAAATTCAAGTTCAAAATCTATAAACAAAATTTCAATTACCGAGCCAAATCCATCAGTCCCCTCAACCCAAATCAAGCTCCATTTTACCACAATGAAATAAATATGACATACAGACAATGACAAAACACTTAAGTACTCCAAAATGAATCCTTCATGAAAAAATATTTTAAATCGTCAATTTATTCTTTTATTAATCCTTATATCTCTCTCTGTCTCTCTCTCATCAGGTATCTTGCAACTCACGGGAATACAAAAATACGCAACGAATTCAAACGATTTTCTTTCATTTCTCAATAATTATCGAAGCGAGTATTCTAAGAGATATGGATGTAAATCCATTCAAGAAAAACAGAGTTGGTTGACGGTATTTGTCGTCCTCCACACTCTACTCTATTATCCATCGCTCGATTCACGAAATTTATAAAATTGTAAAGGGTAAAAAAAAATTTTAATTCAACATCAATTGTCGATTAATTTGTTCAAAATCTCTAAAATCGCAAGAAAAACAATAATAAAACATGAATGCAATCACCTATCTAAATCGATAAATATTTTGATTTCGCGTGTTCGATCTCTACCATATTTTCCTTGAATACTCAAAGCTTTATCACTTTAATTTCTCTAATTATTACTCAGTATCCTCACGGTGATTATATCTCATTCCTTTCTCCTCTTGGCTATCCGGTAACATTTAAATCGCTCAGCTGATCGCGCGAAGTTGAAGCTTGAGCGTCAGCTATCGTGTATTCGTATGTGACATAACGAGAAAAAAAAATTATAAATTAAGGAAGAGAAAGAAGACAGTACTTTACAGCAAATCTAATTTGAATAACCCAATTATCGCACGTGAAGTCAGAAAGAAATCTAAATTAAAAGAAAAATTTACAAAATGTATTGTAATTCACGAGAAAGTTCAATTATAATTCACTAGCGATGATGTACGAGAGATTTTGAGTATCGAGCTCACTCACACCAATATCCGAAAATTACGCGACGCACTAACACACGCAAAATTGATATTCATTTCACTAACGAAGCATACACCCACGTATTTCGAGAGCAATAATAATACGAATGCTCGATGGTTGAGATACAGAGAGAGGATATATTTTATTTTTCCGCTAATAATCATCATCATATTCGTCATCTGCTGAAAGAAAATATCAATGCCGAATTTCCAAGTCAACACATTTTATTAGACACCACAATAAATTAAATCAATCCAATAATCGATAATTATAACTGTCGGAACATAAAATTTGTTCAAGAGTAAAACTTTAATATAATAAAATGAAAGAACGGTCTATTATAATTTCTTGAATTAAAATGTTCCATTATCAAACGTATTAAAATGTCAGCCAATAAAAATCATTAAATAAAATCAATAATTTTAAACACTAAATTAAATTCATTAATTATTGTTAAATAAATAATGAAATAAATAAGACAATCACAACAACTTCAATAAATATCAAGAATTCGACAAACACTTTACACCAGTAAAATTCTCACTTGAGACGTACCGAGCAGAGTCAATGCTCACAGCAAGGTCAGACTCGAAAAAAACAAAGAAATAATTCCCAAAATATCGAATTCATCAACAAAAAAATTTTGAAGGCACACAATTCCGTAAAAACTCACAAAATATGTCCTTGTCCACAATAAATATCTCCAAAAATCCCAATATTCGAATAAATCGATCATTTTACAAACTTAACAATTCGCACTGATTTCGACGATAGCTCCCGAGTCACCGAAACATAAGACTAACGACATGTATGCGAGAGAATCCTCGCTATACTCGTGACACGAGATGTACTACCGGTACCCGAAATCTTCGCGATACGAAAACAAATACCATAACACCACCAACTCAATAACATAAGACACAAATAGGACTCGCATCGAAAATATCAGAACATTTTCGAGAAATAATATTCGATACGAGTGACAAAGACACAAGACACAATTAAATCATTTTCGAACTGACGGTTAACATATGATTGCTGTCAAACGAAATTCTCGAGAAAATAATAGGTTTTCAAATCTGATTTCTCAGCTGATTTTCTTCTCTCAGAAAATTTCGAATGATTTCATCATAAAATACGAATCGCTAAAAGTTTCTTGATCAAAATTTTCCATATTTTATTAAAAGTCTATAAATAATTTTTTTTTTCATGAATTTTTAAGAATTTCTAAATCAATATGGTGTGATTACACGGGATATTTTGCAAATCGAGCCCCACGTTGGGCGCCAAAAATTTGTAACGCTTTTCCCGTCAAGCGCTTCAAATTATATTTGCTCTCGATACTTTCTGGACGCCAGTTTAAGATAATTCTTAAACAAATTTTATTTGAAATTATCGAGAACACAATAATAAGGTTTCCCGGTCGTAGCTGTATTTTAAACCAATGGCGGTAGAGGGGCTGGGTCAATTATACAAAATAAATATTCACACCAACAATCCAACTCCGGAATTACAATAGCATTTATTATTAAATGACATTCAAATTTTGAATAAAATAAGATTTCCGGAAAAATATTATATGAAAAGTTTACAATAATTCTCAATATTTGACATTCAATAATTTAAAAGAATTTCTAATTTTTAAGCGTTCGAAAATAATTTTATAACAAAAATATTTGCCTTTCGGCTCGATATTATAACAATTTAACTTACAACTATGGATCTCGAGATTGAGCTAAATCAAATACTAGAATTCCTCTCGGCAATTCAAAATAAAACTTTAACAACGACAATTCGCGAACGTTTTAAATCGCGGGACAAGACGTTACTAGAATTTTCCAAACGCGTACGTACCCCGAAACAATATCGCTCTTTTAAATCCCAAAATTCACAAAATATACTCGCGAGTACAAAACGGTACGAAATCACAACAAAACAAAATGAGAGCGAAACGACGGCTCACCGCTACGGTTTCAGAGATTGGAAATCCGGAAAAGGACCACGGATGCTTCCACTCGATAATTCCGATGGCGTCGGGTTCTTGATCGAAGACGGCTACGGCTTGAGAAAAGACGTCCTCCGTCGCTGCTGCCCAAAACTCGAGTCTCCGATAATTTTTCCGAAGCGCGATATCGCGGATTAGGGTCCTAGCCCCCCACCTTTCGCCTACTCACGGGAATCTAGAATTTTCTCGAACCTTCGCCCTCTCCTTTTATTATTCGCCAACTATATTTAAATTTCGAGTGTGAATTCGAAACGGGCGCGACGCTGATCAACGATGACTTTCGATACGTCCGAGGTTTACCGAAGATCCCCGATGCTGATTGACGCATCGTCGAGTTCGACAACTCTGGGTGAGGGCTTCGAGCTAGCGACCCTCGCTCGATATGATTTTTCGCGCTCCGTCGATGACCTTGATGACCGAAACTTCTCAAGCCTTCCCTCTCAACGATACGACAATTCTGACAATGATGATAATTCCGATGTTCTCTCTCTCTCTCTCTCTCTCTCTCTCTCTCGATGTTTTTCGATGTATGAGACCGTCGTTCGCTCGTATAAAAAATTATAAAATAAAAGAAATTAATAATCAATAAATACGCTAGCGTTTGGCCCTTTTAGATAAGCTCGAGAGCAATTCGTCAGCGACGAAAAACGCTCCTTTCTCGAGCCGTGCCAATTGTTAACCAATTTGTGAAGTTATATATATATATCAAGAGACTCGGTAGAGTCTCGGGACAAGTACATTGACAGCTCTGTCGTCTGCTGGCCCGAGGTTCGCCGAGACTATACTTTCTCGAAACAAAACTTTTCGCGGTGGTGGGGGTAAAATTGGCACATCATTATGTTCGTTTTCGAAGCTCACGAGTCGTTTGAGGCCTTGAAAATTGAACTGGAGATTCATTAAGAAATTATCTTTCGAATGAGCCCAAATTTAGTACGATCGGTGACGTAAATGCTGAGAAAAAACTTTGCACGGGCTCAAAATCACGCAAAAGTCACCTACACATTCAAGAATCAGACGTGTCTGTATACAACACCAAAGCCGGCTGAAAGTGTCTCTCGAGTTTCTGATTGGTTCATTCTGACGACACCCATCAAGAGACTCGGCAGAGTCTCGGGACAAGTACATTTGACAGCGTCGTCTGCTTGCCCGGGACTCACCCGAGACTATTATCTCTGAATAAAGCGATTTCGACGGTGGGGGTAGACTCTTTCTTGAATTACGAAGCCCAGGGGTAATTTCATGATCTGAAATTTGAACTGGAGACTAATAAAGTTGTCCCTCATCGATTGAGCCATGAATCAATCCGATTGATGCCGTAATTGCCGAAAAAAAACTTTGCACAGGCAAAATTATGCGGTGATCGGAGTGTGCGTGCGTGTATGTATACGACACAGAGAAAGGCCTCGTGGCGCTGGCGTTTTTCTGATTGGGCGCAACTGACGACATATCCCTCTGTTCCCATTCGACGAAAAGTTTTGGTTACGAGCGTTATGAGTGACGCGATGTTTTCAGCTACGTCTTTTTTGTTTATAATCCGCGGACAGTTCAAAAAACGTTCATCGAAAATCGGAAAAAAACATATATTCTATAATCGACATTTATCCGGAATGTTTGTTAAAGTGCTCAAGTTACATTGCTTATTTGTTCGATGGATCAATCGACAATATTTCGTATTGTTATATTATCTCTGAATAAAGTAAATTTCGGTGGTGGGGGTAAAAGCTGAAAGTCATTTTCTCGAATTACGAAGCTCAGGAGACAGATGATGACTTAAAAATTGAACTGAAGACTAATTAAGAAAAAATCTTTCGATTGAGCTTTAAATCAGCACGATTGATGCCGTATTTGCTGAGGAAAAACTTTGCACAGGCTCAAAATTATGCAAAAATTCCAACACATCGAAGAATTTGACGTGTCTGTATATGTCACAATGAAAGGCCTCAGCGTGCCTATCGAGATTCTGATTGGTCACGAGTGTGGTCATTTCCCTGTGTTCCCAAACTGGTAAACCAGTGTGCACACGAGTGATGTTTTTGAACGTGTCGCTGTGACTACATGCCTCTGCACCCATACCACGGAAAGTTTGAATGTTTATAACCAGTGTGACGGTAGTTTTGACTTTTGACAGTGTAAAGTGCGAGTCGTGTAAATCGCGTGTTTTTTAGATTGTGAAAAATCGTGATTCATAAATAGTTTAAATATATAAATAGTGCGAAAAAACGGTAATATATAAATATTGCGAAATGTGATAATAATATTTTTTAATATCTCGAAATTAATCATCAGCGAAATTAAAAAAGATAACCTCGCACCCGCTGGTGAAATCATTTTTGTTTCGGATTCCAGAAAAGCCAAATAGAAACAAACCTCACCACTCGTTGAGGTTATCATTTTTATTTTTCCGTATAAAATAATCCGAATAAAACCGTTAATTAGTGTGGCCAGAATAAGTGCTAGAAAATACAACGAACATAACCTTAAAAATCAGTGCTATACGTTCTGAAAATATGTGAACTCGTAAATAATGATGTTGAAGTTTCAATCTGGAACGCAACGATTTTTTTTTTAATCATGTCACTGAAATTTTTCTTAGAGATCAAAAGACTGTTTTTTTTCCAAAAGTGAGTGTATGAAAATAGTTGTGACAAGATGTATCATGTGTTCATAAATAAAAACCTGTAAAACTATTAATTGTTGATGAAATACTTTAATTATAAAAATTTGACAAATAACTTTTGTCATTAAATCATGATTTTCAATACTTTTCAGGTGCGGTCTACAAATAAACATAAAATTTCCAACATTCTGCAGGTTGTGTTCAGTTCCTTCGATTTTTCTTTTCGGCTTCAAGAAATTTACCAATATACTGAAGGCGCTGCGAGCTGTGAATTGGGCTGAGATTCTCTCCTTCGACAATTTGATCTAAAAAAACTGGTGAAACTTAAAGCAATGAAGCATTTGCTATTCCTTGCGAAAACAAGAGATGCCTTATTTCCTTTGCATACAAGGATCATCGCTTCATTACTGCGAGTTGTGCTAAGTTCCTTTGCTCTTTCTTTTTGGCATCGCACTACACATTTTATATTGAGCTGGGGTTTTACTGATTATGTCAGCGTAAATATTCAAGGATCATCTGTTATCATATTTCACAACAAGCCGAAGGATCAGAAATTCAGCAATAGTGTAATGGCATCGCTCGGTCAGGCTTGTGCAAAAGATATAAGTGGAAATAAAAGCATGAGAAAACAATGTAAAAATTCAATATTCATTCAAGTTTTTAGTGTGCATTGTGATATGATTTGTTAAAAAAAAAAGTGTTCCACAAATATTTCTATACGGTTTCATTTTTGGTCTTTCGCTCATGTTTTTCTCATATTAGTGAAATGCACATTGCTGAGATGCACCAAATATATGTATCGAATTTCTCAATATACTGCAGGAAACGCGAGGTGTTAACTGAAATGAATTTCTGCGCTTTGTTTGTGCAAGCTGCACTAAGTTCGTTCGCTTTTTCTTTATAGCATCGCATTGCATATTTGATATTGAGCTAGGGTTTTACTGGTTATGTCAGCGTAAATAATCAAGGATTATTTGTTATAATGTAAAAATTCTAGGATTCAGAGCTGTTCAGAAAAAAAGAAGTTATATCCTGGCCAAAAATCCCCGCCCCGGGGAAAAAACCTTGGACAAGTACATTTGTTGACCCCTGTTTCCATTTGTTTTCACAGAAAAAAACTACCCAAAAAAGTACAAAATTTTTAAAAAATTGGCAAGATTGAGATAGGAAAAAGAAGATTGTTTCTATAAAATAACTATACTCCAAATGACAAATAGAAATGAAAAACTTCACATATTTTATCGAGATCCCAAGAAAAAAAGCAACAATGCCCATCGCGAGTGTCTGGTAAAAAACACAGAGTCTACAAGTAAATGATCAATTTGCGCATAAAAAAAATAATTATTTTACAAAAACAGAAATGGAAAAGCCAATGATTTACGTTCAGCACTAAAATTTATAATATCAATAATAGGACAAGTATTTTATTGTCGCTTGAGGATGGAGTATTTAAAAAAAAGCAAAAATTAGTTGGTTATTGAAAAAAGTCACCAATGTACAAAAATGAAAATCGGTCAAAAGAACAGAGTCCAGAAAAAAAAATCGGGATGAAAAAAAACTTGAAGAAAAAAATTTCAAACGAAAAAAATTAGATTGAAAAAAAAATTTCGGCCGAAGTACTTGGCGAGTTTTTTTGCTTAGCTTGGATCACGTAATGTATTTCACGTAATGTTGTATGTGTTATAAACTCGCCAAGTACTTCGGCCGAAATTTTTTTTTCAATCTAATTTTTTTCGTTTGAAATTTTTTTCTTCAAGTTTTTTTTCATCCCGATTTTTTTTTCTGGACTCTGTTCTTTTGACCGATTTTTATTTTTGTACATTGGTGACTTTTTTCAATAACCAACTAATTTTTGCTTTTTTTTAAATACTCCATCCTCAAGCGACAATAAAATACTTGTCCTATTATTGATATTATAAATTTTAGTGCTGAACGTAAATCATTGGCTTTTCCATTTCTGTTTTTGTAAAATAATTATTTTTTTTATGCGCAAATTGATCATTTACTTGTAGACTCTGTGTTTTTTACCAGACACTCGCGATGGGCATTGTTGCTTTTTTTCTTGGGATCTCGATAAAATATGTGAAGTTTTTCATTTCTATTTGTCATTTGGAGTATAGTTATTTTATAGAAACAATCTTCTTTTTCCTATCTCAATCTTGCCAATTTTTTAAAAATTTTGTACTTTTTTGGGTAGTTTTTTTCTGTGAAAACAAATGGAAACAGGGGTCAACAAATGTACTTGTCCAAGGTTTTTTCCCCGGGGCGGGGATTTTTGGCCAGGTATATATATAACACTATCAAAGGCCTCATGTCCTCGCGGCTAACTTCACGGCGCTGTCGCAGACCGACGTCACATGAGACTTCCTCTACCTCGTCGCTATATATATATATACCGAACCGCGGAAAGTTTGACAGGTCGAGTGTTATTATCTCTGAATAAAACGATTCACCGTGGTGGGAGTAAAAACTGAAATCCATTTTCTTTAATTACGAAGCTCAGGAGGCATATGATGATTTGAAAATTGAACTGGAGATTTATTACGAAAAAATACTTCGATTGAGCCTTAAATCAGCACGATTAATGCCGTATTTGCTGAGAAAAAACTTTGCACAGGCTCAAGATTATGCTGACATCGAAGTATTGGCATGCCTGTATACGACACAATGAAAGGCCTCTTGACGCCTTCCGAGCTTGTGATTGGCCATTCCGTTTCATCTTTCTCTACCTATACCACGCAAAGTCTGAACGGAGTTTTCGAAGTGAGAATGAGTGCTTATACGCGAGACGTGTTTGTGGATAAATTCGGGAAAAAAATTATTTCGCGATCTATAAATAAATTTATTCACAAATCGCGAAATAATTTTGGATCGTACGCGTACGATCCAAAAATGATTTCTTTAATATAAATTCAATGACAGCAATTTAGAGTTTCATTCAAATTCACGTATTTTTTATTTTTTTCCCCCTTTCGATCGCGACTAATTAGAATCTCGTGGCTTAAACAGTATTGAAAATATTAATCTTTTTTCACGAACATTTGTGAGGTTATAAATATCGAGGTTAGGTTCAATCGACTCTTGGTTACAGCAATAATAAGAAAGTGATGGTGTGAAAATAGTGAAGTGCTTTTAATCAACTTTCGAACAGTGCTGAAATGAATATACATTCTTTTATCATTGTTAACCCTGCAGTTTTTATTTTCCACACTTAACTCTTCGACGGAATTTCTCTTTCGCGATTAAATGTTCCTCGTATAAGATTTCTTGAGAAATCGTTCTTTTCGTTTCTTTGATAAATATGAAATAGTGTACGTTGAACTGTTAATCATGATTGGTGTGAATCGATGTAAATTTGGAAAAGGAACTCTATAAAATTAATAATGAGTGTAAAAAAAATGTATATGGCAAAGTTTGTTATTATCATGCCGAGTTTTGAGCAGTGTTTAATAAATATTTTTTTTTAACTGTACACCATTGACAATTTATTTTATTGGTCCCTTTCCTCTTTATTATAAAATGTTCCTCGCTGGCCATAATAAGATTTGTACATCATAAAATGTTCCTTGCATGATAATTGTTGGTCCATTCCAAAAGATTTTCGACGTCGTTTTTCTATCCAAAATATGGTGTAGAATTATCTCGCGTTTGATGTATTAATAGACAAATACACTGTCAACCTGCATTTGGATATATATGGATGCATCTGGATGATAACCGTAGTAAGTAATGATATATCTTTATGTCAAAATGGCTCGTATAATATATCTTTATGTCAAAAGACTATGGCGGTATATACTCCATATCCTATTAAAATTTGTATCTTTGGATTGCAACGAATGCCTATAGACTCTGGAAATTCTGTGAAGCGACAAATGTACCAAGTATTTCCACTTTTTGGCTCCGATCGTAGCATTATGAATTGAACATTTTGTTATGAAAATTCTTCGGTTGCTCATTTGTCAATGGAATCAAAAATATTGTCTTCGGAACACCGTGGATATATGCAAAATTTCAGAATTTTGTTTGGCTCAATATGCTCTATATTTTTTCACATCCCCGCTTTAATTGTAGCATAATGAATTTTAAAAAATTGTTTCAGAAAGTATTCCGATGTGTTTTTTCTGACATTATCAAAATTTATATCTTTGGATTGCAACGAATGCCTACAAACTTCGGAAATTGTGTGAAGCGACAAATGTACCAAGTATTTCTACTTTTTGCCTCCGATTTTAGCATTATGAATTGAACTTTTGTTATGAAAATTCTTCGGTTGCTCATTTGTCAATGGGATCAAAATTATTGTCTTCGGAACGCCATGAATATATGCAAAATTTTAGAATTTTGTATGGCTCAATATGTGCTCTATTTTTTCACTTCACCACTTTAGTTGTAACATTATGAATTTTGAAAAATTGTTTCAAGAAGTCTTCCGATGTCCTTTAACTGATATTATCAAAATTTGTATAATTGAATTGCACTGGATACCTACAGCCTTTGAAAATTCTGTCAAGCGACAGATGTGCCAAGTATTTTCCCTTTTGTTCATTTGTCGATGGATTAAGAATTGCTGCCTTCAGAATGTCATGCATACATGCAAAATTTCAGAATTTTGTTGGGCCCAATGTGCGCTACATTTTTTCAATTCCCTAATTTAGTTGTAGTATAATGAATTTTGAAAAATTGTTTCAGGAAGTCTTCTGATATTTTTTTACTGATATTATCAAAATTTGTATCATTGGATTGCAACGGATACCTACAGACGTTGGGAATTTCGTAAAGCAACAAATGTACCAAGTATTTCCACTTTTTGGCTCCGATTGTGGCATTAAGAATTAAAAATTTTGTTATGAAAATTCTGCGGTTGCTCATTTGTCAATGGAATCAAAATTATTGTCTTCGGAACGCCATGAATATATGCAAAATTTCAGAATTTCATTCGGCTCTATTGAGCTATATTTTTTCACTTCCTCACTTTAGTTGTAGCATAATAAATTTTGAAAAATTGTTTTAGGAAGTCTTCTGATGTGTTTTTACTGATATTATCAAAATTTGTATCATTGAATTGCAACAGATACGTACAGACTTTGAAATACTTGTGAAGTAACAAATGTGCCCAATATTTCCACTTTTTTGCTGGAATAGTGGCATTATTAGGACTTGAAAATTTTATTATGAAAATTATTCGCTTGCTCATTTTTGGATGGGATTAAAATTTGGCTTCGAAAAGTAATGGCTATATGCAAAATTCATAAACTTTATTGAGCCCGATGTGCGGTATGCTTGAGTTGTGGCATGATTAATTCAAAAAATTGTCAGAAAGTCTTTGGTTCCTTTTTTCTGGAAGTATAAAAATTTGTTTCATTGGAACGCAACGTATACTTACAAACTTTGGAAATTTCCTGGAGCAACATGTGTGCTCAGTATTTCTACTTTTTGGCTCCTATTGTGGCATAACGAATTGAAAAATATTTTCAAAAAGATTTGCTCTACGGATGCTCTGGTTGTGATGGTACGAAAATTTGCACGAAGATAATGCAACTGGTACAACTCAACTCGATCCATTTTCTTGGGCACAGTACTGATCTAAGTTTGCCCGCTTTGTTGAATTTATTGTTTTAAAATATCCATAACATACTTTCTGAACTTTTCGAAATTCAAAGATAATATTAAAATACCTGTAAGTTCTAGTTTTGATGCTTTCACGGCCATTATTGTTATAAATATCAAAATTTGCATCAAAATTTGTATCATGGGAACGTAGCCGATACCTACAAACTTTTAACATTTTGTGAAGCGCCAAGTATTTTCACGTTTTATCTTTGATTGTGGCATTATGAATTGAAAAATTTATTACAAAAAGTCTTCGGCTGCTCATTTTTGGATGGGATTAAAATTTCTGTCCTCGGAACGCTATAGATACATCCAAATTTTCTGAACTTTGTTGGGCTTAAAGTGCACTATGTTTTTTCACTTTTCCACTTTAGTTATGGCATAATAAATTTAAAAAGTTGTTTCAGAAAGTCGTCGGGTGCTCTTCTGCTGATAGTATCAAAATTTGTATCATTGGAATGTAGCCGATATCTACAAACTTTGAACATTTTGTGAAGAGAAGACATGTGTGTTAAGTATTTCCACTATTTAGCTCTGATTATGGCATAATAAATTGAAAAAAATTTATTCCAAAGGCTTTCCTCTACAGTCGCTCTGGGTTTGATGGTATCAAAATTTGCTCAAAGCTAATGTGACTAATACAACTAAATTCATTTCATTCTCTTGGGTACGATCCTGGTCTGAATTTGTCCGCTTTGTTCAATATATTGTTTTGGAGTTCCCATAACATACTATTTGAACTTTTCTATATTCAATGAGAATATTGAAATAGTTGTAACTTTTTATTTTCATGGTAGTAACTTCTTCAATGGTATTGACAAATAATCATGATTCCACCTTGTTAATAAAAATAAGAATGAAAAAATGTGTGAACTTTTTTCACAATAGATTCGATATGTTTTCTCTAAACATACGTGAAACTGGTTTTTTATTTTATCATTAATCAAAAATGAAAAATTTCGAAAAAAATCGCCCCATTTTTATCAACAAGCTGAAATAAGCGTAATATTTTTTACCACAAATCTACAAATATAACAAGGAGATACTGCTGTTTAATATGTTTATTTGATAAACACAAATTCAAATAGCTACAAATTCTATGGAAAAGTTCTGACTCTTCTAATCTTGCTCTCAAAAGCTTTGTAAATTTTTGTATCAGACTCCCAGTTCCCGACTTATTTTAGCCTGATTCCAGAAAGGTAAATCGAAATGTCAAAAAAATTTGACTGGCTCGAGAATAAAAAAAATGCCAAATTGAAAATTCCAAAATACGTGCCCCTTTATTTCATGGGGAAAAAACCTGACTCGAAGTAGAAGGGGTCAGGGTTTGGAAATGAAAAGGCGATAATTTCCCAATATAACCTTTTTCTAATCTATATAAAGCGAGATGTTTCAAAAGAAAGAGAAAAACGCATCATATCACGCATAAAAACCCCCTCGCGGAAAAAACCTGGACAAGTACATTTGTTGACCGCCGTTCCCATATTTTTCCACGAACATGCATACACTGCAAAAACCTTTTCTCGCAAAAATCCCTGAGAAAATCAAATCCTATCAAAAAGTAAGAAAAGAGACCACTCTCAAAAAATGTATCAAATAAATTCAAATCACACAAAACAAAATGAGTTAATCCTCACGAAAAGCTAAGGTTGGGTTTCGCAAAAAGTTATAAAATAAATTGAGCTATACTAAAATAGATGTGGCCAAGTACGGGAGGCTTTATCGTGTGATAAAATCTTCAAATAATGTTGAATGTTGATAGAGAAAAGAATCATGTTCGAAAATGCAGTTGTTTTACCAACCAGAATGAAAATAAAAACTCTGTATCAATAAGGGTCCGAAGCAAAAAAAGATTGCAAGCGAAAAAAAATTAGATGAAAAAGAATTTCGGTCGAAGTACTTTGCGAGGTTGTCACCATGACCGATACATTATGTAAATTAAGTGAAAAAACATTCGTCAAGTACTTCGGCCGAATTTTTTTTTAATCTAATTTTTTTCTATGTTTTATAAAACAATTTGTAAGTCAAGAACGATGCATCATATTCTTCCGTCATTTCATCTTTGAAAGAATAATAATTCTGAGGCTCCTGACAGTAAAGTTAAATATAATTATCTATTTATAGCTTAGACCGAAATTGCTAATATCCTCGCTGCCTTTTCGCCTATAAATGCCTTATTCTAGTACACAACTTGAAAGCTAATGATAAAGTATTTCATTTTCTGAATTTTTTCCTTGGGGAAAAACTGGTACTTTGAGATCTCTTCTATAACACCTTCCTGCCAAGCTATAATCGAATAATAACCTATCAACGAATTACGAACATCTCGAAAATACTTCGAGTGTGTAGTTAACTCTTTTGAAAACATTATAACTTTTTTCTTATCACAGAAACGAAACACTGCTATATTTAAATAACCTCAATAACAATGAATTTATGGTAAAAAATCTGTATCATTCTCTTATGTCGAATTAGTAGTGTGAGCAATGCTGATTCCTGACATTGAAATAAATCGATCATGTAATGATGCAGACACGTTGTAAGTTTTTTTTGTTATATACAGGCTCTATTGGAGTTTATATAAAACGAAATATGAAAATACTATAGAAAAAAGAAGTGATATCAAATAGCAAAAATCCCCTCCCGGGGAAAAAAACCTGGACAAGTACATTGGTGGTCCTTCGTTTCCCTATGATATCACAAAAAGTCCAAAACCCCACTTAATTTTTTTTTTTTTATGTTTACTAATTTTATTCATATCCCGGAGGGAAACCAACCATATAGATCACGAAATATCCGGCCAAAAAACCAGACTTCACAATAATTGTTACTTTGAATTTATTTCCACAGAACAACACAAGAATCAAAACATTAAAAAATCAGCATTATCAAGATGAGAAAAATGCCACTTATAATTGGTGTGTAAGAAGTATCAATAGTCTAGAAAAAAATGAAAAAAGGTCGACATCTAAATTACGTGCAGCAGTAAAATTTATGATATCAATACTAGGACAAGTATTTCTTTGGTGACTGAGAAGATATCAATATGGACGTACCGGCAAAGTATGGCATGCAGTTGATGCATTGCTTCTGGGATCTCCTAAGTCAAGTAGCTACTTTTGTTTTGGCTATGGCGCGACCAATGTTGCCAAATAGTATTTACTTATATGACCTAATGAAACAACATTGCCTGCGCCGTGGCTAAAACAACGAAAAACATTCAGAAACCAGTCGTAAACTCGACACACAAACGCAGGAACAGGAAGTTTCGCATAAGATCCCGTACTTTTGTAATGTTAAAAAAAGGCTTTAATTTATGTTCGTACATGATAGCACAGTTTTGTTTGATTGGTAATAATTTGATGAACGTTCACCACCGTACGTTGAGCGTATACGCACAAAGTACTTGTCCGGCCCATAACGTTTTATTAAAATTGCTCATTTAAGTAAAAATCAAATAAAAAGTTATGGACCGGACAAGTACTCTGTGCGTATACGCTCAACGTACGGCGGTGAACGTTCATCAAATTATTACCAATCAAACAAAACTGTGCTATCATGTACGAACATAAATTAAAGCCTTTTTTTAACATTACAAAAGTACGGGATCTTATGCGAAACTTCCTGTTCCTGCGTTTGTGTGTCGAGTTTACGACTGGTTTCTGAATGTTTTTCGTTGTTTTAGCCACGGCGCAGGCAATGTTGTTTCATTAGGTCATATAAGTAAATACTATTTGGCAACATTGGTCGCGCCATAGCCAAAACAAAAGTAGCTACTTGACTTAGGAGATCCCAGAAGCAATGCATCAACTGCATGCCATACTTTGCCGGTACGTCCATATTGATATCTTCTCAGTCACCAAAGAAATACTTGTCCTAGTACTGATATCATAAATTTTACTGCTGCACGTAATTTAGATGTCGACCTTTTTTCATTTTTTTCTAGACTATTGATACTTCTTACACACCAATTATAAGTGGCATTTTTCTCATCTTGATAATGCTGATTTTTTAATGTTTTGATTCTTGTGTTGTTCTGTGGAAATAAATTCACAGTAACATTTATTGTGAAGTCTGGTTTTTTGGCCGGATATTTCGTGATCTATATGGTTGGTTTCCCTCCGGGATATGAATAAAATTAGTAAACATTAAAAAAAAAAAATTAAGTGGGGTTTTGGACTTTTTGTGATATCATAGGGAAACGAAGGACCACCAATGTACTTGTCCAGGTTTTTTTCCCCGGGAGGGGATTTTTGCTATTTTATATATATATATATATATATATATATATATATATATATATATATATATATATATATATATAAAATAAAAGAACAGAGTCCAGAAAAAAAAATCGGGATGAAAAGAAACTTGAAGAAAAAAATTTCAAACGAAAAAAATTAGATTGAAAAAAAAAATTCGGCCGAAGTACTTGGCGAGTTTGTAACACATACAACATTACGTGAAATACATTACATGATCCAAGCTGAGCAAAAAAACTCGCCAAGTACTTCGGCCGAATTTTTTTTCTCAATTTAATTTTTTTCGTTTGAAATTTTTTTCTTCAAGTTTCTATTCATCTCGATTTTTTTTTGGACTCTGTTCTTTTGACCGATTTTTATTTTTGTACATTGGTGACTTTTTTCAATAACCAACTAATTTTTCCTTTTTTTTAGAGACTCCATCCTCACGCGACAATAAAATAC
Organism: Rhimphoctona megacephalus; assembly: GCA_963989365.1. NCBI lineage: Eukaryota > Metazoa > Arthropoda > Insecta > Hymenoptera > Ichneumonidae > Rhimphoctona > Rhimphoctona megacephalus. The sequence goes on along the minus strand of OZ022415.1, from coordinate 2,614,857 downwards.
TTGTCCTATTATTGATATTATAAATTTTAGTGCTGAACGTAAATCATTGGCTTTACCATTTCTGTTTTTGTAAAGTAATTATTTTTTTTATGCACAAATCGATCATTTACTTGTAGACTCTGTTTTTTACCGGACACTCACGATGGGCATTGTTGCTTTTTTTCTTGGGATCTCGATAAAATATGTGAAGTTTTTCATTTCTATTTGTCATTTAGAATATAGTTATTTTATAGAAACAATCTTCTTTTTCCTGTCTCGAGTTTGCCAATTTTTTAAAAATTTTGTACTTTTTAGGGTAGTTTTTTTCTGTGAAAACAAATGGAAACAGGAACAAATGTACTTGTCCAAGGTTTTTTCCCCGGGGAGGGGATTTTAGGCCAGGATATAACTTCTTTTTTTCTGAACAGCTCCGAATCCTAGAATTTTTACATGATAACAGATAATCCTTGAATATCTACGCTGACATAATCAGTAAAATACTAGCTCAATATCAAATATGCAATGCGATGCTATAAAGAAAAAGCGAACGAACTTAGTACAGCTTGCACAAACAAAGCGCAGAAATTCATTTCAGTTAACACCTTGCGTCTTCTGCAGTATATTGAGAAATTCGATACATATATTTGGTGCGTCTCAGCAATGTGCATTTCACTAATATGAGAAAAACATGAGCGAAAGGACAAAACTGAAACCGTATAGAAATATTTGTGGAACACTTTTTTTTAACAAATCATATCACAATGCGGGGAGATTACGGTATCTTTGGCGCCTGCATTTGATGGTTAGGTTATAAAAAATGGACCAAAAAAATACGAAAAAGAAGAGTAACTTTTTTAATTTTGAGCCTTAGTTTCCGAATTGCAGTGCTTCGAAGATGAAAAAATGTACTTTTTCGATTTTCGATGTACATTCAACTCGCCCTGTGTCTTGCAATGTTTTGTCGCACTCCGTCGTTTACTTTTCTAAAATTCGGCTCTTTGAATGCAAAAACGGTAGTTTACAGACTGTTTGCGTTACCCAGAATTCACCACGCGGAAGTTGTCTGTAAGAATTCCTGGCCCTAAAAAGGGCCGTTTTGCGTACGCGCGCGCGTATGACCCGAACCCACCATACTCTTTTCACATGTCCAACTATTCAAACAGCAACCCAAAGATGACGCGAACCCACCCTAATCTTTCCACATGTCCAACTATTCAAGCAACAACCCAAAGATGACCCGAACCCACTCTACTATTTCCACATATCCAACTATTCAAACAACAACCCAAAGATGACCCGAACCCACCCTACTATTTCCACATGTCCAACTATTCAAACAATAACCCAAAGATGACCCGAACCCACCCTACTATTTCCACATGTCCAACTATTCAAACAACAACCCAAAGATGACCCGAACCCATCCTACTATTTCAACATGCCCAACTATTCAAACAACAACCCAAAGATGACCCGAACCTACCATACTATTTCCACCAGTCCAACTATTCAAACATCAACCCAAAGATGACCCGAACCCACCCTACTATTTCCACATGCCCAACTATTCAAACAGCAACCCAAATATGACCCGAACCCACCCTACTCTTTCCACATGTCCAACTATTCAAACAACAACCCAAAGATGACCCGAACCCACCCTACTATTTCCACATGCCCAATTATTCAAACAGCAACCTAAAGATGACCCGAACCCACCCTACTCTTTCCACATGTCCAACTATTCAAACAACAACCCAAAGATGACCCGAACCCACCCTACTATTTCCACATGTCCAACTACTCAAACAACAACCCAAAGATGACCCGAATCCACCCTACTATTTCCACATGTCCAACTATTCAAACAACAACTCAAAGATGACCGGAACCTACCCTACTATTTCCACATATCCAACTATTCAAGCAACAACCCAAAGATGACCCGAACCCACTCTACTATTTCCACATGTCCAACTATTCAAACAACAACCCAAAGATGACCCGAACCCACCCTACTATTTCAACATGCCCAACTATTCAAACAGCAACCCAAAGATGACCCGAACCTACCATACTATTTCCACGAGTCCAACTATTCAAACATCAACCCAAAGATGACCCGAACCCACCCCACTATTTGCAGATGTCCAACTATTCAAACAACAACCCAAAGATGACCCGAACCCACCCTACTATTTCCACATGCCCAACTATTTAAACAGCAACCCAAAGATGACCCGAACCCACCCTACTCTTTCCACATGTCCAACTATTCAAACAACAACCCAAAGATGACCCGAACCCACCCTACTATTTCCACATGTCCAACTATTCAAACAATAACCCAAAGATGACCCGAACCCACCCTACTCTTTCCACATGTCCAACTATTCAAACAACAACCCAAAGATGACCCGAACCCACCCTACTAGTTCCACATGTCCAACTATTCAAACAACAACCCAAAGATGACCCGAACCCTCCCTACTATTTCCACGAGTCCAACTATTCAAACATCAACCCAAAGATGACCCGAACCCACCCTACTATTTCCAGATGTCCAGCTATTCAAACAACAACCCAAAGATGACCCGAACCCACCCTACTATTTCCTCATGCCCAACTATTCAAACAACAACTCAAAGATGACTCGAACTCACCCTACTCTTTCCACATGCCCAATTATTCAAACAGCAACCCAAAGATGACCCGAACCCACCCTACTATTTCCACATGTCCAACTATTCAAACAACTCAAAGATGACCGGAACCTACCCTACTATTTCCACATATCCAACTATTCAAGCAACAACCCAAAGATGACCCGAACCCACTCTACTATTTCCACATGTCCAACTATTCAAACAACAACCCAAAGATGACCCGAACCCACCCTACTATTTCTACATGTCCAACTATTCAAACAACAACCCAAAGATGACCCGAACCCACCCTACTATTTCCACATGTCCAACTATTCAAACAACGACCCAAAGATGACCCGAACCCACCCTACTATTTCCAGATGCCCAACTATTCAAACAACAACCCAAAGATGACCCGAACCCACCCTACTATTTCCACATGTCCAACTGTTCAAACAAGAACGCAAAGGTGATCCGAACCCACACTACTCTTTCCACATGTCCAACTATTCAAACAACAACCCAAAGATGACCCGAACCCACCCTACTATTTCCACATGTCCAACTATTCGAACAACAACCCAAAGATGACCCGAATCCACCCTACTATTTCCACATGCCCAACTATTTAAACAACAACTCAAAGATGACCGGAACCTACCCTACTATTTCCACATATCCAAGTATTCAAACAACAACCCAAAGATGACCCGAACCCACCCTACTATTTCCACATGTCCAACTATTCAAACAAAAACCCAAAGATGAGCCAAACCCACCCTATTATTTCCACGTGGTCATTATACTGTTTTTATAGTATGATATACGGATTAATTGGGGTGATGTCCTTAGAACAACCGTTTCACAACTTTATGCTTAAACTTTCAAACTCCCGTTTCATCCCCTTAAAGGTCGAATTTCAATTTTCATCATGCTTGAAAAAAGTCTTATTTTGGGTCAAATATGATGGCTGCATGGTCAGATTTAGGGACCACAAATATTATAATAATGTTCCAACTTTCAACACCGTATCTCATCCCCATAATGGTCGAATTTCGATTTTCATCATACTTGAAAAAAGTCTTATTTTTGGTCAAATATGGAGGCTGCATGGTCAGAATTAGGGACCGCAAATATTATAATAATGCTTCAACTTTCAAACCCCCGTTTCACCCCCTTAAAGGCCGAATTTCAATTTTTATCACTCTTGAAAAAAGTCTTATTTTGGGCCAAATATAAAGATTGCATGGTCAAAACATGGGGCCACGGATATCGTAATACTGCCTTTTTTTTCTCAATAAAAGCGTCCAGTGTCCTAAAAAACGTAGAGTTTCTATGAAACATAGCATAAAACCTTCCCATTGAGAAAACAAAATTTCACCGTGAATCCTAAGTTTTCACCCTTTTGGGTGTAACGGATTTATTTTCTTTCCGAAAAATGAGTCTACTGTCATAAAAAACGTAGAGTTTTTATGAAAAATGGCATATACCCTCATTTTTAACCCCTTTGGGGGTAGCGATATTTGTTTTATTTCGATAAAAGAGTCTAGTTCCTTAACGGGACAGACCTAGTTGGAACGTCAAAAAAAAGGCCTTTTTTCCGATTTTTTTTTGGTCAAACGATAAAATAATTCACAACAAAAGTTCTTCCGTTTAAAAGATACATATGTAATGTATATGTTGCAATTTTTTCAACGCAATACATATCGAAATAAGCTGGTGACCGTCAATTGCCGAGGACGCTGCAAAAAAAAACACGGTTTGCGGTGATCAAGCTCACGCTGCAACGGCTCATCTGAAACAAAAAAAACGGAGGGGATTTTTAGTTAATGATATAATGCTCCAGTTGAACGAAGGGTTTTGAAAAATTTCCATTTTTCACAAAATGGCGGCCGTTAAAAGTCAAAAGTGTTTTTTTGACCAAAATATCAGTTCCATTTTTTGCTATTAAAAATAAAAATAATTATCCAAAAAAAAAATCCTTCGTTCATATGGAGGACTACCATGTATAGAAGAAGTGATATAAATTTCAACCCGATCGGTAAAGCCGTTCTCGAGCTACAGTGATCACCGACTTCAAAAACATGGTTTCGAGAAAAACGCACTTCAAGTCCGCTACCTACTTACCTATGGCTCAGACACGACGTGCTACAAAGTCTTGTATTTCGGCGAATAATGGTCCGATTTACATTTACCTGGGCGGAAAATGTTCGTAAGAGATTCTACTTTTTGAAAATGAAATAAAAAAAAATCGATTTTTCGAAAATTCTAACTAGGTCTGTCCCGTTAAAAACTTGAAATTTTCATGTCATAGAGCATAAAAACTTGCAAGTGAAAAATCTGAAATGTTCACCCCAACCCTTATTTTTCACCCCTCTGCAGCTAGCAATTTTTTTTTATTTCGATAAAAGAGTCTGGTGCCCTAAAAAACATACAGTTTTCATGTAATATAGTATAAAAACTTCCCATTGAAAAATCTGAAAATTTCACGCTCAACCCTTATTTTGCACCTGTTTGGGCATAGTGAATTTTGTTTGATTTCGATAAAAGAGTCTAGTATCTTAAAAAACTTGGAATTTTTATGTAATATAACATAAAAACATGCCATTAAAAAATCTGAAATTTTCACCCCTTTTGAGGGTAGCTAAGTGAGAACTAAGTTTGGGAATGGAATCAGTAACCTCGAAAACCCCCAGAAACAAATTTTCGTGTATTTCGGTAACTTATTGGCTCGTACCAGTTTTGGCACGAAAACTGAAAAAAAGCTTACCAGTCAACCGGTTAAAGCTGCATTTTCAATTTTCATTCCACTAGAAAAAAATCTCATTTTGAATCAAATATGGACGCTGCATGGTCAGAATTAGGGACCACAAACATAATAATGCTTCAACTTTCAACCCCCTTTTTCACCCCCTTAAACGCCAAATTTCGATTTTTGTCATTCTTGAAAAAAGTCTTATTTTGGGCCATATATCAATAATCCACGGTCAAATAAGGGCGCCAAAGATATCGTAATCGTGCCATCTTTTGCACAAGCCTGACCGAGCGATGCCACTACACTATTGCTGAATTTCTGATCCTTCGACTTGTTGTGAAATATGATAACAAATGATCCTTGAATATTTACGCTGACATAATCAGTAAAACCCCAGCTCAATATAAAATATATAGTGCGATGCCAAAAAGAAAGAGCGAAGGAGCTTAGCACAGCTCGCAGTAACGAAGCGGTGATCCTTGTATGCAAAGGAAATAAGGCATTTCTTGTATCCGCAAGCCATAGCAAATACTTCATTGCTTTGTTTCACCAGTTTTTTTAGATTGAATTGTCGAAGCAGAGAATCTCAGCCCAATTCACAGCTCGCAGTGCCTTCAGTATATTGGTAAATTTCTTGAAGCCGAACAGAAAAACTGAAGGAACTGAGCACAACCTGCAGAATATTGGAAATTTTATGTTTAATTGTAGACCGCACCTGAAAAGTATTGAAAATCATGATTTCACGATAAAAGTAATTTGTCAAATTTTTATAATTAAAGTATTTTATCAACAATTAATATTTTTACAGGTTTTTATTTATGAGCACATGATACATCTTGTCACAACTATTTTCATACACTCACTTTTGGAAAAAAAACAGTCTTTTGATCTGTAAGAAAAATTTAAGTGACATGACTGAAAAACAAAAAATCGTTGCGTTCTAGATCGAAACTTCAACATCATTATTTCCGAATTCACGCATTTTCAAAACGTTCAACACTGATTTTTGAGGTTATGTTCGTCGTATTTTCTAGCACTTATTCCGGCCACACGAACTAACGGTTCTATTCGGATTATTTTATACGGAAAAATAAAAATGATAACCTCAACGAGTGGTGAGGTTTGTTTTTATTTGGCTTCTCTAGAATCCGAAACACAAATGATTTCATCAGCGGGTGCGAGGTTATCTTTTTTAATTTCGCTAATGATTAATTCCGAGATATTAAAAAATATTATTACCACATTTCGCAATATTTATATATTACCGTTTTTTCGCACTATTTATATATTCAAACTATTTATGAATAACGATTTTTCACACTCTAAAAAATACGCGATTTACACGACTCGCACTTTACACTGTCAAAAGTCAAAACTACCGTAACACTGGTTAAACATTCAAACTTTCCGTGGTATGGGTGCAAAGGAATGTAGTCACAGGGCCACGTTTTAAAACATCACTCGTGTGCACACTCTTTTACCGGTTTTTCGCACTATTCATAAATTTCCGTTTTTTCGCACTATTTATATATTACCATTTTTTCGTACTATTTACCCAAAAAACACGCGGTTCACACGTTCAAACATTCAAACTGTCCGCCGGATCGGTACAGAGGAAAGTCGACATAACCAAAAACATCGGGAGCTTTCCAACAAGTCGACACAGTGTGACACTGTGTCGACACTGCGAGAGGTGCTTGTTGGAACGCTTTTTTAGTTTCTGACACAACCATCAGATGTCAGGCAGCTCGCAATTACCTCTGTGAATTTGGCCGACTGATTTTGGATTTCTGAATTTTTGTTTATGTCAATCGTTTGTCGGGTTCTTGTCGGTGATTGTCGGATTAAAATCGACGTTTGTCGGAAATTAGTTAAATAGAAAAATTAAAAACAAAAATCCGTGTGAAGTTAGCCGATTTTTTTCAATTTTGAGATATCATAAATTTTCAAACGCCTAATCAAAGCGCAATCGTTTGTCGGATACGAGTTTCATAATTAAAAAGTTTGTCGGATGTTTGTTCATTAGAAAAATATTAAAAAAACATTTTATGTGAAGCAGCCGATTTTTCTCAAATTGTAAGATATTACACATTTTCCAAAGCCTATTCGAAGCGCGATTGATTGTCGGTTACTAATTTGATAATTAAAAAGTTTGTCGGATGTTTGTTCATTAGAAAAATATTTAAAAAAACATTTTATGTGAAATCAGCCGATTTTTCTCAAATTTTAAGATATTACACATTTTCCAAAGCCTAATCGAAGCATGATCGTTTGTCGGATACTAATTTTATAATTAAAAAGTTTGTCGGATGTTTGTTTATTATAAAAATATTTAAAAAAACATTTTATGTGAAGTCAGCGCATTTTTTTCACATTGTAAGATATTACACATTTTCCAAAGCCTAATCGAAGCGTGATAGTTTGTCGGATACTAATTCTATAATTAAAAAGTTTGTCGGATGTTTGTTTATTATAAAAATATTTAAAAAAACATTTTATGTGAAGTCAACGCATTTTTTTCAAATTGTAAGATATTACACATTTTGCAAAGCCTAATCGAAGCGTGATCGTTTGTCGGATACTAATTTTATAATTAAAAAGTTTGTCGGATGTTTGTTCATTATGTGAAGTCAGCCGATTTTTCTCAAATTATTTTTTGCTTACCTTAAATTTTGGTTTCACAACGGCTTTGACATAGATATATCTATAGATATATCTATATATTGGCATATTTATATATTATATATATTATATAATAAACCGGATATATTATATATATTATATAATAAACCAAATATATATTATATATATTATATAATAAACCGGATTTTGGTTTAGAGCGAAAAACTATTTTTTTCTTGAAAATACAAGATTAAAGAAGAGAAATGTCGCTCCATTCGAGTCTTTAAGCTTCGTAGAGCTTATATATGGACAGATCCATTACATTTCGACCGCAGCCTGCGCGCTTGGGTCAGCGATTTGGCTGCCGATTTTTTTCAAGAAAGTAGGTTCTAAAAAAAAGACGATCCTCCAAAATTGAACTCAATATAAGAAATTTGATGGCTGTAGAAATATTTGAAATTTTGAAAAAGTGATTTTTTATCTGAAAAAAATATAAAAATATAAAAAAAGACGAACCTCCAAATTTGAACTCAACGTAAAGAAATTTGATAGCTGTAGAAATTTTTAAAAAGTGATTTTTTATGTGAAGCTCTACGAAGCTTAAAGACTCGAATACAGCGACATTTCTCTTTTTTAATCTTGTAGTTTCAAGAAAAAAATAGTTTTTCACTTTAAACCTAAATCCGGTTTATTATATAATATATATAATATATCCGGTTTATTATATAATATGTATAATATATTTATATATGCAAATATATAGATATATCTATAGATATATCTATGCCAAAGCCTTCGTGAAACTAAAATTTAAGGTTAGAAAATATAATATGAGAAAAATCGGCTGACTTCACATAAAATATTTTTTTTATATTTTTCTAATGAACAAACATCCGACAAACTTTTTAATTACGAAACTCGTGTCCGACAAACGATTGCGCTTTGATTAGGCGTTTGAAAATTTATGATATCTCAAAATTGAAAAAAAATCGGCTAACTTCATATGGATTTTTGTTTTTAATTTTTCTATTTAACTAATTTCCGACAAACGTCGATTTTGATCCGACAATCACCGACAAGAATCTGACAAACGATTGACATAAACAAAAATTCAGAAATCCAAAATCAGTCGGCCAAATTCACAGAGGTCTCGCAATTTTGTGACGAATGCGTAATTCGTCGCTAGAGTGCGCTGATTTCCGTGCAGAAAAACCGCGAAAGCGCAAATTTTCATACTAGTATTTCATATAATCATGCATTCTTTTAATAAGTTTATCGTTTATTAAAGATTAAAGAAATGAGAGGAACGTGATCGACTTGGGTGACTATTGAATAAATTATATAATAAGCAATAACTACTAATCGATAAGAAAATACGATAGCCCTCGCATGACATAAATATAAATAGTTAAAATGATTCACAGTTAAATTTGATATTCTTTTAGTGCATACGAATATAATAATGCTTTATTCCTAATACTTTATGTAAACAGCTTCAAACAACGAAATTTTGTGACCGGATTGATTTTATAAACAATATTAATAGTCTACGATATATCTGTCATCGATACTTATGTATGAGCGAACAACAAGACGATTGTAGTGAGCGTGTGAAAGCGAGTCATGGGTCGTGGGACCAAAGGAATCATGAGTGGGAGAATAAACGAATGTCGCGATTGGTCGATGTGTGAAAGAAGCGTGCGGAGTCTGCGCGAGAGACTCAAAGAATGAAGGGATGAGAGCTGAGTGAAAGGAAAGAAAGAACAGAAGAACTTTGTCAACCATCGAGAAAAGAACTCTTGTTAAATAAGAATTTGTCAAATAAAAGAAAATAATTTCTAATATCAATTGTTTCATCAAAATTATTTAAGAGAAAGTTTGCAAGGCGAGCTTCAGCTCCTTATCAATCGGATCCACCGACAACAAATTAAATATTGCGCCAATTTCCCGCTCGGAGTGTTACAATTTCACTAGGCTCCTAACAACGAGTTCCTAACCTTAATGTAATCGACATTTTCATCATAGTGAGATGAATATTTTTTCATAATTTTATTTTTATTCGATAAGCCGTGTTATAATTTATAAAAAGGTTTGTTGTAAACTTGACATAAATATTTTGTAGGACGACTTAGATGTAAGCATCGTTCTACTTATGGAGACACCAATCTTGAGTAGCAGTAGTTCCTCTACGTGTGTCAAATATGAGGTGGAATGAATAGACCGAAATAGACAGAGGTTACAGAAGAGAAGTGTGTAGAAAGATGAGCCAACTTGAGAAAATGAAATTTCCCCGAGACATTGGTAGCCATGCGTGAAGCAACACGCTAAAACTCTGCTACTCGCTGTGTCTGGCTGTGTCGCACTGTGTCGTAGTAGGAATGCACTGTGTCGAACACTGTGCCACACTGTGTCGCTCTGTGTCGTAGCTGGAAAGCTCCCTAAGTCACTCGTAAAGCTATATAAAATTAGCCGCTCGATTTTCACTTTTGCATTTTTTTTTAATTTATAATGATTGTTTGTCGATAGTTTGTGATTGTTTGATTAATTAAAATGTTTGTTTGATCATATTTTTTATCAAACAAACGAAACAAAAAAGGGCGTTAAGTTAGCCGAAATTTTTTGAAATTTTGTCTAATTTGATTTTTTCAAACGCCAATCGATTCGGAATCATTTGTTTGAAACAAATAATATTATTTAAAGGTTTGTTTGATTGTTGTTTTTCCAAAAAATGAATAAATAAAATATTGGATCGTTGTAGATTTTACACTAGATTCTAATATAACCTCGAGCATTAGCCGAAGCGGTTGAGTTTACTTTTCAGAGCAATCATGATCTCGATTGTGTATAAAAAATGTGTACATCTATTCGATGTAAAAACATTGAATTATTTCTATTACCAGGCTAGCATTAAAATTAGGCTGTGTCTAGTCGTCCGGACACCCGGACAAATACGCGTCCGGTATTCGTCCGAATATTTGTCCAAAATGAAGTCATTTTTTTTCAATTAGTTTTTTTATAGTATGATGGTATATTGAAACTCCCTCCGAACATACACCTCGTAGCTATAAATGTCCGGACGAATAATCGCACGTAATTCGTCCGGATATACAATTTATAATGATTTTCGTATATCCGAACGAATAATCGTATAGAATTCATCCGGGTATATAATGAATTACGCATCGACGAACGATTTCCAAGGGTTCTAATATGGATCCGGACGACTAATCGTACGTAATTCATCCGGATATATGATGAATAAAGGTATTTGCATGTATCCGAACGAATAATCGCACGTAATTCTTCCGGATATACAATTTATGATAATTGTTATAAGAATTGGACATTAGGAAATAGTAGGGTGGGTTTGGATCATCTTGCGGTTGTTTTTTGAATAGTTGGACATGAAGAAATAGTAGGGTGGTTTTGGGTCATCTTGCGGTTGTTTTTTGAATAGTTGGACATGTGGAAATAGTAGGGTGGGTTTGGGTCATCTTGCCGTTGTTTTTTGAATAGTTGGACATGAGAAAATAGTAGGTTGGGTTTGGGTCATCTTGCGGTTGTTTTTTGAATAGTTGGGCATGAGGAAATAGTAGGGTGGGTTTGGGTCATCTTGCGATTTTTTGAATAGTGGGACATCAGGAAATAGTAGGGTGGGTTTGGGTCATCTTGCGGTTGTTTTTTAAATAGTTGGACATGTGGAAATAGTAGGGTGGGTTTGAGTCATCTTGCGGTTGTTTTTTGAATAGTTGGACATGTGGAAATAGTAGGGTGGGTTTGGGTCATCTTGCGGTTGTTTTTTGAATAGTTGGGCATGTGGAAATAGTAGGGTGGGTTTGGGTCATCTTGCCGTTGTTTTTTGAATAGTTGGGCATGTGGAAATAGTAGGGTGGGTTTGGGTCATCTTGCCGTTGTTTTTTGAATAGTTGGGCATGAGAAAATAGTAGGGTGGGTTTGGGTCATCTTGCGGTTGTTTCTTGAATAGTTGGACATGAGGAAATAGTAGGGTGGGTTTGGGTCATCTTGCGATTTTTTGAATAGTGGGACATGAGGAAATAGTAGGGTGGGTTTGGGTCATCTTGCGGTTGTTTTTTAAATAGTTGGACATGTGGAAATAGTAGGGTGGGTTTGAGTCATCTTGCGGTTGTTTTTTGAATAGTTGGACATGTGGAAATAGTAGGGTGGGTTTGGGTCATCTTGCGGTTGTTTTTTGAATAGTTGGACATGAGGAAATAGTAGGGTGAGTTTGGGTCATCTTGCGGTTGTTTTTTGAATAGTTGGGCATGTGGAAATAGTAGGGTGGGTTTGGGTCATCTTGCGTTTGTTTATTGAATAGTTGGACATGTGGAAATAGTAGGGCGGGTTTGGGTCATCTTGCCGTTGTTTTTTGAATAGTTGGACATGAGAAAATAGTAGGGTGGGTTTGGGTCATCTTGCGGTTGTTTTTTGAACAGTTGAACATGAGGAAATAGTAGGGTGGGTTTGGGTCATCTTGCGATTTTTTGAATAGTTGGACATGTGGAAATAGTAGGGTGGGTTTGGATCATCTTGCGGATGTTTCTTGAATAGTTGGACACGTGGAGATAGCAGGGTGGGTATGGGCCATCTTGCTGTTGTTTTTTGAATAGTTGGACATGAGAAAATAGTAGGGTGGGTTTGGGTCATCTTGCGGCTGTTTTTTGAATAGTTGGACATGAGGAAATAGTAGGGTGGGCTTGGGTCATCTTGCGGTTGTTTTTTGAATAGTTGGGCATGTGGAAATAGTAGGGTGGGTTTGGGTCATCTTGCGGTTGTTTTTTGAATAGTTGGACATGTGGAAATAGTATTTTTATCCAACTATTCAAATACATGTCCAACTACTGAATCTTTCAATGTGTTGGCGCTTATTTTGCATAACTTTGCCTGTGCAAAGTTGTTTCTCAGCAATTACGGCATCAATCGTGCTGATTTAAGGCTCAATCGAGGGAGTCTAGCGTAATTAGTCTCCAGTTCAATTTTCAGATCATAATATTTCTTCTGGGCTCCCCAATTAACCCAAGACGGTCACACCTCATGAGAATCCCGTGGTGGTCACATGGGATGTGTCACACCCCAAGCACTTTAGAGCGCTGTAGCATTTCGTAGAATGATTTTGAGGGCTCAAGAAAATTTGAGAACATATTGGTAATAGTGTCGGATTTGGGGATTTTCCAAGAAAAATTCCAGCTCGAAAATGGCCTGGGGTGTGTCACACCCCATGTGACCGTCTTGGGTTAAAGAAAATGGTTCCCCCCATCACCGAATTTGCTTTATTCAGAGATAATATACTCGGGTGAGTCTCGGGCCAGCAGACGACAGAGCTATCAAATGTACTTTTCCCGAGACTCTACCGAGTCTCTTGATATGGTCCTCGCACGTAACCCCGCACTGCACACTTACAACACTACGTGAAAACATTTAAGCTTTTGACCGTATCGGAACTAATCGGAACACAGGGAAATGATCACACTCGTGACCAATCAGAATCTCGATAGGCACGCTGAGGCCTTTCATTGTGACATATACAGACACGTCAAATTCTTCGATGTGTTGGAATTTTTGCATAATTTTGAGCCTGTGCAAAGTTTTTTCTCAGCAAATACGGCATCAATCGTGCTGATTTAAAGCTCAATCGAAAGATTTTTTCTTAATTAGTCTCCAGTTCAATTTTGAAATCATCATCTGTCTCCTGAGCTTCGTAATTCGAGAAAATGACTTTCAGTTTTTACCCCCACCACCGAAATTTACTTTATTCAGAGATAATATACACTGGCGAGCCTCGGGCCAGCAGACGACAGAGCTGTCAAATGTACTTGTCCCGAGACTCTACCGAGTCTCTTGATAATTAATAAACCATGTAGACGAATTATTTAATTTTTGGATACCGGAATTGCAATAGTATACTTAGTGGTTTAGCAGTTTTTCAATTAGTTTTTAACATTTTTTCTCAGTATTCCATTCGTAAAACTGTCGTTCACCAATGACCGTAGACATCTCACCATGTTAAAAAGTGTTTTTTTGACATTTCATTTCACAAAAATGGTGTAGACGATCAATTTAAAATTTGGACACAACATCCAGTATATGTCAAAGAATATACTGTGTAAATTTGAAGTAAATGGTTACATTTTGCCACTTGTACCGAAACTCCTTAATAAATTAACTTTTGAACAGTACCCTAATAAATAATTTTTTTTATTAACTAGCCCCAACAATTCATTTTTCCGAACGTAAACTCTAGAACGGTGTCGAAAACAGTGCCTCTTCTCTTTTACCATAAAATGTCTCTTGCATGCAATAATAAAGTTTATTTGGAAACCATTCTCTTAATTTTTTATATAACTGAGAGAATGGTGTATGATACAACCCTAGGTTTGAATTATATATGGTTTTAAACCACCCTAGAGTGATAGAGACCTTAAATACATGAAAATTCTATTTGCACTTGCAACCCAAAACGGAATCAAGCGATGCGAAATAATTTTGAGCGAAAAGATATTTGATTTGAGGAAAAAAAATTTCATAAGTACTTCACCAATTTTTTTTTATCTATTGCTCATGAGAAATAATTCGTAATCAATAAATATTATAAAAGAAAAACTCGTGCAGTACTTTGGCCAAAATTATTTTTTCCAATTAAACTTTAGCTCTCGAAATTTTGTGCGTATATTTTTTTGTTTCAAAATCTCGTTTCGTTATGATTACTTATATTTAAAAACGTTCGGTGCATTCTGATGCTATTGGAGTATTTCTTCGGCATCTTTTTTTATGGAATATTTTCCGATCCGTTGATCTGTTGGCACGGATGTTTCGGTGCATAATTTTTTGAATTTTTTTTTACAAAATTAAAAAAAAATTCAAGTTTTTACTTGTTCGTTGTTCTTTTATGCGTCATATCTTCTCAGAACTACTGTACGTTTTAAATAATCTAATAATTTTATAAGTATTGACGGTTAATTACGAAGATTGAATTCATTTGAACACTTTTTAGATCAATATTTCACATTGCATTTTTAGTCCGAATATAGTCGCGATACACCAGCCCGAAATTCGATGATGTATCCATTTTTAGCAGAAACAATTAAAAAATCGCTTGAGCGACCTTTAAAATTTTTATTCAGGATCCAATTCTTGAAAGAATCACTTTTTGATAAAATGTTACCATATTTTGCTGCAATATCGAAAAAAATGTTAATTCTTTTATATCATTCAGATACGTACACAATACAGACATGTTTAATTGGCAAGCTATGAATTTCATTTAAAAAATTCAACAAATCCTCGCAAGAAAACAGCATATATGCTGTAAAAAAGTTGAGACTAAATCATATAAAATCAAAAAATCAAACGGCATTTTAATTTGTGAACCTGAGGTGAACGCTGGAACTAGAATAATGTAAAAATATCGAAAATTGAATTTTTCGCACGGTTTTAAATGTTAAGTTCCGAGTTTCATCGTTTTTTTCGACTTTTAAAACCATGCCAAAAATTCAATTTTCGATATTTTTACATTACTCTAGTTTCAGCGATAGTCTCAGATCTACAAATTAAAATACCGTTTGATTTTTTGATTTCAGATGAGTAAAACCTCCGGAATCATGGCAGCCGTCAACCAACACATGAGTGTCCTCCGAACGGTGTAAAGTCGATTCAACTCGTTATTTTTGTTTGATAAAATTCTGAGGGACTGTAAAAATGTTAGTAAATGAGTGGTAAAAATTCAAAGATATTGTGTTTTAATGGTTCATCAAAAAAAAATCCCAAAAAAGCGAAAAAAAAATAGCTGTCACATGGGATGACCCCGTTAAGTAATCTAATATTTTTTTAAGTATTGACGGTTAATTACGAAGATTGAATTCACTTGAACACTTCTTAGATCAATATTCCACATTGCATTTTTAGTCCGAATATACACCAGCTCGAAATTCGATCATGTATCCATTTTTAGCCGAAATCATTAAAAAATCGCTTAAGCGACCTCTAAAATTTTTATTCAGGATTCAATTCTTGAGAGAATTACTTTTTGATAAAATGTTACCATATTTTGCTGCAATGCCGAAAAAAATGTCAAGTTTTTTGCATCGCTCAGATACATACATAATATAGACATGTTTAATTGGCAAGCTATGAATTTCATACCCGAGTACGTACACAATATTGACATGTTTAATCAACAAGCGATGAATTTCATACAAAAATTCGACAAATCCTAGCCAAAAACAGCATAAATGCTGTGAAAAAAGCTGAGACAAGTACATTTATGCCCCCCAAATAGTCGTTCCAGTTAATCCCCCCCCCCCCCCCCCCACCCAGCGCCAAAATACCGATCCCTACAAAAATGTACAAAACCCGTCTAAGTCGTTCATGCAAAGATCTCCGCACAAAAATCCTTTCTAAAAACCAACTCATCATACAACGTTTTATGGATAACCGCTCTCATTATTTTATCAAATTAAGTCAAATTGTACAGAGATGATAATTTCATTCTCGTAAATGTTGTGAGTTCACAAAATTTGATAAATAAATAAAGATCTACTAAAGTATATGTGGCCAAGTACGTGCGATTTTATTATGTTTATAAAATCTCCAATTATGATCATATGCCATTTCTCTAATTAATGCTTTATTACAACGAATTATTATCCTATGACTTGGAACTACAAGGGCTTTAAAAAAAAATACAGAATTGCATTAGCCTGCGTGAGCTTGAACGCTGCCACACTCTCATTTGTAATATTTGTAGTATAGTTTTATTGGTAATAAATTGATAATAATATGCTCATTATTATAATAAAAGTAATCATAATTTTTTCTATACCCATCGTTTCACAATGTATTTTTTTTTTATTTCCACCTTCAGTAATATGAGAAGTAGAACATGATTCTAAATCATCAAAGGTAATTAATTTCCAACTTGGCGAATCATTTAAAGCAGACGGGTAAATTTCATATGTCTGATAATAGTCATCGTAGATACAGTAATTTGTAATGTCTTTCGAGATTATAAATAATTCATCAGTAAAGTCTTTGAATATAGTAAATACCATGAAGAAATTAGGTCCAGTATTAGTTGCAACCATCAGGATTGTATTGTTTTTTATCGTATACGATATTTTCTATCGTATACGTTAAAAAATATCGTATATGTTTTATCATAATTTGTTCTAAAAATATGTTTTGTTAAATATGTATTTATTATAAAAATAATAAATTATGATAAAACATATACGATAAAAAACAATACAATCCTGATGGTTGCAACTAATACTGGACCTAATTTCTTCATGGTATTTACTATATTCAAAGACTTTACTGATGAATTATTTATAATCTCGAAAGACATTACAAATTAGCGTATTTACGATGACCATTATCAGGCATATGAAATTTACCCGTCTGCTTTAAATGATTCGCCAAGTTGGAAATTAATTACCTTTGATGATTTAGAATCATGTTCTACTTCTCATATTACTGAAGGTGGAAATAAAAAAAAATACATTGTGGAACGATGGGTATAGAAAAAATTATGATTACTTTTGTTATAATACTGAGCATATTATTATTATTATTATTATTATTATTTACTGTAAATTGTTTCTTTCAAATTTTTGATCGTTCAAGTAACTTAATAAATTGTTAATTCAATCCAATAGAGGTCTTTTAATTTTTTATCAACAATTGTAATTTTCCAAAATTTATTTCTTGATGTACTCTTCTTTTTCAGATAAACATGATTGGAGTTGTTTGATTGTCGTTCCAAAGTCATTTATTTATTTATATATAAATAAAGTCAAATGATATGCCGGTGGTAAAAATTTTATATAATTGTTAAATTTTAAATTTACTGTCTACTACGCTTAATAATAAATTGAAAGTAATATGAATTATGTGAATATTTAAATTATGCATTCTATTCCAAAAAGTTTTGCTTATTTTTTATGGGAATTTTTTATTATAATATGAAAAAAAATTATAAACAACTGGAGAAACATTAATCTTAAACATAAATTTACCGAGAAAATGATATATGTTCGTACTTTAGATATTTAATACTTGATTATGTTAATTTTTTCAATAATTACACGAAATGAAATATGAAATTTAATTACTGCATATATATTATATAAATATATATTAGGGTGTCCCGTTTCAGGGCAACATTTTTTGTTTTTCAATCGTCACTTCAGAAGTCTTTACTTTATACCCAAAAACAAATGCTCGTGCAAGAGGTGTATGCGCATGCGTATGAAATTAGCCAACAAGATACGACTCTGCAACATCGTCACATAGGATCGTATACTATGTGGCATATTACTGGTTACTATCTGGATGTTACTCAGTGCCATCTGGCGCTGTATAATCTCGGATGTTACTAAGTAACATCTGAGATAGTACTGAGTAGTATCTGGATAGTAGACAGTACTATCCACATAGTATTGGATAGAATCTGAAATTTTTTTTTTTTCGGATAGCACTGAGTACTACCTAGCCAAAAACAGCATAAATACTGTGAAAAAAGCTGAGACAAGTACATTTATACCCCCCAAATAGTTGTTCCAGTTAATCCTCCCCCCACCACCCAGCGCCAAAATACCGATCCCCATAAAAATTTACAAAAACCCGTCTAAGTCGTTCATGCAAAGATCTCTGCACAAAAATCCTTTCTAAAAACCAACTCATCATACAAAGTTTTATGGGTAACCGCTCTCATTATCTTATCAAATTAAGTCAAATTGTACAGAGGTGATAATTTCATTCTCGTAAATGTTGTGAGTTCACAAAAAGTTGATAAATAAATAAAGATCTACTAAAGTATATGTGGCCAAGTACGTGGGATTTTATTATGTTTATATAATCTCCAATTATGATCATATGCCATTTCTCTAATTAATGCTTTATTACAACGAATTATTACCCTATGACTTGGGACTAAAAAAAAGGGCTTTAAAAAAAAATACAGAATTGCATTAGCCTGCGTGAGCTTGAACGCTGCCACACTCTCATTTGTAATATTTGTAGTATAGTTTTATTGGTAAGAAATTGATAAAAGTTTACTATCGTACGTAGAGCGGATACGCACAGAGTACTTGTCCGGCCCGAAAATTTTTTGACTAGTAAGCGAAAAATATGCTTTTTTGTTCATGGTAAATTTTTCAACCACTCCGAACATTCGGATCTCCTGACGCAGATTTGAATCTTACCCGCCTAGGAATGCAATCAATTGAGGACCGCTCTTACATGGCAGGCTTATTCCGTTTTATAAAACCTGTTGTAGTAAAAACCGGTGTAAAAGTGCGTGTAAATGGTACCAGATTACTTATCTCGGGTGTACAGCACCGTTTAGATGCTCTGTAACGTCAGTTTTCCCCCGGATGTTACAAAACCGGAATAAACGTGCCGTGTAATAACGTGAGATATGCTCCACACGAGCATCAATTCATCGATAACAATTGGTTAAAGGGAAGGAGGATAATTTGGGATACATAACAATCCGCATATTGTGATTCCAAATTAGCTGTGTTTACTTTACTAGTTAATGCCAAAATGTATGGTAGATTAATGTTGACTTATGTGACAAATTTTATGAAAAATGTTCGGGCCGGACAGGTACTCTGTGCGTATCCGCTCTACGTACGATAGTAAACTTTTATCAATTTGTTAGCAATAAAACTATACTACAAATATTACAAATGAGAGTGTGGCAGCGTTCAAGCTCACGCAGGCTAATGCAATTCTGTATTTTTTTTTAAAGCCCTTGTAGTTCCAAGTCATAGGATAATAATTCATTGTAATAAAGCATTAATTAGAGAAATGGCATATGAAAATAATTGAAGATTTTATAAACATAATTAAATCCCACGTACTTGATCATATATACTTTAGTAGATCTTTATTTATTTATCAACTTTTTGTGAACTCACAACATTTACGAGAATGAAATTATCACCTCTGTACAATTTGACTTAATTTGATCAGATAATGAGAGTGGTTATCCATAAAACTTTGTATGATGAGTTGTTTTTAGAAAGGATTTTTGTGCGGAGATCTTTGCATGAACGACTTAGACGAGTTTTTGTAAATTTTGGTGGGAATCGGTATTTTGGCGCTGGGTGGTAGGGGGGATTAACTGGAACGACAATTTGGGGGGCATAAATGTACTTGTCTCAGCTTTTTTCACAGCATTTATGCTGTTTTTGGCTAGGATTTGTCGACTTTTTGTATGGAATTCATAGCTTGTTAATTAAACATGTCAATATTGTGTACGTACTCGAGTATGAAATTCATATATAGCCTGCCAATTAAACATGTCTATATTATGTATGTATCTGAGGGATGCAAAAGAATTGACATTTTTTTCGGCATTGCAGCAAAATATGGTAACATTTTATCAAAAAGTGATTCTTTCAAGAATTGAATCCTGAATAAAAATTTTAGAGGTCGCTCAATCGATTTTTTAATGATTTCGACTAAAAATGGATACATGATCGAATTTCGAGCTGGTGTATATTCGGACTAAAAATGCAATGTGAAATATTAATCTAAGAAGTGTTCAAGTGAATTCAATCTTCGTAATTAACCGTCAATACTTATAAAATTATTAGATTACTTAACGGGGTCATCCCATGTGACAGCTATTTTTTTCGCTTTTTTGGGATTTTTTATTGATGAACCATTAAAACATAATATCTTTGAATTTTTACCACACATTTATTAACATATTTACAGTCCCTCAGAATTTTATCAAACAAAAATAACGAGTTGAATCGACTTTACACCGTTCGGAAGACACTCATGTGTTAGTTGACGGCTGCCATGATTACGGAGGTTTTGCTCATCTGGAATCAAAAAATCAAACGGCATTTTAATTTGTAGATCTGAGACTATCGCTGAAACTAGAGTAAAGTAAAAATATCGAAAATTGAATTTTTGGCATGGTTCTAAATTCGAAAAAAACGACGAAACTCGGAACTTGACATTTAAAACCGTGCCAAAAATTCAATTTTCGATATTATTACTTTATTCTATTTCCAGCGATAGCCTCAGGTCCACAAATTAAAATGCTATTTGATTTTTTGATTTTAGATAAGCAAAACCTCCGGAATCATGGCAGCCGTCAACCAACACATGCGTGTCTTCTAAACGGTGTAAAGTTGATTCAGCTCGTTATTTTTGTTTGATAAAATTCTGAGGACTGTAAAAATGTTAATAAATGTGCGATAAAAATTCAAAGATAGTGTGTTTTAATGTTTCGTCAAAAAAAAATTCCCAAAAAAGCGAAAAAAATAGCTGTCACATGGGATGACCCCGTTAAAACGTACAGTAGTTCTGAGAAGATACGACACATAAAAGAACAACGAACAAGTAAAAACTTGACTTTTTTTTAAATTTGTAAAAAAAAATTTCAAACAATATTGCACCGAATCATCCGTGCCAACAGATCAACGGATCGGAAAATATTCCATAAAAAATGATGCCGAAGAAATACTCCAATAGCATCAGAATGCACCGAAAGTTTTTAAATATAAGTAATCATAACGAAACGAGATTTTGAAACAAAAAAATATACATACAAAATTTCGAGAGCTAAAGTTTGATTGGAAAAAATAATTTTGGCCGAAGTACTACGCGAGTTTTTTTTAATAATATTTATTGATTACGAATTATATCTCATGAGCAATAGATGAAAAAAAATGGTGAAATACTTACGACATTTTTTTTCCTCAAATCAAGTATCTTTTCACTCAAAATTATTTCGCATCGCCTGATTCCGTTTTGTGTTGCAAGTGCAAAGTGCACTCTAGAGTGGTTTAAAACCACATATAATTCAAACCTAGGGTGGTATCATACACCATTCTCTCAGTTATATAAAAAATGAAGAGAATGGTTTCCTAGTAATCTTTATTATTGCATGCAAGAGACATTTTATGTTAAAAGATAAGAGGCTCTGATTTCGACTCCGTTCTAGAATTTACGTTCGGAAAAATGAATTGTTGGGGCTAAAGTTAATAAAAAAAATTATTTATAAAGGTACTGTTCAAAAGTTTATTTATTAAATAACACTTTATTTTTGCACTATCACTCTACTATCTATATATATAAAAGTTACTTTAACCAAAACTGGAACTGACCGCGATCTTTATATAACCTCACGACTGTTCAAAGATATCAAATATTCACCGAAAACGAGTTTATCATACACCATTCTCTTAGTTATCAAAAAAAAAAAAAAACAAAGAGAATGGTTTCTAAACAAACTTTTATTGCATTCTATTATTGCAAACTATTATTGCATTCAAGGAACATTTTATGGTAAAAGAGAAGAGGCACCGTTTTCGACTCCGTTCTAGAGTTTACGTTCGGAAAAATGGATTGTTGGGGCTAGGGTTAATAAAAAAAATTATTTATTTAGACACTGTTCAAAAGTTTATTTACTGATTTAAACTTTATTTTTACACTATCACTTTTCTACCGATAATATAATAAAAGTGACTTTAATGAAAAGATGAAACTGACCGCGATCTTTATAACCTTACAACAAAGATATTAAATGTTCACCGAATACGCGTTTAAAGTCCTGATCTCGAATATGTCTAACCAAAAATCAAATTATCTGCTTTCACACCCGCGATTTTTATAACCTTACTTTTTAACACCACAACTATCTTTAGTATAATCGCGATCTTTTTTCTAAACTCACAGCTGTCACTCTTACTTATGCATCCTGCAGAAAAGCTTCGACTGTCACATCAACGAACACGCTCTCAATTGATAACAATTGATAAGGCATTTGAAATCAACCGTCGACTTGTTCTCGCCCTGAGAATGCTTGGAGTAGGATTTGAAGGCTTGAAAAATTTCTGCGGTCTCATGGATCTTGGACAAGGAATTTGTAAGAGTACATATTACGGCATCGTGGACAATATAAAAATTGCAGCTGAAGCCGTCGCGAAAATCGTTTTCCAAAGAGCATTGAAAGAAGAAGTCGAGTTGAATGTAAAAGCTGGGCGTCCCGCGGATGAACTTTCTGTGTCTGGTGATGGATCGTGGGCGAAACGTGGATTCTCATCGCTTCTCGGTATTGCCTCGTTAATAGGGAAATACAGTAATAAAATTTTAGATGTTGTCGTCAAATGCAGTATATGTCAAGCCTGCTCTCAATGGAAAGGCCAAGAGGATACGATTGAATATGAAGCGTGGTATCGAGAGCATGAAGATCACTGTGACGCAAATCATACCGGAAGTGCTGGCAAAATGGAGGTAGACGGCATCGTGGAAATGTTCAAGAGATCGGAAGAGTTGTACAACGTAAAATACGCGAACTATATCGGAGACGGCGACACGAAAACGTTCAAAGCCTTATTGGACACAAAGCCTTACGGGGATGATTTTTTAGTTTGCAAAAAAGAATGTGTTTTGCATGTTAAAAAACGTTTGTACAAACGTGCTGTTGATGCGAAAAAAAAACATGCACAAATAAAGAAAGCAACAAAGAAATTGACAGAAAAAGAAGAGGGAAAAAAGACACAGCGGAAATCGATAAATAAAACACCGAAGCGTCAACAATTGACGAATAAATTATTGCAAGAGCTGTCAACTTATTACGGTCTAGCAATTAGACGTAATTCAGATTCGACTGAAGGGATGAGAAGTGAAATATGGGCAGCATATTATCACAAAATTTCAACAGATGAAAATCCGCAACACTCGTACTGTCCTCCAGGTTCCGAATCGTGGTGCAAGTGGCGTCAAAGTGAGGCTGCAGGTACTTTAGACACCTACGAGCACCCACCTGCTCTGTGCGATGAAGCACAAGAGATATTAAAACCAATTTATGAAGAATTGACAGCAGAGACTTTATTGGAAAGGTGTATTGGCAGTAATACGCAGAACAATAACGAAAGTTTCAATGCTTGCGTGTGGCACCTTGCGCCGAAACATCTGTTTGCCGGAAAAAAAATCATTGATATTGCCACTCACATTTCCGCTTGCATTTTCAATGAAGGATTTGCATCCCTATTGAAAATAATGGAGACCATGGGCATAACAATCGGGCCACAAGCGGAGCAACTAGCGCAAAACCGAGACGAGCTGCGAGTATCGAGCGCCAACCGTAGGAGCACGGACAACTCCAAAGAGGCTCGGACAGCTCGAAGAAATGAAAGGAGTGAGGAAATCTTGAATTATGAACGTTCCGAAGGAATCCTATATGGTGCCGGAATCGCGGATTAACTGTAAGTATTCAAAATTTGCTCAATTTTTGAAAATATCTGTACCTCAAACTTTAAACTCATTTATCTCGAAACGACTTTTTTCGGCACTGCGCAGGTGAAAACAAAAAAACTATTCAACCGAATCACTTGAAATTTGGATATGTTGTTCACAACATGTATGGCTATCGTCGGAACTACAATCATAATTTTATTTAAATAATTTCTTATTGTTTATACTAAAAAACTAGTGAAAAAAAACCCGATTT
The DNA here is from genome assembly GCA_963989365.1 of Rhimphoctona megacephalus. NCBI lineage: Eukaryota > Metazoa > Arthropoda > Insecta > Hymenoptera > Ichneumonidae > Rhimphoctona > Rhimphoctona megacephalus. Next base: position 2,590,358 of record OZ022415.1, on the reverse strand, counting down.
TACGAATTTTTTTTCAAAAGCGCGCCATTTTGTCAATTTTTAATTTTTTCGATTTGTTCTAGTCCCGACTATAACTGCACTCTTTCTGATTAAGAATCTTCTTGAATTTTGTGTTTCAGATGAGTAGAAGTCTCGGATCGGTCTTCACCGTCCGGGTCGGATTTTTCGAGAGGGTCGTCTTCAATGCCAATTATATGATAATAAACACTGTTTTTAAAATTAAAAAAAAATTTTTTTTGTATACTTAATAAAGGTAGTAATAAACCCGAAAAGTTAAAACATCGATTTTTAAATTTTTTATGGCAAAAAAAAAATCGTGAAAATAGGTGAAATTTTCGTGCTCTAGACCATACGGTCCCCTTAAATATCGCTGAAACAATTTTCGAAAACCGTTCGAAACCGCTCTGCTTGCTGTAAAGACTAGTAGCGACTCGTCTTCACCATCTTATAGTATACGTAAATCTAGAGACGCGGCAGCGTCTTGACGCCAAGTATAAAAAGAAATGTTCAAACGGCGAAGGCAAGTCGGGCCGCGTATCTATACTCGAGATTTGGCTGTTTTCCGTTACTTTCGAACTTCAACTCGATGCCATTTAAAAACGCGTAAACTTATTGAAAATTTAATGCCATTTTACTAATATATTTGCTGCCTCCTGCTTCTAATGGTACCATTATTTTTTTTCTACGTCCCCTATAAGTATGTGAACCCATGATACGAGCTCAATTATTTTCAAGTTTCGTTATCGAAAATTTTATTCCACACCCATATATATATGTTGAAAGTAAGGCTTCAGCGGCTCTCGCTAGGCACCTGTACCCCCTCCCGCGTGCTGCGCAGCCGCGCGGGGCGATATATATATGTTGAAAGTCAGACTCGGCTATGCCTTGCCTGTATATCTATACTGTCAGAAATTTATAAGAAAATCAATTCTTCTGCAAATTTCAGTATGGCCTTGTATCATACACAACATTCGACGTCGATTCAATCGAAATAAAATGGTATTCTTAGTCATCATAAAATTACATTAACATAAGGTGTATTCAGTTATGAAATTTCTGAAGATGCGACTCAGTAAACCATTGCCAGCAATGTAGCGTATCATACTTTCGAAAACTACTATTGCCAGCCATGAAAGTTATTATACTTTGGAAAGCTACTATTTATTAGTAGAAGATCTAAGTAACCACTGGTGAATGGTCAAAAGATCAATGCAGGCTATGAATGCACCGTCAAATTTGTATCCAGTTTTAAGATCACGCAAATTTCACACAAAATAATCCCCCTCCGTTCGTTTCATTTTGACGTTCTTGGGCGCCAGCTATCAAAATAGCCCTTTATGTTTTGAAAAAGAGAATTTAAACCGTTATGCGGGATTAATCATAAAAACAATAAAAGCTAAATAAGACAATACCAACAATGAAAAAGTGCGTATTTATGACCCTTGACTTTTGAGAGAGACCCCTAATTTTTACTGGAATGAGCAATTTTAATAAAAAGTTATGGGCCGGACAAGTACTCTGTGCGTATACGCTCAACGTACGGTGGTGAACGTTCATCAAATTATTACCAATCAAACAAAACTGTGCTATCATGTATGGACATAAATTAAAGTTTTTTTTTAACATTACAAAAGCACGAGTTCTTATGCGAAACTTCCTGTTCCTGCTTGTTTTTCGTTATTTTAGCCACGGCGCAGGCAATGTTGTTTCATTAGGTCATATAAGTAAATACTATTTGGCAACATTGGTCGCGCCGTAGCCAAAACAAAAGTAGCTACTCAACTTAGGAGATCCCAGAAGCAATGCACCAACTGCATGCCCTACGTTGCCGGTACATCCATATCGATATCTTCTCAGTCACCAAAGAAATGCTTGTCCTAGTATTGATATCATAAATTTTACTGCTGCACATAACTTAGATGGTGACCTTTTTTCATTTTTTTCTAGACTCTTGATACTTCTTACACACCAATTATAAGTGGTATTTTCCTCATCTTGATAACGCTGATTTTTTAATGTTTTGATTCCTGTTTTGTTCTGTGGAAATAAATTTAAAGTAACATTTATTGTGAAGTCTGGTTTTTTGGCCGGATATTTCGTGATCTATATGGTTGGTTTCCATCCGGGATATGAATAAAATTAGTAAACATTAAAAAAAAAAAATTTAAGTGGGGTTTTGGATTTTTTGTGATATCGTAGGGAAACGCGGGACCACCAATGTACTTGTCCAGGTTTTTTTCCCCGGGAGGGGATTTTTGCTATTTGTAAAAGTCTCTTTAAGCAAAAGTTGAAACTGGCCGCGATCTTTGTAACCTCACGACAAAGATATTAAATATTCACCGAATACGAGTTTATCATATACCTTTTTCTTGGTTAACAGAAAAAACGAAGAGAATGGTTTCTAAATAAACCTTGTTATTGCATTCGGGGAATATTTTGATGGTAAAAGAGAAAGGGGATCATTTTCGATTCCGTTGTAGCAGAGTTTACGTTTGGAAAAAAATTGTAGGGGCTACGTTTAATTAAAAAAATATTTATTTAGACACTGTTCAATGGTTCATTATCACACTTTATTTTCCCACCATTACTATTCTATCTATATAAAAGTCACTCTTTACTCGTCTATCTATAAACACCACTCTAACCAAAAGTTGAAATTGACCGCGATCTTTATAACCTCATGACTGTTATAAAAAAGATATTGGTCAGCTGTCATATGGACGATCGATCGAATATCACCACACTGAACCATGAAATGATTTTTTTTATAAATTTATCGATATAATTGCTCACACGTCCCGCACTTCGTTATGTCAAAACAACGTTCAAACTTTATGTTGGCTCCGTACAGAGGAAAGACGAGTCGTCGTGACCAATCGCAACTCATTGCTTCCGTTGCCGGAGACCGGCTTTTATGGAAATGGGTTTTGATGGGCATCAAAACGCCTTTGATTGTATCGTCTGAGCGCATATACAGACAAGCCAAATTCTTGAATGTAGTAGAATCGAGCGTAATCCTAAGCCTGTGCAAAGTTGTTTCTCAGCAATTACGCAACCAATCGTGCTGATTTTAGGCTCAATCGAAAGAGCATCGCTCAATTAGTCAAAAGTTCGCTTTTCAAGCCGCCAAATGACTCCTAGGCTCTACAATTAGCGAAAACGTCATAAAATTTTTACCCCCACCACCGCGAATCGTCTTGTTTAGAGATAATATAGACTCGGCGAGCCTCGGGACAGCAGACGACAGAGCTGTCAATATACTTGTCCCGAGACTCTACCGAGTCTCTTGATATGCGAATAATTGATTAGTATATATACTAAGCTGGTTCTAACCCAGGTCCTCTCAGCGGGGGTGAGGAAACGGGGGAGCGCTGGTGCGGGGAAGGGTCTGGTGGGGGTGAAGGGTCTGCGGTGCTGGGCCCGCTCGAGATGAATGAGTGGTGGGGGGTAGTGGGTGTGAGAAAGATAGATGTGCTGATGGAAGAGATCTAGGAGTGTGCGAGAGAGATAGAAGAAAAAAATGAAAAGATAGTCGATTCAAAAAGAAATATGTATGAGGGTGGGGTTTATAAATTAATGAGATATTTTTTTTTGTTAACTATAAAATATGGGAAAAAATTGAATTTATTGATTTTGGTACAATATAATTTTTGTATAATTATATTTGTCATAAATATATATGTAAATGCTGCAGCTTCTGCAACAAAGAAAAAAACCCATATTTTATGAAAAAAAATTATTTTAAGAAAAAAGTGGGGGAAAATAAGTAAAAAAAAACACTTGACTTACTATTGATTAATACACACTCCACATGTATTATATGCCACGAAGACTGATAAAGATCTTCGGCAGTTCCCGCACCACTGGTCGGAGAGCAAATCGTACGGCCCCTTCTGGTGATCAAAGCAGGCCGTCACACGTCCATAAACTTCCGGATCTTGGAGAAAGCAACCCGAGCAAACCCGATAATCCATCCGATCGAAAAAGAATGATCGGATTACACATAGTCGGGTCATCGGTGTCATCGCCAGGGCCACGGGTCGTGGTACAATCTGCATGTGGACTTCGCTATCGTCCTCCGAACAATTCGAAGCGAGTCCTTCATCCACAGAAATCTCTTGATCATCTTCAATTTCGTGGAATTCCACATCCCTCCCGTAGTAGCGTAAATCATCCTCCATTTCACTATCGAGGATCTCCTCATAATTATGCACAATTTCAATTGGTGCATTTGCACCCTGCCCCCGATTTTCATTCACTTTATCCTCTTCCATTTCGTCTTCTGAAATATCAATGATTTCGATATCATTGATAGATTTACCCCGATTTTCACACACTTTATCATCCTCCATTTCATCGTCCGAAATGTCAATGATTTCGATATCATTGATAGATTTACCCCGATTTTCACACACTTTATTATCCTCCATTTCATCTTCTGAAATGACAATGATTTCAATATCATTGATAATTTCAATTACATCATCATTGCTCGAATGGTCAATGATTTCCACTGTGTTGTTACACTGCTCACGATTTTCACACATTTTAAACTTGATGTATATGGATTTAAACTTGATGTATAAAAAACGCGACGAACTATGAATGTCACCGGACAATTGTATTGAGCAAAGTGATTTTCGTCCTCAAAAAAGATGTCCTTTTAAGCCCTCAGAGAAAAAAGGGGTAGGAGTTATATCCCCCCCCCAATACTTTTTCAAGACTTCATCTATTAGCGCTGTTCGCAACCCTCCACATCAAGCATTTTCACAAAGTTGGGAAAATGCACAGTAATTTGAAAAACATTAGTCGAGAAGGAGGACCCGCAAATCGAGGACTCGCAAAATACCTGTGGATTAGGATGGCAATTAACGGACGCTACCATAATATTCCATCGTAATGATTTTACCCTCAAAAAGAAAAGAAAAGAAAAGTGTAATTTATCACCATACAGAGAAGGGTTTTCAGACGTCAGAAGATGTCTAAGTGGTATACCCTACATCATTAAATTTATGATCTTAGGTAAAGTGGAACGATTTTTTATGTTTAAGATGCAATCTGTAGAATGCGGACATCCAAACGCCAACATTTTTCGGTCATTGTAAAATAACCAAGTGTTCCAGATAAAATGCATACCTTCGGGAAAGTGAAAATGTCCGTTTTTAAAGATTGTGATCTACCTGAGCGATGGAGCCCCGGCGGCGGCGGCGGTGGGGGGGGGGGGGGGCATATACTTACGAAAGATGTGAGATCTCAATGGTTGAGATATTGATGAAAAAAAGAAAAAGAAAATTTATCATCAATTAGTCAATAGTTAGGAAGAATGGAAAAACTTGAAAAGACGGGGGATCCCAATGATTGAGAGATTGTTTCTCAAAAAAAGGCGCGTTTATAGAAATTTGTCAAATAGCTGCGCACCCACCCCCCTCCACATTCTTTGCAATCCCTAATGTTATTCTAAACTTTATCTATAATCTCACATTAATGATGCAATGGTAGGTGTATGGGAATATGTGAGAGAGAGATGGATAGATGTATGGTGTAGTAAGTATGAGAGAGTTGAATGAAAGGAAATTTATTACATTTCATCGATAGTTAAAAAAAAAAATAAAAAATAATAATACTGAAAAAATCGATAAGACGTGAGATTGGGGAAGTTGAATGTTCATTCTGAAAGTTGAAGTCAAGATGGAAAGATGTGCAAGCATGTATACAATCCATCCGTCGAAAGAGCCATGGGAATTGACGAAAAACGAGCTTGAATCAATTCCTAAGGCTGTTTTTTTAAAGTATTACAGTGCTTTCATTAATAATCTGTGGGATCGCTTGCCTGAACATTTGCAGCGTGATAGTGAGATAGCATCGTATCGCGAATGCAACGATCATTTTAATCAACCATGGGAGTGGGGGCATGTTGATGCCCAGGGACCTTCACGTCGAGATTGTGAAAAGTGCTATATAATGGAAGAGCTCATATACGTGTATGCAATTAACCGCATTAAGAATCCGAGAGAATTGACGAGAAGCGAGCTTCTAATTTTGTCACCTACGATCTTTAAAAAATATTTTAGCGAGTTTACGGATATACTATGGGATCGTATGCCGAGCTATTACCAATGTGATAGTGAAATTAGATCTTATCGACGATGTCATGAACATTGGAATACATCTTCGATGGATGATCATATCGATGGCCCTACACCTCAACGTCGAAATTGTAGAAAGTGTCAGAAGAGTGAAGCGGAGGGGAGTGTTGAACGTGTTTGTGCCTGTTTAGGATGCAGGTGTTCACGACGTCTGCAAAATCAAAACGACGACGCGTCTGAACCAGTTTAGGGTGATACAGTCGAGGGAGGTTGTATTGGATGACGCGTTCGACCAGATCGAACTTGTTTTAAATTTTTTGGAAAATGTGAAGGAGGGATATGATGGAGTCTGGGGAAGGGATTGATGAAAAACCTACAAATAGCCGAGCATGGAAGAGAAGAGCATCAATTCACGGCTTCACAAGTTTCAGTCAATACGTGATCTTTGAAAAAAAAAAAAAAATCTCGAAACCACATTCATAAAATGGAGTTCTCTGGAATCAACAACGTCACTTCGCAGTCTGAATTCCTCCCCACTAAGAAGATGAAGGAACTCCAAGTCAACGAAGAATATCTCATCTCCGACTTTCGATCGGCCAACACCAAGTATGGCAAAAGATACGTCGCCGATATCGCGAATAAATTCTCTGTTTTTCTACCGCCACGAGTAGTCAAAGCATTTGACAAAGATGCTGCGGTGTTCGAGAAACTGCTGGAAGCTGCTCATGATGGACATCTCTACATGAAGTACCTCGGCGGAGATTGGAACGGTGTTGAGTTTCGCCAACATGCCGACTAATATCTTCATTCTCAACGAGAAAAAAAATGTATATATATATAATCAAACCATCGATGAATTGTAATGTGGGGTGAAGAGGAGGTGGAGGAGAAAAAGTTTTATATTAATAAAAAAAAAACTACATATATATGAACAAAAAAAATGTTTTATTTATTTAAAGATCCCTCGTTTACATAATGCATGGTATACGTATAGCCAGCTTTTCAGAGATTTCACATTCATCGTTGCGCAATTGAATTTCGACTCGTTAGTATGGTGGGGGCAATTCGATGGAGTTTTCAGCAACTTCTTCAATGATGGGCATTTGAGAGTTTCCATATCAACGATCTCCGTTGACAAATCCAAGAAGCTCGCCAACCATAAAGACTTTTCACAGCCTTTCACAAATATCGTGTGAGCACATTGTAAAATAGTTTGTATTATTGCTTTTGCCGCGTCGTATGGTACAGTGCCATAGTCCCATGATAATCCGTGAAAATTACGTTCCAACCATTTGTTCGTAGATTTATATTTCGTTGGTAGAACGTCCCATGCATATGGCGGTGCGAAGAAAAGCGTCAGAGGTTCAGCATTTTTCACGTCTGCGCGAATGATTGAAATTTCTTTGAGAATGAATTCATCGATGGGTCCTTTGAAGCCTTGTAGATCGATGACAAAGTGCATCTCGACTGATGTGTAGCAGAATCACCTCAACGATTTTATACCAATTTTTTCACCCCACCACTTATGGGATTATACTCAACAATGCGATCATGTAGAATGAGACAGTATGCGCATGTTTGTGCAGGAATATTCGTTTTTGTTTCAAATTCAAGACGAACATCCACAGGTCCAGATTTGAGGGAATCATTTTGTTTCGAGCAATCAATCACAACGAGCGGCGCATATTTCAAAAATTCCGTTTTGTTCAACCATGGTTCAGTCTCCTTATTGTAATACATGGATTGGAAGTTTGTATACATATCGTAGAGTAGTGCATATTGATTTTGCCCTATATTCAAATTCATGTTACCGTAAGGATAACATTGTGAATTCAAGTATAGTTTCACATCGGTCACGTTACAATGATCGAAACAACTCATATTCTTGTCCTTATTATTTTTTCGCCCCGTTTGAAATGCAAGAATCACGTATCGCGGTTTTTCCAACTGTGTTGAAGTCTTGACGGACCAGACATGTTTAGAGGTGGCAGGCAACAATGGGTATTCATACAATTCCCACGTACGGAAACTCATGGAAATTGGTGTGTCTTTGGCAATAAACTTTAAAAGTTGAATTTTTCGTTGATCCGCCACGGTGACGTATGGTACAAGCCATTCAATTTTTTGCAATGTGAGCTTATAATTTTCAGCGGCTGTTTGTATTATCGCATTGTCATCAGTACGCGATCTAGTCAAAATCAATTCATGCTTCGCATTCACAACCATTTTCCGATAATCTTCAGCAAAGCCCAATAGCATGCTCAACGGTATGCATACATCAAAGTTGCCCACTGCATCCACGATTTGTTTCGTTTCTTCAACATCGAGCCAACCAGTATTTTCAAGCATTGAGCTCTTGGCAGGTGTGAGAGATGTATATCCCTTAATGAGAGACGTAACACCCACATTCTTATTTCGATCGATTTCTATTGCATTGAGTTCATAGCGTACTTCTTCAAATAAATGACATATAGCATTGTTCACGAGACTTGTAGCTGTTGTCGGTGTGCCGTCGTTCTTTGTTAGTTTTCCACAAATGTGGAGGGAACTTTTGCTTGGTAGGATTGATAAATCTTGATGTTGGATTGAAATACGTATTTCATCACTGTTATTGTAAGTTGAAGATGCGTATGGTTGATGAGCATGAACCTCATAATGTATGATGGATTCATCGAAGATTACGGGTGTTTGAATGTTCACGATTTCTTCCTCCATTGTACGCAGCAGATGCACAATGCACAAAATAAATAATTCTTCACACGAGTACTCCACGAACTTTGAGACCCAGATTCTTCAAGAGTAGCAGGTTTTGAGGTGTTAGCGCTTTGAGCGTTAATCGACGACTGGTTTCGCGATCCCATGATGGCTTATTAATATTAAAAATTCTATTGTAGACTATGCCCATTGAGATTTTATATGTAGCCGTATGGTAATGATTTCACCGCGAAAATTTACCAAATCTCCGTCCTGATCCACAATACGAAGCTGTATGTTATCAATTATTCGAGTCGTAATCGGTAGATAAATAACGTTTGATGGTACTTCGATGATTTTATAGCCAGGGGGCACAGATGGAAAAAATTCATGAATTGTATGAACTTTCCGCCCATTAATATATGCACCGGTGGTTATGTTACATTCGACTCGTATGGCGTTCACTTTAAGAATGGATACTGGTAGATCTGATTCATGTCTTTTATTGGCTTTCAATACACCTGATGCAAAGCCCAGTAGAGGTCCAATTGAATCAATAGGTGTGAAGAGTAGAGGATGATCACACTCGATTTCACTGCGCAGTGTATTATTATTCGGCTTAAGGTGAATTTTAATGTTTTTAGATGATAATTCTGCTTGCAAATACTTTTCAATATCCTCTATTTCATAACTCCCAGTTGGTATAGTCACCACATGCGTTCCAGCATAAAACTTATTGCACCCAGTGTCGATGTTGGGAATGGAATTAAATGTGAGCAGCTCAACAAGTCCTAGGGTATAAGTCTTGTCTGGAGATAATTCGATGGGAGGAAAGAATTGTGCTTCGAGAACGGAGGATGATGATCCAGATATCGTCAACGTTAGACTATCATCCATGATGCTTGCAAATTGTCAACTAAACATATGGCTCTACAATCCATGTTTATATAGTACATATTTGTCTCGACGATTCAATTGCCCACAGAGAAACTTGAGACATAAATGCCCACATTCAATCGTGTCATATTCTTGATATCTTTTATTATTATAATTTACGCTACCAACATTAAAATAATTCATGAGTTCAGATGGGGGTGGGAGATTGCCAAAACTGTCAAAGTAGATGATTTTTGGCCCAATCTTTTTGTATGCCACCCAGTGTGTGCCAGGGCCAATATTTTCATCCAAATTTACAATTGCTGACTCACGTTTGAGGGGTCCACTTGCGGGTAATGTATCACGCATATAAACCCCACGAAAATACGAAATTTTCATGATCTTTACATATTTCAGCAGATCGATGTCGGTGAGAGGTTGATGTGGTAGCGTAATTATACGTTTTTTGGCTCGATATAGAGGCCCAGACCCTGTTTGTACGGTTTCAAGTGTAAACCTTTACCCAAAGCAATGGCCTCAATCATTGCATTGTGCCGCTTATTTTCATTCAATTCTCTTTTAGCCGCTTGAGCTGCATTTACAGCCTTGGCTATTGCGGCGGTCCCACCAGACAATGCACCAACGGCGCTAAGACCTGCGAAAAGGGGTATGAGAAAAGGCAATACACCACCGGTTTTCTCGGGGACAGGTAGAACCCGAGGTATGCGTACTTTAACACCCTTCACACTCGCACGCGCACCTTTCAATGCCGACATGATGGCTTTACGAGGGTCACCACTTTGGGCCATCGTTTTCCGCGCGGCACCAATAATCTTCTTCAGGCAAACACTCTTCAACGTTCTCGTCTTTTTCACCCGCTTCATACCCAAACCAAATTTTGTTTTCGCCTTCATAATGTTTGTCACAGCCCAAGCACTTGCTCTCTCACCAACACTAGCGTCTTTCGAGGTTACACGTTGCCAGGCTTGTTCAGCTAAGACTTTATCAGCCAAATGTCTTGCTTCTAGATTTTTGCGATTTTTTGAATATGCAATATCATGCACTTTGCATGCAGCATCCAATGGATTTATACCAGGATCACCACGAGCAAGACGCTTAGTCAACTTTGTGCCAGGTCCACAATATTGATAACCTGGTAAATGTAGTTCCACGGGGAGATTGTTTATTATACTGTTGACCAAACCTCTACCAGGTTTATCATACACAATCATCTCCCTGCGAAGGCTAATACTCAACTGATCATTAATCACATTATAAAGAAGCATTTATATGATTTTTTTATTAGTCGTATTCAAGATGGTGTCGAAGAAACAAGTTTTGGGTGGTCAACTCCCCGTAATAAATTTCGATAAATTTGTAGAGGATGGTGGTGGGGCAAAGAAGCAAAAGCGTCATGGTAATATACTACCTGATAGCATCCGTGCTGTGTTTTGCGGTCCATCGAATTGTGGGAAAACTAATGCATTACTTACGCTCTTAATACATCCAAATGGCTTGAGATTTGAGAACATTTATCTCTATTCCAAATCGTTGAAGCAGCCAAAATATAGATTACTCGAACAATTACTTCAGCCGGTGAACGGTGTCGAATATTATCCATTCAATGAGCATGAACAAGTTGTATCACCAAGTGACGCCCGTCCAAACTCAATATTTATCTTTGATGATATAGCTTGTGAAAAACAAGATAATGTGAGAGCATTTTTTTCCATGGGAAGACATGAGATCGTTGACAGTTTTTATCTTTGTCAGACGTATACACGCATCCCGAAACATCTTGTAAGAGATAATGCAAATTTCGTGGTGCTATTCAAACAGGACGATATGAATCTTAAACACGTATACAACGACCATGTGAATACCGATATGTCTTATACATGCTTCAAAAATATGTGTGTAAAGTGCTGGAAGTCCGACAAATATGGATTTATTACGATTGACAAGGATAGTGAAATTAATGAGGGTAGATACAGAAGAGGATTTGATTCTTTTCTAACCATCGACGATAAATGATTACACATCGTTGGAAAAGAGACAGTCTCAGGTCTGACTTGCCGGTGTCAACATGAAAAGCAAAGATCTTTTAAGGGAAAAGGACGTATTGTGTCAACTTGCCAAGGCAAGTGATGCGATTAGACGAAAACATCGAATGTTAAAAAGTGGTCGTGATGCTGCACAGCAGAAAATGCAAGATGTGTTTAAACCGATCGTTGGACCGTTAGAGGAGCTAGTTTCATATAACAAAAATGTGAAGCATGAAATTAAGGATGAAAAGGTGAATATCAAGAAGGAGGAGGAGAAGGAGGAGCAAGAGGAGCATCGAAATAGTGAAGAATGGGGCGCGCTTCAGAACGTTTCTTTGGATAAAACAATTCAACATGAGGGCGATGTTCAGGATGATTGGTTGTCGCCTGATGATGATGATGATGAAAAATCAATTAAAGATGTTGATGAATTAATACATGAATATCTGGGACTGCTGCGTAGCAATAAAAAAACCACCCTCGACGTCTCATATGGAGTGCGAAACCTCACCGGCAATAAATTAGTGATCGGCGATTCACTCATAGAATTCAAACCTGATCACATTAATGTGGGGGATAAAAAGTACCCGAAAACTGTTGGCTTGGTTGAGTTGTTGTTTAAAAAAGCGCCTAAGTTTGAATATTTTACACCGAACGATTTGGAGACTTATGGGAAAATTGTCATTGCTACGAATGCTCATAGAAAATATTATCGACATGATGGTGCAATACGACGAGATACTAGCTATAAATTTAAAAATTATATATCGGAAATACTGAGGCAAAATGGCGAGCGTAAAGGTGGGGGTATGCCCAAGTATAAGGTGGCACGAAAAAATACCTCTTTCGACTATGTTTATTGGGATGATCCGAATGAACTAGTAGACCGTCTTCGCTTACTGCTCGCATCACAAGCTGCTGGAAACTCATCACATTCGAATGAGATTATATCGATTATTGAGGAATTGCGTGAAGCTGAAATCATTTATTAACACATGCGAGTCAGGATTTTCATGCATTCTGAACATGACTATCGATGTGTTTGGACGACAGTTGAGTAGAAGTGGTGGCGGTGGTGCTGTGGGTCCCCCGGGTAAACCAGGTATTGGATTTAAGACTACAGCAGATGGTCATTATAATTTGGAACAAAAACGACTGGGTAATGTTGGTGAACCGAAATTTCCAAGGGATGTTGTAACTTTCAGTGTGTTAGCGAGTAATGTTAATTCTCTCTCTCGTACAATAACACAATCAACAAATGAAAGGTGTGAATCGAATGTAACTGGTGTTGAAAACCGTATGAAAGCTAAACTCGTCGAGCTTCGTGAAGAAATAAAAGGGTTGAAAGTTGAGATCACGGATCTTCGTAGTGATATCAGACTTTTACTAGATATCCCCACCGATGTGAAGCGGAAAAAACCTTCAAACGGCTATCTTCTATCTATGATGAAAAGCGTTGTGGGGGAGAAAGAATGAGTGGAAAAAAGCGTGCTGTGGTGGAGGAGTTGCATAAGCCAGCTCGGCGAAACTATCCACGTCGACATGTGGATATACGCGGTCTGGATGAGACGTGGCAAGCTGATCTCGTAGATATGTCATCGTATGTACAACACAATTCCAAGCATAAATTTCTCCTCACCGTCATCGATGTATTCTCCAAATTCGCTTGGGCCAAACCATTGAAGACGAAGAATGGAAAAGATGTTACTGCTGCAATGGAGTCGATACTGAACAAAGGACGCACACCGAAAAACCTGCACGTCGATCGCGGAAAAGAATTTTATAATTCCAATTTTAAGACGTTGATGAAAAAGTTTGATATACACATGTATTCAACGTATAGCAATTTGAAAGCATCAATTTGTGAGCGCTTCAACCGTACACTTAAGAACAAAATGTGGATACAATTTAGTTTACGTGCAAATTGGAAGTGGATTGATATTCTTGATAAGTTAATTAGGGAGTATAATGATACTGTGCATCATACCATTAAAATAAAGCCGAAAAATGTTGACGTTACGAATGAAAAACAAATATTACGTGATGCTTTTACAAGACTTGAGGTAGAGAAACGACCAAAATTTAAAATTGGTGATAAAGTGCGCATTAGTAAATTTAAGAATATGTTTGAAAAAGGTTATACACCAAACTGGACAACCGAAATTTTCACAATATATCAAGTGAGAAAAACTAATCCCGTAACGTATAATATAAAAGATCATCAAAATGAGCCCATTGCTGGCGGCTTCTATGAACAAGAGCTACTTCAAGTTAAATACCCCGATATATATCTTGTAGAAAAAGTGTTGAAGAAACGTGGCAGTCAGCTTCTTGTAAAATGGTTAGGTTTCGACACTGCTCATAATAGTTGGATAAGTACGGCTGATTTGTAGACAATAAACAAAAAAGAAATTGGAAAGCGTCTTCTTGATTATTTCATGACCCCGCAATCCTCGCACGTATAACTTACATCTGATGTCCCGAGCAGGTCAACTCCACCTCTCTGCACAGTGACAGCCTCGAAAAAAGCAGGTAGAAAAAGAAGGGTATTGACACATTGAGTTTGGAAATGATTTTTATTTTTACATAAATGTACAATATTGGGAAAAAATACTCTGTCTCTAGCACCCATATTTTTAATTGGTTATTCAGCTTATTTTACAATACATTCTTCACACCAATATCACTCGTACTTTCTTTTTTTTTAACATTTACTCTCTATCTCCTTCAAATAAATTCACATATCTAGCGATGTTGTAGTGACCCCATGGTAACGTTTCAACCGTTCCAGGTATAATATACCGCTTGTCGTCGTGCGGGCTGAGAGCAATTTTTATCTCTGAAATAGTATACACCTGATGTAATGTTGATCGAATTGACGATTGACGACGCGTCACTTCAATCTCTTCGCTCAAACATTTGATGTAATCTTCGAAGGTTATAGTCTTCGCAACAACATTGCCCTTTATACCCTTCACCTTTTTCACATCCTTTTTTCCCTCAACACGCGTTGCATACATTTTTGACCTAAGCCCCACGAACTCGGTCATAATGGACCCATTGTTCTCATCCTTCATGAGACCTGGGACCTTTTTGTTGACAAGCGGAATATTATAGACATTATCACTGGGATAGTCACTCGTATCGAATTTACCGAGATTTTGCTTTATATCCCTATAAACATCATCACACTTGATATGATATATTAAGCTATCAGTATCTGTATACATGACCTTACATTTACCTGGATACATTGGAGTCATGAACTCGTGATGAAATTCATATAAACAGGTTTTTGATATGTCAAGAATGCACATACCAACGTATATAGGTTTATCAAATTTCACCTCGAGATTACGCAACTCGACGGCAATTAGGTCTTCAGCGAATATACTACGGCTGTGAAAATTCGGTTTTGCAATCATCGCTTCCGCACCATATCTACCTTCCCATTCAGTTAAAATTTTAACATTCCTACGAACGCGCACGTCTTCCATTGTTTTGCCGAAAACTGCATTATTCATTAATTTATACATTGTTTTGTCGAAATCGTTGGTCGCACGTGTCCTTAACTGTGTGTTTAGCTCGATGTAACTCGATAACCAGGGAGATTCGGTGAATTGTAGTATTCTATGAACTTTCTTAAGTTTGAGCCCATGTCGCAGACAATGTTGAAGAGTTCGGTAATGAATAACATAGCGTTCTTTGTCTGAAACGGTTGCGAGTAACTTCTCTTGCTTCTTACCCGGGGGTTTATCGTGTTCTGGACAAAAAGGTAAGTCCATGTGTTTATCATGTAAGTGTGCTGGATACTCCAAATCGACTTCAAGGATGTAACCTTTTGACGAATTTGGTGAGTCAATATTAAAGTTGGAGACATCTTCAATCCATTCGAAATCAGCATGAGGCAATGGTTGACTCATCGCCCATCCATAGAGATTATTCACATCATAATACATTAAGTATGATGATGCTTGCGATGGATCGAAGGACTCCATATACTTATTGTTTGCACTTGCATACCTCTTTGAACATTGACTCAAACCCCCACGTACACCCCTCTCCACGAATAACACCATATCGATGTCGGTGAGCAATTCGAATTTTATATGTGTATATTTTAGCATAGCATCCCAGGTGTATCCGGGCAGAGTGAAATAGTACGCAGGATCAAGACTATAACTTTGTTGACATCCATCTCGAAAATTTTCGAAAATGTCTGCCAGCAAGAGCACATCAGTTTTTAGATAAAGATCACTATATTCCCCGAGCGTTTGAGTTGAAAACCGTTCCCAAACAGTCTGAGCATGTCTATACTCGTTTTCGGAAATCGTCTCATCTGTCAAGGAGCTGTAAAAAGCATCCCGCGGTGGGAGCTGCGTGACGTCTAATTTTTCAAAACTGTCGATGTATTCGTAGGGGAAGACTCCTTTTCGAGTCAATAATGTAAAATCGTCTGATGCTATATTTTGGAATTGTGACTTCAAAATAGTGAGTTTATCCGTTGAAATGAGTGATGCCAATTTATCGAGGCTAGTATTTAAAAATTTGAAGGAATCGATGAATCGGAGTTTAATCTGTTTTCTAAAGTCCTTTGAAGAAGATTGAATTGTTTTTGTAAATGAAATATATTTTTCTTTGGTTATAGGAAGCAAATCGGTTTTCCCCTCAAACGCCGTGGCTACTTCCTTTATTATGAAATGCGCGTCATAACCAGACAGGTTGTGGAAAACAATCGGTATGAAAAATGAATGCTGATAATTTAAATTGCAGCTGGAGTGAGCCGGACCTCTAAATTGTCCCGTTAGATGACAATGATCACGTACACGCTCCGCACCCGCAACAAAAGGCTTCTCACACATATAGCATTCATTGTCCTCTCGGAATTTTTTCCACTCTTGTGGTGACAGTTCCTTCATTGGAACATTCTTTAACAATATTTTTTCTACACTTAATGATAATTTTTGAAGCTCTTTCACAAACCATTCAATGCAATCTGCTCCGCGATGTGAATAGTATCCTGACAAGGATTTGTCATATGAGCAGCTTACATAATACCCCACGCTAAAGACTTGATGATGTTGATGTTTGTTCTTTTCTCGTTCTCTCTCATCGGTCTGCTCCAAAACACACTCGAGATCGGCATAAACGATGAAAGGAAGTCGCTCCTTCCGATTGAAGTTTTTAAATTCCAACCATTTGTCATTTTCAGCTGGCAATCGAACCGCACAGTCATTCATCCGACCACAGTCCACCTCATGTGATTGCAGTTTGCCTTCGGAGGGAAAGTAGTGTAGACACCTGTAATAATAATAATAATAATAATTTTTATTGTTAAATCGTTATAGTATATTTTGAAATTACGTAGTTGCAATATCAGAATATAAAATTACTCACCGATCACAAATGTATTTTCTACGATTATCTTTACTCAGTTGTGCGCCCACTAGGCGGGATAGATCTTTAATCCACGCAAAGTGACCAATATTGCATCCCAGCTCATCTTCAATATATAATAAATTGATATGTCTCTCTTTTTTATGATTAGTAGCTCGAATTGGTCGAATATTATCATTCATCACGGTATACACATTTATCGAGAGACTGTTCAATTGCTCGAATTTTTTAATTTGCTCTAGAGTCATGGGGAAGTTGATACCATGAAGATGAAGTATCGTTGAATAATGTGGGTATGAAGATTGACGATCACTATGTCGTTGTGCCGGGTGGATAGCAGCAACCACCGCCCATGCAAAGCATGCATCGTCATACGATTTGACGTTTACAACGGCTCTTTTGCTCATTATTTTCCTCGACAATTGAATATGACACCCTGCACGCATTGGATTATATTTATTAATGTTTATAGTCAAATTTAATATTGAAACCAATGTCCAGCCACTATCACGTTCTTGGAACTCGTCGAGTGATGCTAACGTCGGCTCGACCACTCGCTGTTCATACCACTCACTCAGATCTGATGTTTCAAAAAGTTCCACGTTTGCTGTATTAAGGTTTTTATTTGCGCGCTGATCACCCGCAGCAAACTCGGCATTAAACTCTGTATTTACTTTAACAC
This sequence comes from Rhimphoctona megacephalus, assembly GCA_963989365.1. Classification (NCBI taxonomy): domain Eukaryota; kingdom Metazoa; phylum Arthropoda; class Insecta; order Hymenoptera; family Ichneumonidae; genus Rhimphoctona; species Rhimphoctona megacephalus. The sequence continues at coordinate 2,572,578 of OZ022415.1, read as the reverse complement.
TGTTGTATTTATTGATGGACTCTGTAACTTGTTCCATAACTAGTTCGCGCGCATCTTGTAAGAATTGGCGCGGTATAATGTGATTCCGATTAATCACTGCTCCAGTCGCCACGCGATTCGCGAATGCAGTATCAATTCCCCGCCATATCAATCCATGATTATTCAATTCTCCACCGGTATGCATGAACCGTTGTCTCGTTGTTTGCTTCAAACCTTCTAAACGTATGATTTGAGCATTCACTGAGTGATGATATCCTATGCTCAATCGAATACGTTTAGATGAAACTCGCTCTTCCAACGATTCAATAAGTGCATCACATCGCTGTTCCCATAAAATATATTCCTCCAATGATTGTAGTAAAACTGCGTGCCCACGCAGCAATTCTTCCGCAGCAATGTCGGTGGTACGAGACATGATGATTTTGGGAAAATAAAAAAATGAACCTCGATGTTGACTCGAAGACGATTTGACTTGAAGTGTTGCCATTTTAGAAATCATCTTAACAAAATCACCATCATACCCCTCTGATTTTTTTTTTCGAAAATACGCTTTTTTCGGAGGAGCGACGTGTGTGTGTATATGAGAAAGAGAGAAAGTGAGAGATAAATATATGGAGATGGGAATCTATCTATCGACTCATTTTTTTTCTTCTTATGGCTAATGGAAAACTTATGTAAAAAAAATCTCATGCGACCCTCATCACATAAGATAATACAGTGTGTGACGTTTAAATTAACTTGGGTCAAAAAGAATGTGACCCGTGTCGGGCGACCGAAAAATTTTTGCGTTAGGATGTCTGCATTGTACAGATTGCATCTTAAACATAAAATATCGTTCCATTTTACTCACACACTACCCCACCACTCATCAATCTCGAGCAGGCCCAGCACCGCAGACCCTTCACCCCCACCAGACCCTTCCCCGCACCAGCGCTCCCCCGTTTCCTCACCCCCGCTGAGAGGACCTGGTTTAGAACCAGCTTAGTATATATACTTTGATTCTATTCAATTATTCGAATTAAACGATTATATTGTTGTTAAATTTTAAGAAAAATTTCACTATTTAACTAATAGACTAAAGTAGATTAATAGACACTAAAAAACGTATTAGATTTATAATATGCGTACCGACGTATTAAACACCTTAAAATGATCTTAATTGTACTAAATCTATGAGTATAGCCTAGTCTACTAATCTAGCCTATTAATGTAGAATTAGTCTAGTAGTCTACTAGTTCAATTTTTCTGAATATTCAACAACAATATAAGTATTTATTTAAACACATACTAGATTGTACTTCTATCTAATACGGTTTTAAAGTATTTAGTACGTTAGTACGCTTTTTGTAAATTTAGTAGGTTTTTCAATTTTTGTTGGTCTAGTCTAGTCTGTATATTAGTCTAACTAAAATTAATTTAGTAGTCTAGAAGTGGAATTTTTCTGAATATTTAATAACAATATAATCATTTATTAGTACAATGTAAAATAGGCACATATTCATTTTCGCTCCGCATTATATTGTATTCCATGTTAGTTATGCGAATATTTAGATTTGTCAAAAAATTGAATACAGAATCAATTATTCGCATATCTAACTACATGAAAGGAGCATAAAAAAATCAATAATTAATAATAATCAGGTAATAATAAAATAACTTTGAAAAAGTAAAAAAAGGACGCCAAGTATAAAAAGTTGTACCTTAGTTATAATGTGACCAGTTTGTTATTTTTCCACTTAAAACAACATTATTCCTCTTTCTTCAAATAATTCTTTCTCCTTCTCTCTTCTTTCTCTTTTATAAAAAAAATCTTCTTACTCTTTTTCTTTCTCGAGCATTTTTTTTCTGTTTATAAAAAATTATCCTTCCTATCCTACTTTTTCTTCTTCTGTATAAAATTATTTTTCTCTTACTTCCTCTTTTCAAAAAGAATTGAAATCACTATTCTTTTTCATACAGCCAAGTGAACGTGAGACTGAATTTTATTAGAAATTGTTTACGGATCTGCTCGAAGCGAACAGTGATTGTATTTCGAAAGTGCTAACGATGTTAAAAAAATGCAGACAATTACGAACAAAAGTATATTCCAAAATTTTCGATTATTGCTCGGAATAAAAACTACTCTTTTATTGACTTGAAACAACGAAGGAATCATTCCATTTCGATAAAAATTTCGTGATTCACTATATAATCTTGCTCGAATTTAGTTATTCACAGATGACGATGTGTATGGAATATATAAATATATAACGTACATACCGCACAAGTTCGATGCAGAGACTATACAAAAACTTGGCGTGCATGGTTCAGGAAAATAAGTTCGGCGAAGAACGCCTCATCTTTCTCGGCCCTCCGTTCCATCTATTCAATTCTCATCCGTCCTACACATCGCATTGTTGCATCGAACTACCTCATCCATTCCGTCCATCTACCTTATCCATTACATCCCTTCTATCCATCCGACTATCTTTTCCAGCTCAATCCATCCGTCTCGTTCATATAATCCATCCATTGATTGCATTGATCCGTTTACCAATCTCATCCCACATTTTTCACCCATTAATGGATCTGTTTCATCTGATATCATATTCATCTATTTATTTCATCCATTTCATTGCATTCATTGATCCATACACCCATCATTATATCCGTCCATCTCATTCTTGTTACCCATACATTTATTGCATCCATCCATTTATTCCATCCACTGCATCATATCAATTTTCCATTCATGTATCTGTAAATCCATCCATCCCGTTCATATAATCCGTACATATATCGCGTCTATACAACTCATCCACTATTCACCTATTTTATTTCTCTATTTCATTTCATTTCATCAATCGACATATTTCACCGATCTTATTCACTCAATTGAATAATCCTTCCATTTTATCATGTCTGTCCAACCATTCGCACTACAGATTCTCCAGATCTGTTGCGAATGCTTGGATGCACTACAGATCGCACTACAGATCCTCCGGATCTGTTGCGAATAATTGGATGCGAATTTTTCTTGAAATATAAAATTGTGCTTGAGTACATAATTGATATCGGGCAGTACATTAGATAGAAGTATACTTCCCGGGCTTATTTTCCTTAACCATGCACGCCAAGTTTTTGTATAGTCTCTGCATCGAACTTGTGCGGTATGTACGTTATATATTTATGTATTCCATACACATCGTCATCTGTGAATAACTAAATTCGAGCAAGATTATATAGTGAATCACGAAATTTTTATCGAAATGGAATGATTCCTTCGTTGTTTCAAGTCAATAAAAGAGTAGTTTTTATTCCGAGCAATAATCGAAAATTTTGGAATATACTTTTGTTCGTAATTGTCTGCATTTTTTTAACATCGTTAGCACTTTCGAAATACAATCACTGTTCGCTTCGAGCAGATCCGTAAACAATTTCTAATAAAATTCAGTCTCACGTTCACTTGGCTGTATGAAAAAGAATAGTGATTTCAATTCTTTTTGAAAAGAGGAAGTAAGAGAAAAATAATTTTATACAGAAGAAGAAAAAGTAGGATAGGAAGGATAATTTTTTATAAACAGAAAAAAAATGCTCGAGAAAGAAGAAGAGTAAGAAGATTTTTTTTATAAAAGAGAAAGAAGAGAGAAGGAGAAAGAATTATTTGAAGAAAGAGGAATAATGTTGTTTTAAGTGGAAAAATAACAAACTGGTCACATTATAACTAAGGTACAACTTTTTATACTTGGCGTCCTTTTTTTACTTTTTCAAAGTTATTTTATTATTACCTGATTATTATTAATTATTGATTTTTTTATGCTCCTTTCATGTAGTTAGATATGCGAATAATTGATTCTGTATTCAATTTTTTGACAAATCTAAATATTCGCATAACTAACATGGAATACAATATAATGCGGAGCGAAAATGAATATGTGCCTATTTTACATTGTACTAATAAATGATTATATTGTTATTAAATATTCAGAAAAATTCCACTTCTAGACTACTAAATTAATTTTAGTTAGACTAATATACAGACTAGACTAGACCAACAAAAATTGAAAAACCTACTAAATTTACAAAAAGCGTACTAACGTACTAAATACTTTAAAACCGTATTAGATAGAAGTACAATCTAGTATGTGTTTAAATAAATACTTATATTGTTGTTGAATATTCAGAAAAATTGAACTAGTAGACTACTAGACTAATTCTACATTAATAGGCTAGATTAGTAGACTAGGCTATACTCATAGATTTAGTACAATTAAGATCATTTTAAGGTGTTTAATACGTCGGTACGCATATTATAAATCTAATACGTTTTTTAGTGTCTATTAATCTACTTTAGTCTATTAGTTAAATAGTGAAATTTTTCTTAAAATTTAACAACAATATAATCGTTTAATTCGAATAATTGAATAGAATCAATTATTCGCATATCAAGAGACTCGGTAGAGTCTCGGGACAAGTATATTGACAGCTCTGTCGTCTGCTGTCCCGAGGCTCGCCGAGTCTATATTATCTCTAAACAAGACGATTCGCGGTGGTGGGGGTAAAAATTTTATGACGTTTTCGCTAATGGTAGAGCCTAGGAGTCATTTGGCGGCTTGAAAAGCGAACTTTTGACTAATTGAGCGATGCTCTTTCGATTGAGCCTAAAATCAGCACGATTGGTTGCGTAATTGCTGAGAAAAAACTTTGCACAGGCTTAGGATTACGCTCGATTCTACTACATTCAAGAATTTGGCTTGTCTGTATATGCGCTCAGACGATACAATCAAAGGCGTTTTGATGCCCATCAAAACCCATTTCCATAAAAGCCGGTCTCCGGCAACGGAAGCAATGAGTTGCGATTGGTCACGACGACTCGTCTTTCCTCTGTACGGAGCCAACATAAAGTTTGAACGTTGTTTTGACATAACGAAGTGCGGGACGTGTGAGCAATTATATCGATAAATTTATAAAAAAAATCATTTCATGGTTCAGTGTGGTGATATTCGATCGATCGTCCATATGACAGCTGACCAATATCTTTTTTATAACAGTCATGAGGTTATAAAGATCGCGGTCAATTTCAACTTTTGGTTAGAGTGGTGTTTATAGATAGACGAGTAAAGAGTGACTTTTATATAGATAGAATAGTAATGGTGGGAAAATAAAGTGTGATAATGAACCATTGAACAGTGTCTAAATAAATATTTTTTTAATTAAACGTAGCCCCTACAATTTTTTTCCAAACGTAAACTCTGCTACAACGGAATCGAAAATGATCCCCTTTCTCTTTTACCATCAAAATATTCCCCGAATGCAATAACAAGGTTTATTTAGAAACCATTCTCTTCGTTTTTTCTGTTAACCAAGAAAAAGGTATATGATAAACTCGTATTCGGTGAATATTTAATATCTTTGTCGTGAGGTTACAAAGATCGCGGCCAGTTTCAACTTTTGCTTAAAGAGACTTTTACAAATAGCAAAAATCCCCTCCCGGGGAAAAAAACCTGGACAAGTACATTGGTGGTCCCGCGTTTCCCTACGATATCACAAAAAATCCAAAACCGCACTTAAATTTTTTTTTTTTAATGTTTACTAATTTTATTCATATCCCGGATGGAAACCAACCATATAGATCACGAAATATCCGGCCAAAAAACCAGACTTCACAATAAATGTTACTTTAAATTTATTTCCACAGAACAAAACAGGAATCAAAACATTAAAAAATCAGCGTTATCAAGATGAGGAAAATACCACTTATAATTGGTGTGTCAGAAGTATCAAGAGTCTAGAAAAAAATGAAAAAAGGTCACCATCTAAGTTATGTGCAGCAGTAAAATTTATGATATCAATACTAGGACAAGCATTTCTTTGGTGACTGAGAAGATATCGATATGGATGTACCGGCAACGTAGGGCATGCAGTTGGTGCATTGCTTCTGGGATCTCCTAAGTTGAGTAGCTACTTTTGTTTTGGCTACGGCGCGACCAATGTTGCCAAATAGTATTTACTTATATGACCTAATGAAACAACATTGCCTGCGCCGTGGCTAAAATAACGAAAAACAAGCAGGAACAGGAAGTTTCGCATAAGAACTCGTGCTTTTGTAATGTTAAAAAAAAAACTTTAATTTATGTCCGTACATGATAGCACAGTTTTGTTTGATTGGTAATAATTTGATGAACGTTCACCACCGTACGTTGAGCGTATACGCACAGAGTACTTGTCCGGCCCATAACTTTTTATTAAAATTGCTCATTCCAGTAAAAATTAGGGGTCTCTCTCAAAAGTCAAGGGTCATAAATACGCACTTTTTCATTGTTGGTATTGTCTTATTTAGCTTTTATTGTTTTTATGATTAATCCCGCATAACGGTTTAAATTCTCTTTTTCAAAACATAAAGGGCTATTTTGATAGCTGGCGCCCAAGAACGTCAAAATGAAACGAACGGAGGGGGATTATTTTGTGTGAAATTTGCGTGATCTTAAAACTGGATACAAATTTGACGGTGCATTCATAGCCTGCATTGATCTTTTGACCATTCACCAGTGGTTACTTAGATCTTCTACTAATAAATAGTAGCTTTCCAAAGTATAATAACTTTCATGGCTGGCAATAGTAGTTTTCGAAAGTATGATACGCTACATTGCTGGCAATGGTTTACTGAGTCGCATCTTCAGAAATTTCATAACTGAATACACCTTATGTTAATGTAATTTTATGATGACTAAGAATACCATTTTATTTCGATTGAATCGACGTCGAATGTTGTGTATGATACAAGGCCATACTGAAATTTGCAGAAGAATTGATTTTCTTATAAATTTCTGATAGCCAAAAGCAACGCATGCAACGAAAAGCACATCCAATTTGATTTTCACTTGAATGAGCAATTTTAATAAAAAGTTATGGGCCGGACAAGTACTCTGTGCGTATACGCTCAACGTACGGTGGTGAACGTTCATCAAATTATTACCAATCAAACAAAACTGTGCTATCATGTACAGACATAAATTAATGTTCTTTTTTTAACATTACTAAAGCACGGGATCTTATGCGAAACTTCCTGTTCCTGCTTGTTTTTCGTTATTTTAGCCACGGCGCAGGCAATGTTGTTTCATTAGGTCATGTAAGTAAATACTATTTGGCAACATTGGTCATGCCATAGCCAAAACAAAAGTAGCTACTCGACTTAGGAGATCCCAGAAGCAATGCACTAACTGCATGCCCTACGTTGCCGGTAAGTCCATATTGATATCTTCTCAGTCATCAAAGAAATACTTGTCCTAGTACTGATATCATAAATTTTACTGCTGCACGTAACTTAGATGTCGATCTTTCTTCATTTTTTTCTAGACTATTGATACTTCTCACACACCAATTATAAGTGGTCTTTTTCTTATCTCGATAATTCTGATTTTTTAATTTTTTGATTCTTGTTTTGTTCTGTGGAAATAAATTCAAAGTAACAATTATTGTGAAGTCTGGTTTTTTGGCCGGTTATTTCGTGATCTATATGGTTGGTTTCCCTCCGGAATATGAATAAAATTAGTAAACATTAAAAAAAAAAATTTAAGTGGGGTTTTGGACTTTTTGTGATATCATAGGGAAATGAGGGACCACCAATGTACTTGTCCAAGTTTTTTTCCCCGGGAGGGGATTTTTGCTATTTTCTAACTATATGAAAGAAACACCAGAAAATAATAATTAGAAATAATAATTTATTTATTTAATTATTAAAGAAAAATAATTATTCGCACATTACTATTTGTTCACATTCGTTACATTATAAAAAAAAAGCTGCCCGAGGGTGGAATCGATCTCTCCACCTTCGGGATATGAGTAGCTCTTACTCATTTTGTTGCGAATGTATTTGAAAATTTTTGGTGAAAAATGGTACATGCTTATCAGGGCCGCGTGATTTTTTATTTGAAGTTATACGAAGTAGAAAACTGTAGTTTAAAATTTTTCTTAATATTTAACAACAATAGCCTCGTTGGTATCAAAATTAAAACAGTCATCCACGAAATTTATATAATGTCCCGCTTCGGGTAAGCAATTTGTGCAGGGAAAAATACTCAGTCGCCTGCCATGTACCAGTATTCGGTCTCTGTCCATACTTTGTATGAGTGGGAAGAGTGCCGAAGACATCTTCCACACTCTTCCCACTCATACAAGGCCGACTACTGGTACATGGCTGGCGACTGGGTGTTTTACCCTATCTATATATTAATATACGTTTTTCAACTTTCCAGCTTTATTTTAAATAAATAATTATCTTTTTATTATTAGATATTGAAAGCTGAAACCCAGCATTCATTGTTCTGATAAAGTATGTTGAAACAAAATAGTAAAATTCAGATTTCGCTACAATTTGCTATTATTTATTCATTGAAAAATTGATCTAAGAATCTCACAAATATAAACATATGGGGCATTCCACGTCAAATCGCCGGATCATTGGCCGGGCCCCCACGGATTTTTATGACGAAGTTATTTTGCGTTTTTTTGGGCCCAAAATACGACCTCAAATTTTTTTAAATTTTTATTTCATTTTTCAAGGCTTGCACGAGCTTAAAAATCATAAAATTGTGGAAAAACATGAAGAGCGATCGTTTTTAAATTGATGATTTTTTTTTTACAGAAACTAGGACCCAAAACATAATTTTTCATCCTAGTTTGGAAGTGGGCCGAGAACTAGCATTCTTGATTTTTTTTCCCAGAATTTTATTTTTCATTTTATTTTTTTTTTATCGTAAGAAAAACAAAAAAAATAGTTTTTTTTATTGTGAAACTTGTTTTTTTTTCTTAGTTTAAGAGTGAATCGACAAAAACAACAATTAAACATTTATTGAACAAAAACGTGAACGACACTTTTGTTATTTTTTCACAAGAGGATTTTATAAATTTTACTTGACGCCGAAGAGGAATACTCTTTTACAATTAATAAGCCATCTTGGGGGATAAGGCAGTGTACTTGCTGCAAATTTTTGACTCTACGAACATTTTCGAATAATTTTTCAATCGCTGGAGTCTCGTTTTTATAAAATTCTGCAGTTGAAAATCTAACAGCAATATTTGGTAGGAAGCATCAGTCTATAACCCCCTGTATGAGGGGCAAGGCGGATATGAGAGGATTAAGGGAAGATGGAAAGGGGCGACACCAGGTGAGAAAGGGAGTTTCGAGAAAGCTCTCCTTTTTACTAAGCTTACTCTTTTCTATCAACTTTTAAACTAAGAAAAAAAACAAGTTTCACGATCAAAAAACAATTTTTTTTTGTTTTTCATACGATAAAAATTTTTTTTTTTTAAATCAAGAATGCTAGTTCTCGCCCCACTTCCAAACTAGGATGAAAAATTATGTTTTGGGTCCTAGTTTCTGTAAAAAAAAAATCATCAATTTAAAAACGATCGCTCTTCATGTTTTTCCACAATTTCATGATTTTTGAGCTCGTGCAAGCCTTAAAAAATGAAATAAAAATTTAAAAAAATTTGAAGTCGTATTTTGGGCCCAAAAAACGCAAAATAACTTCGACATAAAAATCCGAGGGGGCCCGGCCAATGATCCGGCGATTTGACGTGGAATGCCCCATATACATAATACTTGAGTATTCCGTGCACCCTTCCCCCACACCTCATTTGTTCCGTCATACGCACGAACAAAAATATAGTATCGAATATAATAAATAAAGAAATAAAACATTCATAACAACAATTATTATAATTATTGATATTGAATAATAGTAAAATTATTATTACTATTATTATTATTATTATTATTATTATTATTATTATTATTATTATTATTATTAATTATAGCTTCATTTTTTCTTATTCTGTTCATTTAATTATTAACATTTATTAATTATTGTCAAAGTAAGCTAATCGCTCCAGATTATTGCTATGTATAACCCTTTTAACAATAAAAATTAAGAACAAGCCCTCCAAAATGATCGTTTGCGAAGGAATAACGTCGCTTACATTAAAAACAAGTCTCGCATTTGGATATCTCTATTTAGTTGAGAACCACTGTCACCAAATCTGTAAACGGTGAATTATCGACGAAAGTAACCGTTGCGACATCTGTGCTCCGCATCTATAAGCAGTCTCTCACGTTAGGCTGGGCTCTTCAGCCCTAGTCACTTTCGTACGGTCTGAAGTTGATTATTCTGACAATCTCCAATCTCCACCCTACCGAGCCCAAATTATTATTGATAAATTTTTGAGAGGCTCTTATAACTTTTTGTGAGTTTCGAATTTATTGAGAAAATTTTTGTGGGGTTCTCCTATCATTTTTTGAGAGATTTAATATGAATCAGAGAATTTTTGCAAGGTTGATTTTCTTGGGAGAAAATCTCTTTTATAATTTTTAGCGAAGATTTTGTGTCGAAACTGAGATTAGTTACCAGACAAACTATTTGGGGGGAGTAAATGTACTTGTCTCAACTTTTTTTCAGCATTTATGCTGTTTTTTGCGGGGATTTGTTGACTTTTTGTATGGAATTCATACCTTGTCAATTAAATATGTCTATATTGTGTACGTACTTGGGTGATACAAAAAAATCAGCATTTTTTTCGGCGTTGCAGCAAAATATAATAATATTTTATCAAAAAGTGATTCTATCAAGAATTCGATCCTTAATAAAAATTTTAAAGGCCGCTCTAGCGATTTTTTTTCTGGTTTCGGCTAACTAAAAATGGACACATGATTGAATTTCGAGCTACTGTATCGCTACTATAGCGGGACTAAAAATGCATTGTGAAATAGTTCTCTAAGAAGTGTTCAAGTGAATTCAAACTTCGTAATTAACCGTCAGATCTATAAAATTATTAGATTACTTAAAAACTTGTAATAGGTCTGAAAAGATACGACGTATAAAAGAACCACGAACAAATAAGAACTCATTTTTTTTTTAATTTTGTAAAAAAAAATTGTTCAAAAAAATATTAGACCGAAATATACATACCAACGGAAATAAAATGCACTATGTTTTCGAATTTAATAAAAAATCTAAATAAAACAAAATTCTCGGAGCAAAATAAAGTATGTAAATTATACGTCGAATTAAAAAAAAAAATTGTTAGGAAATAAAATTCCGTATCGAAAAATATTCCATAAATAATTACACCGAAAAAAATACATCAATAGCATCAAAATGCACTTAACGTTTTTGAATAAAAGAAATCGAAACGATATTTTGAAACGAAAAAAGGTATGTGCACAGAATATCGAGAGCAAACGTTCGATTAGAAAAAAGAATTTCGGCTGAAGTACTACACCAGTTTTTTTATAACGTTTATTGATTACGAATTTTATATCATCAGCAATTGGTAAAAAAAAAAAGAAATTGTTGAAGTACTTATGAAATTCTTTTCTTTTACCTCAAAATGTTTTCGCATCACTTGCTTCCATTTTAAGTTGGTTTCATTCTGATTGTTTTTTTCATTTCAAACATTTAGGTGCATAGGAAAAAAAAAGTTTCGACCGAAGTACATAGCGAGGTTGTGACAACGTTTATCAATTATGCATAGTACATTGTGTACATTTAGCAATAAAAAATGAGCGAACTACTTTAAGCCAATTTTTTTCCAATAAACATTTTTTTTTATTTAAAAATTATTATTTAGTTTTTTTGATTATAATTTATACAATGTGCTTAATTCAATTCAATTTGCTTAATTCATTCATGGTTACAAACTTGCTAAGTACTTCGGCCGAAATTTTTTTTTCAATCTATTTTTTTTTATTTTGAAATTTTTTGTTGTATCCGAATTTTTTTCCATTCCAATTTTTTATTCTTATTCTTTTTGCGTATAACAACTGTACTGTAGTAGCACATCCATATTTTTAATTAATTGGAAGATTTTTTATAAGAAGTTAATAGGCTTTAATGTTTTTACTATTAATGCTTTTATAGTTTTAATTTATTTTTGTAAAGTTTAGACATCATTTTTGGTCGAATTTGAATTAGCATCTTTTGTGAGATTATGATTTGATCGGTAAATTTTGATGAGGCTGTCTTATAACTTTTTGTAAGTTTCTAATTTATTGAGAAAATTTTTGTGGGGTTCTATAATTTTTTGAGAGATTTGATGTGAATGAGAGAATTTTTGGAAGGTTATTTTTTTTGGGAGGAAATCTTTTTCATAACTTTTGTTAGGGTTCACATTCAGAAGGAGATTTTTTACCGGAACAACTATTTGGAGGGAGTAAATGTACTTGTCTCAACTTTTTTTACAGCATATATGCTGTTTTCTTGCGAGGATTTGTTGAATTTTTTAAATGAAATTCATAGCTTGCCAATTAAACATGTCTGTATTGTGTACGTATCTGAATGATATAAAAGAATTAACATTTTTTTCGGTATTGCAGCAAAATATGTTAACATTTTATCAAAAAGTGAATCTCTCAAGAATTGGATCCTGAATAAAAATTTTAAAGGTCGCTCAAGCGATTTTTTAATTGTTTCTGCTAAAAATGGATACATCATCGAATTTCGGGCTGGTGTATCGCGACTATATTCGGACTAAAAATGCAATGTGAAATATTGATCTAAGAAGTGTTCAAATGAATTCATTCTTCGTAATTAACCGTCAATACTTATAAAATTATTAGATTACTTAATACGTACAGTAGTTCTGAGAAGATACGAGGCATAAAAGAACAACGAACAAGTAAAAACTTGAATTTTTTTAATTTTGTAAAAAAAAATTTCAAAAGATATTACAGCGAAACATGCGTGCCAACGGATCAACGGATCGGAAAATATGTCATAAAAAATGATACCGAAGAAATACTCCAATAGCATCAGGATGCACCGAAAGTTTTTAAATAAAAGTACTCATAACGAAACGAGATTTTGAAATAAAAAAGTATACGCACGAAATTTCGAGAGCAAACGTTTGATTGGAAACAAGAATTTTGGCCGAACTACTACGCAAGTTTTTCTTTTATAACGTTTATTGATCACGAATTATATCTTATGAGCAATAGGTAAAAAAAAAATTGGTGAAGTACTTATGAATTTTTTTTTTTTTCAAATCAAATATCTTTTCGCTCAAAATTATTTTGCATCACTTGATTCCATTTTGGGTTGCAAGTGCAAATACTATTTTCATATATTTAAGGTCTCTACCACTCTAGGGTGATTCAAAACAATATATAATTCAAACCTAGGGTGGTATCATACACCATTCTCTCAGTTATATAAAAACGAAGAGAGTAGTTTTTAAATAAACGTTATTATTGCATGCAAGGGACATTTTATGGTAAAAAAGAAGAGGGAAGAGGCACCGTTTTCGACTCCGTTCTAGAGTTTACGTTCAGAAAAATGGATTTTTGGGGCTAGGGTTAATAAAAAAAATTATTTATTTAGGCACTATGCAAAAGTTTATTTATTCAATTACACTTTATTTTTGCACTCTCACTCTTCTATCTATATATATAAAAGTCACTTTAACCAAACGTTGAAACTGTCCCCGATCTTTATAACCTCACGACAAAGATATTAAATAATCATCGAATACCAGTTTATCATACACCATTCTCTTAGTTATAAAAAATAAAAACGGAGAATGGTTTTTAAATAAACCTTATTATTGCATTCGAGGAACATTTTATGGTAAAAGAGAAAAGGTATCGTTTTCGACTCCGTTGTAGAGTTAGATGTGGAAAATAAAAATTACAGGCTTAAAAATAATAAAAAATACATATTTGTTCAAGCACTGTTTGAAAGATGATTGAAATGAATTGCACTTTATTATTTTCGCACTATCACTTTCTTATTATAACAAAAGTCACTGTAACCAAAAGTCGATCGAAACTAACCGCGATCTTTTTATAACCTCATGACTGTTTAAAAATATAGTACGGTTGTCGGCTAGCTGTCATATCCAGCGATCGTTTGAATATTACCAGAGTTTTACCAATATATCACTAGTAGGTTTATTCGTGCTAGCTGCACTTTCTACACTTTCTACACTTTTTTTTTGAATTTATATTACTATATATTACAAAAGTGTAGAAAGTGCAGCTAGCACGAACAAACCTAGTGTCACTAGACAGCGACTGCGAAAAAGACGATTGCGCATCAAAATGTGTGCGAAAAAATGCTTAATTTTTCGGCACAACGAAAAACAAAAACATTAATATTTTTAATACTATTTAAGCTACGAAGTTCTAATTAGTGGCTATCGAAAGAGAAAAAAAAATAAAAAAATACGTGAACTTAAATGAACCTCCAAAATGCTGTAATTTAGTTTATATTAAAGAAACAATTTTCGAGAACAAGTTGAATGACGGTCCTTCTGGTAAAAGTGTCTTGTGCGACTCGCTTCGTAAATGTACTTGTCTCGAGTCGCTACCGCGACTCTTAATAATTTGATTTGTCAAAAAATTGAATACACAATCAATTATTCGCATATCTAACTACATGACAGGAGCATAAGAAAATCAATAATTAATAATAATCAGTTAATAATAATTCATTTCTTTAATAATTAAAGAAAAATAATTATTCGCATATTACTATTTATTCGAACTCGTTACATTATTAAAAAAAGTTGCCCGAGAGTGGAATCGATCTCACCACCTTCGGGATGTGAGTCTAGCTCTTACACATTCTGCTATGGATGTATTTGAAAATTATCGGCGGAAAATGGTACATGCTTATCAGGGCCGCTTAACATTTTACTTGGAGTTTTATAGAGTAGAAAACTATGGTTTAAAACTTTTCTTAATATTTAACAACAATAACCGCGTTGCTATCAAAATTAAAACAGTCATCCACGAAATTTCTATAATGTTCCTCTTTGGGCAAGCAGCTTTGCATATCTATATATTAATACATGTTTTCAACTTTCCAGCTTTATTTTAAGTAAATAATTATCTTTTTATTATTAGATATTGAGAGCTGGAACCCAGCAGTCATTGTTCTGATAAAGTATGTTGAAACAAAATAGCAAAAGCCAGATGTCAGTACAATTTGTTGTTATTTATTCATTGAAAATTTGATCTAAGAATCTTACAAATATATACATGCATATAATACTTGAGTATTCCGTGCATCCTTCCCTCTCACCTCATTTGTTCCGTCATACGGATGAACAAAAATATAGTAACAAATATAATAAATAAAGAAATAAAACATTTATAACAACAATTATTATAATTATTGGTATTGAATAATAGACAAATGATTATTATTATTATTCTTAATTATAGCTCCATTTTTTCTTATTCTGTTCATTTACTTATTAATATATATTAATTATTGTTAAAGTAAGCTAATCGCACCAGATTATTGCTATGTATAACCCTTTTAATAATAAAAATTAAGAACAAGCCCTCGAAAATGATCATTTGCGAAGGAATAACGTCGCTTACATGAAAAACAAGTCTCGTATTCGGATATCTCTATTTAGTTGAGAACCACTGTCACAAAATCTGTAAACGGCGAATTATCTACGAAAGTAACCGTTGCGACATCTGTGCTCCGCATCTATAAGCAGTCTCTCACGTTAGGCTGGGCTCTTGAGCCCTAGTCACTTTCGTACGGTCTGAAGTTGATTATTCTGACAATCTCCACTCTACCGAATATATACCTATATATTTCTGATTTTTCCGTTTATTATGGTTTTATGAAATGACACTAGTGATGAGGTTATAAAGATCGCGCATGTGACAGTTGACCAATATTTTTTTCGTCAGTTTAATTTTTTGGTTTGCGTGACTGTTCTTACTTTTGGTCAGTCTTTCTTAAAATAAAACAGTCGTGAGGTA
Organism: Rhimphoctona megacephalus; assembly: GCA_963989365.1. Classification (NCBI taxonomy): domain Eukaryota; kingdom Metazoa; phylum Arthropoda; class Insecta; order Hymenoptera; family Ichneumonidae; genus Rhimphoctona; species Rhimphoctona megacephalus. The sequence goes on along the minus strand of OZ022415.1, from coordinate 2,556,818 downwards.
TAAAGATTGCGGTCAATCTGAACTTTTGGTTACAGTGACGTTTATAGATAGATAGACGAGTAAAGAGTGACTTTTATTATTATAGATAGAAGAGTGATAGTGGTAAAATAAAGTGTAATAATAAACTATTGAACAGTGCATAAATAAATAATTTCATTTATTAAACCTAGCAGCTCCTACAATTTTTTTTCCGAACATAAACTCTACAACGGAGTCGAAAACGATCCCTTTTCTCTTTTACCATAAAATGTTCCTCGAATGCAATAATAAAGTTTATTTAGATTTAGAAATCATTCTCTCCGTTTTTTTTTATAACTAAGAGAATGGTATATAATAAACTCGTATTCGGTGAATATTTAATATCTTTGCCGTGAGGTTATAAAGATCGCGATCAGTTTTAACTTTTGATTAAAGTGAATTTTATTATAGATAGAAGAGTGATAGTGCAAAAATAAAGTGTAATTCATTAAATAAACTTTTGAACAGTCTAAATAAATAATTTTTTTTATTAACCCTAGCCCGAACAATCCATTCTTCCGGACGTAAACTCTATAGAATCATATTTTATATCTATCAGTCTCGTGGTTGGTAAATATTTTGCTACACACTTTTCTCCTACATAATTTAATTTTCGAGAAAATCAAACGTTACACGTTCTCTTTTCATCAGAGAATAAGGCGTAACTCTCGCTTTTCTCGAAATGTCAAGCGAATGAAGTCTAGAGTACAGGAGGGTTCACTCAGTGCAAATTGCATAGGACAGGGTGAAGCCGAAATCATGACTCGGTGAGGTGGCGCTGGCGACGATGACGGAACACTGTTGAATGTGTAAGAACCTCTGCACACCGCACGCGATGAGCAACGAAGTCAGATGTATATAGAACTCCAGTTCTTAAGGATTTTTTGTGCCGAATTTAGTGGGGACATGTCCACAGCGTTAGTTCGTAAGCAGTGGCGCTGTCGGTGGCGCATCGTTCTCCCTCTCACTCTCTCTCATGGGCTTATATGCTGGGGACAGCATGACGTCACGAAATTCGTTGGTGACGTCACGCATGCGCTCTCGCCGCCAGTATCTGTTTTAATTCAGTGCTTACGAAGTCGTGCCGGTCCCTTTAAATTGTTGTACATTTAAATATCTATTGAGAAAATGCCGGCGAACGCGTTGTGCGTTTATGAAGGATGTAGCAACTCGAAGAGAAAAAATCCGGAATTGACGTTTCATCGTTTTCCGAAGGACAGAGAACCGTGAGTTTGTTTCCATAACGAGTAAAGAATGAAACAATGTAAGACGTCGAATGACTTTTTAATCAACATGTGATTGAAAAAGGAGTATATATAAGAAAATAAAAAATTTCAGTTATTGCTAGAACAAAATTAGTTTATCCTGAGTAATGCGGTTGAATTAACTGTATTCTCTGCGAATTTTGATATTCGTAAAAATAATTTAATAGATATATGTGCGGTGTGTGCGGTGATCATGAGCGGAGGACAGTCTTGTTATCCGCTTTGATCAATCTCAACGACAAAATTTACGTTTTAATGTAATTTAATGCATAACTCAATATTTTAATTCTTGTGATTCAAGTATTGAATGGATCATGACTTCTAAATCTTAAGCTCTCTCACGATTTATAAGCAAGTTCTGATCAAATGTTATAAAAATAATATGCGTAGCTGAGTGGACAACGTTGACGACTCATGACTCGAAGGTCTGGGGTTCGATTCCTGGGCACCTCATTACTTTTTTTTTTTCGTTTTAAGCAAATATTTCTTTTTAATATCGAAATTTGATACCTTTTCAGCTTTATTAATTTTCTCTGAATTAATTTCCACTTGAGAGAATTTCAATTTGATTTTTTATCCCACCGATTAAAATTGCGTCATAAAACATTCACGTAATATCTTTTTACACTACCGGCCAAAAGTCCAGAAAAGTTCTAAAACGTTTTGTTATGCTATTTCGCTGGTAATCAACGTAAAGAGATTAAGTAAACGGCATTTCGAAGGGGAGGGATTCAGCTTCATTTTGATTTCTTTGAATAATTTATACGATTAGTTTTACAGCCAGCACTCTGTTTTCAAAATGACAATTTTTCGCCTTTTTTACCCCCCTTTCAGGTGGGCCCCGTTTCCAGAGGAAATTTTTTGTATGTATTTTTCCGAACGGAATCATAAAGGTGAAAGCTCGAGCTTCAATTTTGTTTTTTGAAAAAACTTTGTGCGATTTTTCCCGCCAAAGTTATTCCGTTTTTTTGTCAAAAATGAACCAATTTCAAAAATGCCGTATAACACGGAAACGGCAAGCTTTTGAAAAAACTTCAAAAGGGCAAAAAGTTGCGTTGGTTTCTCAGATTTTTCTCCAAATTTTTTTTTTTTCTTATTCTCGGACGAAACCCACACATTCCAATTATCGTAACTCGGGAATTATTTATTGTGTTTCTGATGAAATTTCATAAGAGTAAAAGTTTTATTTTTTCATTTTCAATGCTATGGAACGTTTTCAGATTTTTCTTCAAACTTTTTTTTTTTCGTTACCATTTTATTATTTTATAGTCGCAAGTTAATCAATCATTCGGAAGGGTTTTAGATTTTCGACAATAAGTTCTGACAAAATCTGGACACGGGAGCAGCTCGACACCATGTATTAGTTGGGAAATTATACTAATACACGCGAATATGACGGTTTTCGGTGTTTTCCCAAATTTTATTTTTATTAAAAATAATCACTTTTGTTACGTCAAAATTGACTGATTATCTACAGAAAGTAAATTAGTATTTACAGCAGTTATTGTTGAAATGAAAAAAAGTATTGACAGCAGTAAATACCCCATACTTCTCAAGTAACTGTAAGCGAATTACCTGAGTTTGAATCAAATATTAACGAAAAAAAATTTGAGAAAAAAATCTGAAAAAATTTCAAAGCATTAAAAATGAAAAAATAAAACTTTTTCCCCCTTTGAAATTTCATCAGAAACATAATAATTCCCGAGTTGCGATAATTGGATTGTGTGGATTTCGTCCGAGAATACGGAAAAAACATATTTTGGAAAAATATTCTGAGAAAATTCTCGTGAATTCTTTGGAAACCGACGCAACTTTTTGCCCTCTTGAAGTTTTTTTCGAAAGCTTGTCGTTTCCGTGTTACACGGCATTTTTGAAACTGGTTCATTTTTGACAAAAAACGGAATAACTTTGGCGGGAAAAACCGCACAAAGTTTTTTCAAAAAACAAAATTGAAGTTCGAGCTTTCACCTTCATGATTCCGTTCGGAAAAATACATACAAAAAATTTCCTCTGGAAACGAGGCCCACCTGAAAGGGGGGTAAAAAAAGGCGAAAAATTGTCATTTTGAAAACAAAGTGCTGGCCGTAAAACTATTCGTATAAATTATTCAAAGAGATCAAAATGAAGCTGAATCCCTCCCCTTCAAAATGCCGTTTACTTAATCTGTTTACGTTGATTATCAGCGAAATAGCATAACAAAGCGTTTTAGAACTTTTCTGGACTTTTGTCCGGAAACTTTTGGCGGGTAGTGTATATGGGTTGCGATTATTGATAATAGTTAGTAAAATAAATGACGATAATTTATAGATCCATAACAGGGTTGTTTCACATCTGGGAAACAGGGAAAACCTGAGAAAACTAGGAAAAAGTCAAAGAATTTTTAAAATTCTCTGATTTTTTTCGAGGATTCATTTTCGCAATTAAGAAATATTTGATCGAGTTAGAAAAACTCCATTACTCCTTATGGCAAACAATATATTATATCAGTGCCCAAACATTGAAAATGATGAAATCAACCGACTTATTCACTCCAAGCCTCTGTACTGTTGTACACAATTATTTTATATTTAATGGCACCAATGTTACAGTTTCTGTTTTCCATTCTTTTCCATTTGTGTCCTGGAATGGTTTTCTGAATTGTTTTCCAAATTTTCGTAATTTATCTTCGTTAATTTATATTCTCTCTCCTCTTTTATAAAAATGATCCCTTCCAGCATAGCATGGCATTTAAGGGAGCTTTCCAGTGTGACAGCCCGAAAAATCGCTGTTTTTTGCGATTTTTTTTTTTAAAGAAAAAATAATCTAATCGGTCTGGTTTTTTTTGTATATTAAGGGGAGGTTCTAGTAAAAATCGACCAAAATTTTTTTTTTTTTTATTGCTTTATTTTCATCCTTACGGTCTTAAAAATGTGTAGGCAAAAGGATATTTCCCTATCTAATTGATTTTACGAGTTATAGCGTATAGACGAGAGAGCGCGTCGGCCGAAAAACAGGTAGAAGCGCGCGCTCGGAGCCGTCTTCGTCAAACTTTAAACGCGTTTTTCTCGAAACACCTTTTTTTTGCGCGCGGGGCGTGATTCCGCTTCAACCACTACACCGATTTCGACGTTTGGCGGCTCTAATTAAAGCTTATTCAATTTAGGGGGCCTTCAGGAAGCGTTTTTTGTAAAAAAAATTTTTTTAGTACTGTTTTTTTTAACGTGAAAACAAATAAAACAAGGCAAAAAAGGTGTTTTTCCTAAAAAGGGTCCCCATTTTTTTTTAAAAGGGTTTTTTAAAAATCGGAAAATCATAAGGCCCCCCAAATTTCATCTACTTTAAGATTTTTTTTGGTTTTTTCGTTTCAGATCACTTGGCAGGGCTGTAGAGTGCCCCGCGCACACTGTCCACCGCCGCGCACGACCGCCGTCAGTGAGGGCTGGAGCTGCCATTTTGTATTATTTTGACTGGAAAAAATTTTGTAAACTTTTTAAAATATAGACAAATAAATGCCACAAAAGTTTTTAAAAAAAAATACGTATGTACTCTCAAAGAAAAATCATGAAATTACGCACATTTTTGGGCCTCTGGACTAGAACCTTCCCTTAATTGGGTATTGAAGAATACAAAACAATTTTTTAAAGATCGATTTATTTATTAATTAATATCTATAAAAATGATGAAACAATTGTTGCAGAAAATGCACTTGGATGTGGTGTCCACGTTGGGGGTCACAATTTTGATCTGAAACAAAAAACACAAAAAGATTATTGATCGGTATATAATTGGCTTTCGTGCTATGGAGGCTTTTTTTTTTTTGCAAAAATGGCGCCGGTTTGAACAAAAAGTATCGATTTTAGCATTTTTTTTTGGCAGTTTTTTTTACAAAAAAATAGGAAGATGTCAAAAAAAAAAGCTTCCATAGCACGATAAACAATGACGTTAAGAATATTGTGTAAAAAATTCAACTCGATAGCTTTAAAACTCTGCCCTCCAAGTTGGACACCGTTTTGAAAAATGCTGTTTCGAGAAAAACGCGTTCAAAGTTTCAAGTGAGGAAATTTTAGGTAAATCGTTTACTTACGGTCAATCAGCGATGCCAGGTCCATACAATATCCCTTCTGCTTCTTCGAAAAGATCGTGCTCAATGGATTGTTCAGTCCGACGAGCTGTCCTCGCCTCTTTGCTATCCAGGGACGCCCGGCGGTTTGCTTGGGTGATGCGCGCATTCTTGTACTTAGCGGCGAAATCTGCGGCGCTCGGCCCTATCGTGCATCCCATCGTCTCCAAAATTTTTAAAATTGGGTCGTAACCTTCATTGAAGGTGCACACAGCACACTGCGTAGCGATTTCTACTATCTGCTTGCCGCAGAATACGTGCTTTGGGGCGACGATTGATTTCATAAGCATTTTTTATCAAAGGACAAGAATCTATCTCGGCCGGATCTGGACACGAACACTGAACACAAATTTTAAAGCCCAATCCGCGAATCGATTTTTTAAAAAACTTCACGTCGCTATTACACTTTTTGCACTTCAACAGTTCCTGAAGAGCGCCGAAAACCAAAAAGAACTCCAAAATCACATAGCTAAACGTTTGATCGATTGGGACTTCAAACTCTGGACTCTTTTTCAAGATTTTTGCTGCCGAAGTGCTCGCAAACGTTAGATCCGTTTCGATATCGTGTCGATTTGTTCCCTTGAAACCCGCGGATCTTTTTCGTTCATTTCGCGGATGTCCGCTTCTCGAGCCTTTTCTATCCTGCCACGCACATTTCTCTTTCGTAGATCTATCCATTTTGAATGTCGAAACCGAACTGAAAGACGAACCGGACTCACGTTGGAAGGTACACGAGCAGATAGGAACGAGACAATAGAAATAACGGTCGCACGGGCAGACGGCCGACGCGGCAGCTGTAGTGCTCCGTTGCCTTCTTCCAAGAAATGCTGTACAGTAACCGAAATAATCTGAATTTCGGCATGAAAATTTCAGGGAATATTCGGAAGAGTGTATACTATTCGATAAAGCAAAAAAAAAATCGATTTTTTGAAAATTTCACACTGGAAAGCTCCCTTAATGTCGAAATTCCATGAGGAGACGATTTTTGGGAATTTTTTTGAGCGAAGTAAATAAGAAAGAACTGCGAAGTTTTTACCACATATCTGTTCACATTCTAAGCACATCTTACAATTTGTTTGCCCGAAATCGTGGCTTACTGCTGAGCTACACAGCATCTTAGTCACTCATTTTCGCAAAAAACGTTTCTTTTCGTGTTACCACGATAGTCGACGTTCTGCTTATCTGAAGAAAAGACTCAAATGAGATTTTAATCTGTGAAGGTTGAAGTAGAGTCAAAAGATATTGAAAAATTAATTTTTGGCAACTTGGAGAAGCGGTGAAAAAATATCAAAATTGATGATAAGAGTTCAGCGATTTGCCGTAAATTAACTTTTCAATGGTCTTTAATATTCCTAAATCTACGATTAGTTTAAATTTTGCAGATCAAAATACCTTATGATTGTTTTGTTCCACAATCAGATAAGCAGAACGTCTGTAATCATGGTAACAGAAAAAAAGTTTTTGAAACAAAGTGGCTAGAACCCGGCTCAGACGATTTCAGGGTGAGAAAATTGTAAAGTTGCTTCAAATGTAGAAATATGTGGTAAGAATTTCACAGTCGTATCTTAATTTAGTTCACCAGTAAAAGTTCCCAAAAAAAGTGTTAAAAGAGTCTTTACGCAGGATGACGGCGTTAAGGGTCAAATTAAGGATTTTCTCATTTTTGATGGTAGTTCAAAATGTTTGTTTTCCATGCACAAATTTCTATTCCACACTTCTTTGAAAAGAATCGCGGGTAGCAAGAAGTGAACGCGAGATGTAATGAAAGAATTCAATGGATAAATACGAAAAGTTGCGATTGAATAGTAGCAAACTCTCGAAAATCTTGACGAGCAACTTTGAGCGGTTCATCAAAAATCGAGAGAGAATAACGACTCCGAGTGGGCTTTGCCCACTGAACATATATTGTTTAATTTTGAACGATTTTTCCGATTTTCGTTTCAATTTAAAGAGAAATAAATAGAAGGTTCGCGAATTTTTTACTTTTCATTATCGTATTGAAAATGCTTCAAACTTTTTCTACTCAAAATTGGATCGGAAATGACCACTTTCTTTTTCGTTTCGAATTATGTTGAAATAGGTGTTGCTTTTTTACGTTTCTCGATACTTTTTTAATACAGATTGATTATCTAAACAAAAAATTGTACAAAAAATACATTCCTTAGCTTTTACACTTCTCGTCATAGACAATTACAGCGTCAAAAGCAAGTACAGCTGCTTGAACAGAGGAAACGGATACTCTTTTAAACAGAGTCAAGTTCTGCCTGCCTGACAATTTTTTCAATAACGAGCTTTTGAAAAAAAAAATTACGCAAAGCCTTTTTTGTTTCCATAATATGACCATTGTGCACATTTATTCATAAGGATTATGAGGAATATGGAGGTTTAATTTGCATACTATTATTATTATAGATAACTCGCCCCCGCTTTCCTCCGAACAAATTTCACTAGTGTTCTTTTCACATGACTTTGAAAATCATTTCTTCTTTTTCCGCATGATTTTGAAATCTATGTTTCTTCATGATTTCTATCCAATGACTCGAACCGAACTGATTTCCTATCTGTTTGATGGCTTTTGCATAATGAATAATGTCATCACACAATTATTTTTCATCTGCCCAGATTTTATTCGGCACGATATCTTTTTCTTTGCACTTTTTGTGTTTATGTGATCCATGTTTTTTTTTATTTTCAATCCATTCAACACAAGTTTTGCACTATTAACACTTTTCCCACCCTCCCCACAGTTGCATGATTTGGATCGCTAGATCCGGAAATCCCGCTTTGAATCGGAAAACACCCAAGCAAATGGAGCATTTAAGATTGTGTTGTGAACATTTTATTGAAGAGAATTACGCTCGAAACAAACAAGGTAAACGGTTTTTACGTCCCGATGCACTACCCATTGATAAAGCTGCTTTAGACTCCCCAATAACAAATGATGCACTCGCATGTCCCGTGCTCCCAAATTCAACATCCGGGGACACAACACCCGCGGATACAACACCCGTGGATACAACACCCGTGGATACAACACCCGTGAACACAACACCCGCAAATACAGCACCCGCGAATACAGCACCCGTGAATACAATACCAGCGAATACAGCACCCGCGAATACAGCACCCGCGAATGCAACACCCGCGGTCAGAACATCGGTAATTATATTCGCGGACCCCGCCGTTGCGTCCACAACGGCAGCATCGCCCACAGTAGAACCAATCCTGAGTGGTTTCGAAGAGCCGGAGAGACGAAACGTTTCTATTCCATCGCGAAGAAAAAGCATTAGAGAACTTACCCCTAATGAAAGAAAGCTGAAACGATTAGCGGAAACTTTACGCGCTGAATTGAAGAAAAAAGATCAGCAAATTAAAAGACAGCAAGCTCAATTGAGAAAAAATGCGAACGCTGTAGCATTTGCTAAAGCTGCATATGATCTGAATAACGATCAACTCGCTTTTTTCAAAATGCAGCTGAATCATCATAAAAAACGACGGTGGACCGATGACGAAAAACAATTTGCATTATCATTGTATTATAAATCACCGAGCGCATACAACCATTTAAGAGACAACAAGCATTTTGCTTTACCTTGCGTCTCATTAATTAGATCGTGGGTAAATGATTTAGAGTTAGCTCCGGGAATAAAATCAAGTATCATACCAAAACTTGCAGAAAAAGTAAAAACAATGGACAAATAGGAAAAAAAATGCGTTCTCATGTGGGATGAGATATCTATTAAGCAGATTCTCGAATATAACCCGAAAGCCGATTTGGTCGAAGGCTTCCAAGACTTGGGCGAACTTGGTAGAACAAATCAGTGTGCGAATTTTGCACTTGTTTTTATGTTAGAAGGTCTTGTACATCCGTGGAAGCAACCAATTGCATATGTGCTCTCACATGGGAATGTCCGACACACTGACTTGACGGAACTGATATCGAATGTGTTAGACTCTTCAGAAACAATCGGACTCGAAGTTCGTTACATGGTTAGCGATATGGGATCCAACAATCGTGCAGCGATAAGTTCACTAGGGGTGACAATAGAAAAGCCGTTTGTCGAACGATACGGTCGGAAAATTTATTTTGGCTTCGACGTCCCCCATTTGATTAAGTACCTCCGTAATAATTGGCTTAACCACGATATACTTGATGACGGTGAAAAAGTTTCATCAGACGTACTTCGTGAACTCCGGCACCTCGAGAATTCTCACGCTTGTAGAGCGGCTCCGAAACTCACTGACCAATATTTGAATCCAAACAACTTCCAAAAGATGAAGGTCAGTCTCGCGACACAGCTTTTCAGCCACTCCGTTTCTGCCGTGATAAACACGGGTCGAATAACAGGCGATTTGAAACATCCGGCTTGCAGCGCAACTGCGAATTTTATAAAAAAAACTAACGACATGTTTGATTGTCTTAACAGTCGCTCTCCGTCCGATTCTAATCCATTACGACGCGCTCTATCTGAAAAACAACCACAGGTAGAAGGTTTCCTCAGAAATTGCCTCCCGTGGATCGAAAAATGGACTATTTTAGGTGGTTCTAAAAATCCGCTGTGTTTCGAAGGTTTGCGATTGATCATTAATGCTGTTCTACAACTTTGGGATGACTTGAAACGCGAAGGGATTCTTTATTTGATTACGTCGAGATTGAATCAAGACCCTCTTGAAAACTTATTTGGAGTGATTAGAAGTCGAGGTGGGCATTGTGATAACCCTTCAGCAGCTTCACTGTGTCGGAGTTTGCAATATAACATGGTAGCACATCTTATGAGACCACCAGCAGGGGCTAATTGCGAACCTGATGATGAGGCAACCGCGCTTCTTATTACTCAAATAAATGCGGAAACTGATTCACAAAGTGATAGGACAGAAAGGGTCGACAGCAATAATGACGTTTTGTCCAACAACTGGTCATTCGGTGACGAGATCAATGAACCGATAGATTTCGAGGAATGCGAATCTTTTGAGATTGATCACGAGCACATTTCATTCGGAACTCTTGAAAAGTGTTCCATAAATTATGTTGCTGGTTATCTTCCTCACAAAGTTCTCGTCGAATTCGATTGTCAAACTTGTGAAGAGACTTTGACGCGAGCTGGACAAAATTTCGAGAAAACCGACGATTTTTTGATCTTTCGGAAAGCTTACAAAAACCGCGAAAATAATGAACTCGGTTCATTGCGAGTTCCAACAGATGAATTTTTAGAAGTCATAATAACGGCTTTCAAAGTTTTTGCAGCGAAATTTCCACAAATTTGGCACTTGAAGGGTATTTCAAAGCTCCTCGTGAACTGTATTAGCAATGCTGTGGTTCAAAATCACGTCAACTTTTGGCCGGTTGATGGAGAATGCGCATCTCACCGCGAAAAAATAATTCAGCGTTGCGTCCGCACGCTTTTATTCAACCACTTGAAATGGAAATCTCGAGACATGCGAGATGCGGCAAATCGTAAACGAAAAACACCATACGGAAAACCGTCCAGAAAATTGCTCAAAGTTTCACATCAATGAGTGGTGCGGCATGAACAGAGTGGATCAACCTTTTGTTTTTTCACACATTTCCAAAAAAGTTTGTAGTTCCTATTAAACCGGATATTTCTGTAAATATCTTTTTCACTTTTCATTGCTTCCAAATTGCTAAATTCTTCATCAACGCATATTTTTCCACATAACTAACAAATAAAAGGATTGATCTCTCCAGACATTAATTTATGTGTTTGTGCATATAATAGAGAGGGTTTGGAGTCTTTTATAAATACCTTGGAAGTGACGAACCAGGGGGTCCTTATCTCTATGATTCAATATGCACGCTCATGTAAATAAAATGAAACTTTCATAATATTGAGGCGAGCATCTTTGTAAGGTAACAGAAAATATACCATTTCATCATTAATTTTCAAGATGTTGCAATTTTTTTATATTCAAACTTTTTGAGTACTCGAGAAATAATTTGTCACAGCCAAATATGGTTCATACGGTTTAAATTGTATTTCCTAACAATAAAGAACCTTGTAGCATTTCAAAGATGTGAACTTCAACCTCACAGTTGTTTTTAGCAAAATATTGTCAAAGTTTATTCCAAAGTTAGTCCACTTTTTAATAGCTCTGATAAAGATTTCATTTTAAATATAAGATTTGTTCAAAGATTCCTGTGAAATTTTTTTTCCGAGTGTTATTCAGCATTTCTAGTTGAATATATTTTTTTAATTATATTTTAAAAGTTGGTTCCAAAACTAGTCTGCTTTTTCAATTTTTAAATGGAAAACTATATAGATATAAGATTTGTTCGAAGTTTCGAGTTAATATTTCATTTTTACAGTTTTTGTTATTTAAATATTTTATTTAGACAAAGTTTTCTTTGTCTACGATTTCTAGTCAAAAACTGTTCTTTTTAGAAATTAATGCAATAATTTTCATATTGTTTTATATTTTTATCTCTAGGGTATGTATTCCTAACGCGGACCATGGTACTCTGATATTTTAGTCCTCTCATGTTGACTTATGATCTTGTTATCATTTTTCTCGAAATAATTAAAGTATAAAGAAGTACGCTTTTTCAGATTGTGATTGTTGGCTACTAAAATAAACCAGGGGTCTGTTTTAGGCATATTTCCCCGAAATTTCGCAACCTTGTGAAAGGTTCTGAAAAATATCCTATATTAAAGAGTGATTCTACTGTTACCAGCATGTTTTTTTAATTTTTTCTTTTCCCGATCTGGGCAGATACTATTTTCTCTTTTTTTTCAACAATACAGTAGGAAAACTCCTTAATACCTAATTACATCCCCATTCACACCCACCCTTTCCAGTACATCCTCCCCGTCCCGATGGAAGACACCCGCCACCTTCCCGCGGTTTCCATTGAATAATTTTAGCTCACGCATGTTTTCTATTTTTGACACAAAAGCTCTAAAATGCACTGTCTATTTTTCAATAATACTGCTATACGTGAACTAAAATTAACTAAGAGTGGGTACATGAAATATTCCTATGCTTGCTTTTTACCAAGTATTAAAAACAATTACACCCACACACACACTTCCACGAAGAAAAGAAGATGGAGCCAATTTTTTACATGGATTGAGATCACTGAATACTTTTCATATTCAGGCATTTGTCGGAAAAATGAGTCCAATTTTTGATATTATCGAGACTTTATATAAATTCGCCGAAAAAACCGTATATTTCTTCGTTGAAAAAACAAAAGAAATTCTTCTAGCATACTTTGAATTTGTTCCTTATTCTTTTTCCCATCGATCTTCACCTTAATTTTTTCAGGTGACAGTATTCAAAAAACTGTTCGTTCAACGCCTTATCGTTATAAAAGCTTTCAAAACTATTGGAAATTTTTATGGACTTTTTCGAAAGCTTTTGAAAAAAATAGTCGATACTGGAAAAAAATTAATGATGCCACAAACAATAGTTCGGTCATGTCAAGATTTTTTCGTTCCAAATTAGTGTTCGCCATTTCTTGTTATGACTGAATTATTCTTCCATTTCGAAATTACGAAATTCTCATCCGAAAAATAAACTGATTTCAATTAAATTTAAAAAATGTAGACATCTACCTTATATTTATTTATATCAGGCTAATGTATTTTTCATATCAGAAATTTCTACTCAAAATATTTTTATCGTTTCCAGCTGCTTTACGGGTATAGTGTGTCGCGGACTTGAAAAAAAAAAAGAAAAGAAAATCAGGGTTTGAACACTTCACCCCACGTCGAGCTCATACCGCTTATCTGAATGGCCCGTGTTTGCGTCATTTTCTTAAAGATATTCATTGTGTAAAAAAACTATATTACAAAGAAAGTGGTCTCAAATATTTATATACATTTTACATAAAAAAAAAAAACTTCAATTGTAGGATTCGATCACTTGACGCCACGCGCTCAGTCCAAGCATCTTCTTGCTTTTAAATGTGTAAGAGAGATACGTCACTCCACGCTTCCCCATCTCCATGGCAACATGGCAGCTGGTCGCTAGTGACGTCACAGAGCGAACGCCGCGCCACGGAGCGGCAGTTCGGGTCGCAGAAAGTTTGTCTTCAAGGCGCCCATAAGAACTGGGCTTCTATATAAATCTGACTTCGTTGCGATGAGCGATGAGCGATGAGCGATGAGCGACGCGTTCGTGAAAATTTATTTTCCTATGTTCACACCGCGAGCGACGAGCGACGCAAGCGACAAGCATCGCAACAGTACACAAGACATTGAAAGTGAGGTTACGTGGTAAACAGATGGTGAAGTGCTAAAAAATTGCTAAAATATATGTGTAAATCAATAAAAGAAAATAAAAATGACATGCTGAATTTTTTGAACTTTATTTTAAGGTCTTTGCAATGAACAGCCTCAAAATTTTTACACAAGTCAGTTTTTTCACCAGCACCAAACACAATTGTCAACAACTATACAGGCGCGTTCGAAAACTCATCCTTTCATTGTACTTTTTCATTCTCCATGTGTTGGATAGAGACAGAACGATTATACTGGCTTAAAAATGTCGACTGCAGAACGCGCCGTCGCTCGTCGCGAGCGTCAAGCGGTGAAAAAGTTGAAACTTGGTCAACTCCGTGAGCGACGTCGCGAGGGAGCTCGCGGCGGATGTGACGTTCGGAAAAGCAGAGGTCTCATTGGCTATCGCTCATCGCGTGCGGTGTGCAGAGGCTATCCGATCGCACACGCATTCGCATAGCGTAGCATAACGTAGCATAAGAGATTTCGACCAATCAGGTAGCGTCACGGTCTTACATACAGGTCTTGCAACTAAATCAAATTTTGGTGGTGGGGGTGGTCGCGTTACTGTCGGCCCATTAGTGGCCTCGGCCGCCGCTACACATCGCTTTGATCAAGTCATAGCGGCAACAGAGCGGAAGACCCATATGATATAACCTATAAACACGGTCTTACATTAAATGTGATTACAAAGAACACCACGTGTTATTTTGTGATTTGGCGACGCTATTTGAAATCATGGTGATATTAATTGTTCACACAATATTTCGTTTTCCGAAAAAATTTTATCCACACCTTCCATTACTTTGCAAAAATTCCTTAAATATAAATTCTGAATGCAATTTGATATAACAAAACTGATGCCCCATGTCTCCCCGTACGTTGGAATAAAAATTTATTGATGTCCGTGAATATATTAAAAATATTGAAATTAATGAAAAATATATAATTAATTTGATTTATTAATTAACCACATATTTATTCTGAAAAAAATATACATTTTTTGTGCCAGCAATCTCAAAAAAAAATCAAGTCCTGAAGGCGGGTCTTGTCTTCAACCCGTTACCCTCACCACTGAAGCTCAGCGTTAACCGCTTCAGCTAAACGTGCTTCTTACAGCCATCAAAAATAAATGACACATGCTTATCAGGGCTGCTTAGGATAATAATGCTTTAGGGCATAGAAAACTGCAGTTCAATTTTTTTTTAATTCATTAATATTATTTTTTTAATAGTCAATATTCATATTTTTTTCGTCGGAAACGTTCCTGTATGTACATTTCTATCATAAAACGGGTTATAATTTCGACGCATGCGCTCTAGTCGCTATGACAAGTTCGTAGCGCCGCTCTTGTGGCTGCAAGTCAAAACTTGGTGCCGACATTAAGCGAACCACCCCCACCACATTCGTTGCGAGACCTGTATGTAAGACTGTGGGTAGCGTACATGTGTACTATATATATGCGTTTGGAGTTACCCGATTGGTCGAAATCTCTTATGCTACATTTATGCTACGCTATGCGAAAGCGTGTGTGATCGGCCTGAGTTCCGCGTGTCAACACGTAATTTTACGTGTGTTGGTGGCATTTATACGAACATAACCTGTTCGTCGATACGTTTTCAAAAAATGGTGTTCTCGTGCTCATATCCAGGCTGCCCGAGTGGTATACGAGCAGATAAAAAACGACGATATACGAAAATTATGAAGACGAATTATGATTTCGAAAAAAATATTGCAATTCTAACTCACGAATGTAAATAACAAAAACATTACCACAATTAGCGACGATTCGGGCATGCCACTATATACAATTTATATTCATGATCTAGAGACAAGTACACTTGGTAATAACTTTGAAAAAGTAAAAAAAGGACGCCAAGTATAAAAAGTTGTACCTTAGTTATAATGTGACCAGTTTGTTATTTTTCCACTTAAAACAACATTATTCCTCTTTCTTCAAATAATTCTTTCTCCTTCTCTCTTCTTTCTCTTTTATAAAAAAAATCTTCTTACTCTTCTTCTTTCTCGAGCATTTTTTTTCTGTTTATAAAAAATTATCCTTCCTATCCTACTTTTTCTTCTTCTGTATAAAATTATTTTTCTCTTACTTCCTCTTTTCAAAAAGAATTGAAATCACTATTCTTTTTCATACAGCCAAGTGAACGTGAGACTGAATTTTATTAGAAATTGTTTACGGATCTGCTCGAAGCGAACAGTGATTGTATTTCGAAAGTGCTAACGATGTTAAAAAAATGCAGACAATTACGAACAAAAGTATATTCCAAAATTTTCGATTATTGCTCGGAATAAAAACTACTCTTTTATTGACTTGAAACAACGAAGGAATCATTCCATTTCGATAAAAATTTCGTGATTCACTATATAATCTTGCTCGAATTTAGTTATTCACAGATGACGATGTGTATGGAATACATAAATATATAACGTACATACCGCACAAGTTCGATACAGAGACTATACAAAAACTTGGCGTGCATGGTTAAGGAAAATAAGCCCGGGAAGTATACTTCTATCTAATGTACTGCCCGATATCAATTATGTACTCAAGCACAATTTTATATTTCAAGAAAAATTCGCATCCAATTATTCGCAACAGATCCGGAGGATCTGTAGTGCGATCTGTAGTGCATCCAAGCATTCGCAACAGATCTGGAGAATCTGTAGTGCGAATGGTTGGACAGACATGATAAAATGGAAGGATTATTCAATTGAGTGAATAAGATCGGTGAAATATGTCGATTGATGAAATGAAATGAAATAGAGAAATAAAATAGGTGAATAGTGGATGAGTTGTATAGACGCGATATATGTACGGATTATATGAACGGGATGGATGGATTTACAGATACATGAATGGAAAATTGATATGATGCAGTGGATGGAATAAATGGATGGATGCAATAAATGTATGGGTAACAAGAATGAGATGGACGGATATAATGATGGGTGTATGGATCAATGAATGCAATGAAATGGATGAAATAAATAGATGAATATGATATCAGATGAAACAGATCCATTAATGGGTGAAAAATGTGGGATGAGATTGGTAAACGGATCAATGCAATCAATGGATGGATTATATGAACGAGACGGATGGATTGAACTGGAAAAGATAGTCGGATGGATAGAAGGGATGGAATGGATAAGGTAGATGGACGGAATGGATGAGGTAGTTCGATGCAACAATGCGATGTGTAGGACGGATGAGAATTGAATAGATGGAACGGAGGGCCGAGAAAGATGAGGCGTCTCTTCGCCGAACTTATTTTCCTGAACCATGCACGCCAAGTTTTTGTATAGTCTCTGCATCGAACTTGTGCGGTATGTACGTTATATATTTATGTATTCCATACACATCGTCATCTGTGAATAACTAAATTCGAGCAAGATTATATAGTGAATCACGAAATTTTTATCGAAATGGAATGATTCCTTCGTTGTTTCAAGTCAATAAAAGAGTAGTTTTTATTCCGAGCAATAATCGAAAATTTTGGAATATACTTTTGTTCGTAATTGTCTGCATTTTTTTAACATCGTTAGCACTTTCGAAATACAATCACTGTTCGCTTCGAGCAGATCCGTAAACAATTTCTAATAAAATTCAGTCTCACGTTCACTTGGCTGTATGAAAAAGAATAGTGATTTCAATTCTTTTTGAAAAGAGGAAGTAAGAGAAAAATAATTTTATACAGAAGAAGAAAAAGTAGGATAGGAAGGATAATTTTTTATAAACAGAAAAAAAATGCTCGAGAAAGAAGAAGAGTAAGAAGATTTTTTTTATAAAAGAGAAAGAAGAGAGAAGGAGAAAGAATTATTTGAAGAAAGAGGAATAATGTTGTTTTAAGTGGAAAAATAACAAACTGGTCACATTATAACTAAGGTACAACTTTTTATACTTGGCGTCCTTTTTTTACTTTTTCAAAGTTATTACCAAGATTTCATTGCTTTTTGTACAGTTCTTTCATAGTTTATAAATTATAGAAATAACAAATACTACCATACAGCTCGGCGTGGTTTCTTCATCCAAACGCAATTATTTTATATAATGGTGATGGGAAAGGATGTTGAAAACAGACAAACACATAACCGTTCTATTTTTATGAGTCAATATGCTCTTTATTGACCTTCTTTCAGATTGCACAAAGAATTATGATCACATGACATGAAAGGGAAAAACGTATTTGAACAGAAATATTAATGATGTACATAAAAAAGTAACATAGCTCATTGCTTTTTGTGAAAAAAATTTCATTTCACAGCTCAACGTGTTCTGCCAATTTAGGTCGTTCCGGAGGCCACCTTGATGCCGTCTGGATAACAATTTCTGTAAAAAGCAAAACAATAATAAGAAAAATAGATACAATTAATGAATACATAATCCGGCAGAGGAAAAACTTTCTTACAAGTATAAGGAATGCCGAGAGAAGTTACATATTTTGTAGAAGTAAGGATCTATATTTTAATAGAGAAAACTTTTTATAACAAAATACTAAGGATTTGGTAAACATAGAGATAGTAATCTCAAATAGCTCTGGAAAAATAAATTCTCGAGTATTGATATGCGGCATAATTATTCATTTTATTAATAATTGGTGTAAACAAGTTGCCATGTCTCTAGATTGAAGCAATATTGACGGGGAAAAAACTTGAAAAGCTAGCAGTGCCTAGTAGAAGGTTGTGAATCTTGGGAGAGGAGACCCCGCTGGTGAACTACAAAATTTCCTCATAGACAGCCAAACGAGAAAACCATTTGATACAATATTTAAATTACGGAAATGCTATGAATGTGTGAGCGCGATAAGTGAATGGCAGAGGGTAGGAAAATATGAACGAAAGCTATGATTTGTGCAATGGAATAAACAACGCATGCGTGCAAGAGGATGAGAACGGCAACGAAAGAGAAAAGAGGAGTGTACGAATGATTGCGAAAGAGACCTGGCATGCGGCCTGAGAAAAAGAGTGTTTTTCGGTTTTTCACGTTTGAGTACTGACAAGAAAGATTACCCCCACAACCTGCGTCGAAAAAATTACGTTTTGTAGTTCACATCAAAGTATAAACCTTCACAAAAAATGAGTTGCCCACTTGCATATTTAAGCGGTAAAATTAATTCCTCAAAATCGGTGGTTTTTTCGTTTTTCGCTGATATCTTCGAAACCAAAATAGATACGGCAAAAGTTTAAATAGCAAAGTTATTCATTTTTCAGTGCTCTGCAATAATATGTAGTTGAAAATTATATAGAAATTTTTTATTTATTTTATTTTCATAAAAAACTTGTTTTTTTTATACATTTTTCTCTATTTTTTCATAATAAACGTAAGTGTTTCGACTCAAAATTCAATGATATCAATCTACATTTATTTGTCCCCTCTCAAGAGCTCATTAAACCGGAGAGTTATTTTTTTCAAACGCAAAAAATTTTATAGATTTGAACTGATGACATGTTCTTATCATTATCAAACTATGAGGGGGACTTGTTGAAATAAAATGGATGCACAAAACTGAACTAGAAGTAAATGATTTATGAGTATTTTAAGACAAGCGTAGAACAGCATACATGAATATACTAAACCTATATATGTATGTATACATTTTTCGTTTGACAAATTTATCAATCTTGTTTAATTTTCAGGTAA
Organism: Rhimphoctona megacephalus; assembly: GCA_963989365.1. NCBI lineage: Eukaryota > Metazoa > Arthropoda > Insecta > Hymenoptera > Ichneumonidae > Rhimphoctona > Rhimphoctona megacephalus. The sequence goes on along the minus strand of OZ022415.1, from coordinate 2,537,537 downwards.
AATAAGAACTTTTTGAATGATCAGATGAAGAAAAATGTAAAAAAACAAGTTTTTTATGAAAATAAAATAAATAAAAAATTTCTATATAATTTTCAACTACATATTATTGCAGAGCACTGAAAAATGAATAACTGCTATTTAAACTTTTGCTGTATCTATTTTGGTTTCGAAGATATCAGCGAAAAACGAAAAAAACACCGATTTTGAGGAATTAATTTTACCGCTTAAGTATGCAAGTGGACAGCTCATTTTTTGTGAGGGTTTATACTTTGATGTGAACTACGAAACGTAATTTTTTCGACCCAGGTTGTAGAGGTACAGTAAGGTAACCTTCCTTGTGAGTGTACTCCTTATTAAACCAAATGGGAGTGAAGACATAGGCAAGAAAATAACTCACCGGAGAATTCCTAAGTCCTTTAAAGGATGATACTCGTGTCGTAAAGGTTGACGATCAAGGGTTCTTCGAGTCCAACTCCGATCTCTATCAGGACGTAGCTGCCAGGGGATTTCAAATTGTATTCATTATGAGTAAAAAGTTAATCGTAGGAAAAATAAGTTCGGGAACTGGGAGTATCAGCTCAAAAGTCGGGAAAGAAGGAAATGAATCTCCTCAGGTATTTTTAGATGTAATGTTATAAAACGACTCGTATGATGGGGAAACCAAAAAGAACAACCCGAAATCGCTATTGTAGATTGTTTAGGGAATGACTGGTAGGGAAAATTAGAAATTCGGACAAGTTGAGAAAAAAAAACAAGAATGAAAATGAAAACGTTAAACGTCAACGAAAGTGACGTGTCCACCTCGCGCTGAAATTGTCAGATTTCCATCGCCAACGGAATCCAATACCGATCATAATTTAAATGATCACACAACACGATAGCCAACACTATACAAAACATACACTGACACGTAATTTATTCGTATTCGTAAAAATAAGACGAAAACAACGCGAAATACGGTTGCGAGCATAGGCACATGGAGGCAGCCATATTGTAAATTTGCCAATCTGTCATCGAGCGACATCTTCGGTGCATGGCGGCGCCACCAGTCATCCCCAAAACTTGAGTCGAAAACATATTGAGCATCGAGCAATCGAGGACTTGTGCACTTTGCGACGATACAAATTCAAATAAAAAATGAATCCCAATTTTGCATGATGCACTTATTATTTAACATCTGGTTGACATTCTCAGTAAACCCTCTTTCATGCTTCAAACCTATAAAGTAATGAAAAAACTCTTAATAAAAAACATACATAAAAACAACATTTAAAAATATATATTTGTGTAATATAAAATAGTATATAAAAATAGAATATAAAAGCGAGAAATAGCGAATGTATATATATGTTATTTATTTATTCCTTATATCGGCGTCAAGACACGACGGTAAAATATAATAATAACAATAATAATAATAATAAAAATTATATATATATATATGGGCAGATCCACTACTTTTCGACCGCAGCCTGCGGGCTTGGGTCAGCGATTTGGCTGCCGATTTTTTCTAAGGAAGTAGGTTCTAAAAAAAGATGATCCTCCAAAAATTTTTGAAATTAAAAAAAATCAATTTTTTAACCATTTTCACGATTTTTTCATGCGAGCTCTATGAAGCTTAAAGACTCGTATGAAGCGGCATTTCTTCTCTTCAATCTTGTATTTTTGAAAAAAAAAATAGTTTTTTACTCCAAACAAAATTCCGCTTAATTTAGCACCCTTTTCTTGAATTACTATTTTCACAAAATTTTGCGTATTTTTGAAACGCTGCCGGGGCAACAATTTTCCAAGTAGACGTCTTTAAGATGGCTCAAATATTTTATCTAGGTACATTCTATCATTACTTACACTAATTTTTAAATATGACCACGTTCCTTTTTATACACGGCCTCTCAAATCTGATTGATTTCTGAAAAATCGCTGTTTTCAGATAGCTGTAACTTTTTTCTATTAGAACGAAATTGCTTGAAATTTTTAGGGAATATACTTTATTCTATCCCCAAATAACACTAAAAATTTCAAGAATGGGTTTGAGCTGGTTAGCGAGCTGTAAATTTTTTAAATGTTCAAATTTCTCGCATTTTTTTACATGTTTACGGCATTATTAATAATTTTGATGTTTAATAGTGATAATTTATGATGTTCATTTGAACGATTTAAATTTTATTCAAATTGACAATTCATTTTTTTCATGTGTATGGCAATATTGATAATGCCATAAACTTGTATAAAAATAAGACAAACTTGAGCATTCAAAAAAATTCACAGCTCGCTAACCAGCTCAAACCCATTCTTGAAATTTTCGGTGTTGTTTGGGGATAGAATAAAGTATATTCCCTGAAAATGTCAAGCAATTTCGTTCTAATAGAAAAAAGTTACAGCTATATGAAAACAGGGATTTTTCAGAAATCAGTTAGATTGAGAGGCCGTATATAAAAAGGAACGTGGTAATATATAAAAATTAGTGTAAGTAGTGATAGATTATACCTAGACGAAAATTGAAGCCATCTTATAGCCGTTTACTCGACAAATTCTCGCCCCGGCAGCATTTCAAATAAGATAGTAATTCAAGAAAAGGGTGCTAATCAAACCGAATTTTGGTTTAGAGTGAAAAACTATTTTTTTCTTGAAAATACAAAATTAAAAAAGAGAAATGCCGCTCCATTCGAGTCTTTATGCTTCATAGAGCTTCAGATAAAAAATTACTTTTTAAAAATTCCAAAAATTTCTACATCCATCAAATTTCTTTATATTGAGTTCAAATTTGGAGGATCGTCTTTTTTTATAACCTACTTTATTGGATAAAATCGGCAGCCAAATCGCTGACCCAAGCGCACAGGCTGCGGTCGAAAAGTAATGGATCTGTCCATATATATATATACACACAATTGTTATTATTATTATATTTTACTTATTATTATTATAAGTATTATATATATATATATATATATATATATATATATATATATATATATACAGGCCAGGCATAGCCGAGTCTTATTTTCAACATATATATATCGCCCGGCACGGTTGAGCAGCACGCGGGAGGGGGTATATATAGATATACAGGCAAGGCATAGCCGAGCCTGACTTTCAACATATATATATCGCCCCGCGCGGCTGCGCAGCACGCGGGAGGGGGTACAGGTGCCTAGCGAGAGCCGCTGAAGCCTTACTTTCAACATATATATATGGGTGTGGAATAAAATTTTCGATAACGAAACTTGAAAATAATTGAGCTCGTATCATGGGTTCACATACTTATAGGGGACGTAGAAAAAAAATAATGGTACCATTAGAAGCAGGAGGCAGCAAATATATTAGTAAAATGTCATTAAATTTTCAATAAGTTTACGCGTTTTTAAATGGCATCGAGTTGAAGTTCGAAAGTAACGGAAAACAGCCAAATCTCGAGTATAGATACGCGGCCCGACTTGCCTTCGCCGTTTGAACATTTCTTTTTATACTTGGCGTCAAGACGCTGCCGCGTCTCTAGATTCATTTCTTTAATAATTAAAGAAAAATAATTATTCGCATATTATTATTTATTCGAATTCGTTACATTATAAAAAAGAGTTGCCCGAGGGTGGAATCGATTTCACCACCTTCGGGATGTGACTCTAGTTCTTACTCATTCTGCTACGGATGTATTTGAAAATTATTGGCGGAAAATGGTACATGCTTATCAGCGCTGCTTGACATTTTGCTTGAAGTGTTACAGAGTAGAAAACTATGGTTTAAAATTTTTCTTAATATTTAACAATAGCCGCGTTGCTATCAAAATTAAAACAGTTATATCCACGAAATTTCTATAATGTTCCGCTTTGGGCAAGCAGCTTTGCATATCTATATATTATATATGTTTTCAACTTTCCAGCTTTATTTTAAATAAATAATTATCTTTTTATTATTAAATATCGAGAGCTGAAAACCAGCAGCCATTGTTTTGATAAAGGTTGTTGAAACAAAATAGCAAAAGCCAGATGTCAGTACAATTTGTTGTTATTTATTCATTGAAAAATTGATCTAAGAATCTTACAAATATATACATGCACATAATACTTGAGTATTCCGTGCACCCTTCCCCCTCTCCTCATTTGTTCCGTCATACGCACGAACAAAAATATAGTACTAAATATAATAAATAAAGAAATAAAATATTTATAACAACAATTATTAATTGTTGATATTGAATAATAGTAACAATGATTATTATTATTATTATTATTATTATTATTCTTAATTATAGCTTCATTTTTTCTTATTCTGTTCATTTACTTATTAATATTTATTAATTATTGTTAAAGTAAGCTAATCGCTCCAGATTATTGCTATGTATAACCCTTTTAATAATAAAAATTAAGAACAAGCCCTCGAAAATGATCATTTGCGAAGGAATAACGTCGCTTACATGAAAAACAAGTCTCGTATTCGGATATCTCTATTTAGTTGAGAACCACTGTCACAAAATCTGTAAACGGCGAATTATCTACGAAAGTAACCGTTGCGACATCTGTGCTCCGCATCTATAAGCAGTCTCTCACGTTAGGCTGGGCTCTTGAGCCCTAGTCACTTTCGTACGGTCTGAAGTTGATTATTCTGACAATCTCCACCACGGTCTTACATACAGGTCAGGGAGACTAGAGAGACGGAGTGGACACAGCATAGGAAAATAAGTAGTAACGGCGTCCTCAAAATCCGGTCTTGAATTAGTTCTTAGCTGTGCCACCAGGTGTACAGATCCTACACGTATAGTAATAAAATTAGTCCACACGGTGAAAGTGACCGTTTCGCGCTTGTGCAGTAGAAAAAAAGTCTCTAACCCAAATCCCAGTACATTGGACAGGATATTGGAGGTTAAAAAACAGACTATTTATTGTCTTCGGTGCGTGGTTTCGTCTTATGTGTGAAACGGTTAAATTTTGCAAACATTTTGAGTCGACAATCTCAGATTGTTACATGCATTGATCCGGAATTCCGACCACCTTTCAAGGTTGGCAGATTTTTTCATGTGGTGTTTTCTGTGATACCCGCTTTGTTTTTATGCTGAATAAAAAAATTTAATGTCATCAGTATTTATGACATAAAAACGGAAATGTGCCATTGAGCCAGATAAAAACTTTATTTCCAGTATTCACAAAATCAATGATAAAAAAAAAAATGTACTGATGGGTCTGGTAGAATAAAACAATATTAAATGTTTACATTTCATTTCCTTCCAAGATCGAAGCTCAGTACATTAATAAAAAAAAATTTTTGTACACGTAAACTCCCTGACGTAAACATAGACATTGCACGTATTTTGAAAAATCGAGGTTAGGAAATAAGTAGTAACAGTATGTCTGATCTAATAGGATTTGTACCGATATAGCGCCGCCGCTTCAGGCCGGGATTTCGTGTACATTTCTAAAGCACGCTGTGTCCACTCCTTTACTCTAGTCTCCCTGATACAGGTCTTACAACGAATGTGGTGGGGGTGGTTCGCTTAATGTCGGCACCAAGTTTTGGCTTGCAGCCACAAGAGCGGCGCTATGAACTTGTCATAGCGACTAGAGCGCATGCGTCGAAATTATAACCCCTTTTATGATAGAAATATACATGTAGGAACGTTTCCGACGAAAAAAATATGAATATTGAATATTAAAAAAAATAATGTTAATGAATATTAAAAAAAATTAAACTGCAGTTTTCTATACCCTAAAGCATTATTATTTCAAGCAGCCCTGATAAGCATGTATCATTTATTTTTGATGGCTGTAAAGAAGCACGTTTAGCTGAAGCGGTTAACGCTGAGCCTCGGTAGTGAGGGTACCGGGTTGAAGATAAGACCCGCCTTCAGGACTTGATTTTTTTTTGAGATTGCTGGCACAAAAAATGTATTTTTTTTTTCAGAATAAATATGTGGTTAATTAATAAATCAAATTAATTTTATAATTTTCATTAATCAAGAGACTCGGTAGAGTCTCGGGACAAGTACATTGACAGTTCTGTCGTCTGCTGGCCCGAGGCTCGCCGAGACTATATTATCTCTGAATAAAACGATTCGCGGTTGTGGGGGTAAAATTGGCATGTCATTTTGTTCATTTACGAAGCACAGGAGTCATTTGATGGCTTGAAAATTTAACTGGAGACTAATTAAGAAATTCTCTTTCGATTGAGCCCAAAATCAGCATGATCGGTGGCGTAGTTGCTGAGAAAAAACTTTGCACAGGCTCAAGATTATGTAAAAAATACTAACACATCGAAGGATTCGACGTATCTGTGTATGATACAATCAAAGGCGTTTTGATGCCCATCAAAACCCATTTACATGAAAGCCGGTCTCTGGCGACGAGAGTAACGAGCTGCGATTGGGCACAACTACTTTTCTCTCTCTTTTCTCGGTACCGACACAGCGGAAAGTTCTCTCTCTTTTCTCGGTACCGACACAGCGGAAAGTTTGAACGGAGTTTCGAAATAACGAAGTGCGGGACGTGCGAGCAATGAATCAAACGATTCGCCGTGGTGGAGGTGAAAACTGAAATTCATTGTCTTTAATTACGAAGCTCAGGAGGCATATGATGATTTGAAAATTGAACTGGAGATTTATTACGAAAAAATACTTCGATTGAGCCTTAAATCAGCACGATTGATGCCGTATTTGCTGAGAAAAAACTTTGCACAGGCTCAAGATTATGCTACATCGAAATATTGGCATGTCTGTATACGACACAATGAAAGCCCTCTTGACGCCTTCTGAGCTTGTGATTGGTCATTCTGTTTCATCTTTCTCTAAGTCTTTATACGCGAGACGTGTTTGCGGATAAATTCGGGGGAAAAAAATATTTCGCGATCTGTGAATAAATAAATAGTTCGAAGTACCCATACCACGGAAAGTCTGAACGGAATTTTCGAAGTGAGCAGTGCTTACGCGGGTCCTGTTGTGGATAAATTCGGGAAAAATATTATTTCGCGATCTATGAATAAATTTATTCACAGATCGCGAAATAATTTTGTATCGTACGCGTACGATCCAAAAATGATTTCTTTAATATAAATTCAATGACAGCAATTTAGAGTTTCATCAAATTCACGTATTTTTTATTTTTTTCCCCCTTTCGATCGCGACTAATTAGAATCTCGTGGCTTAAACAGTATTGAAAATATGAATGTTTTTTCACGAACATTTGTGAGGTTATAAATATCGTGGTTAGGTTCGATCGACTCTTGGTTACAGTAACAATAAGAAAGTGATGGTGTGAAAATAGTGAAGTGCTTTTAATCAACTTTCGAACAGTGCTGAAATGAATATGCATTTTTTTATTATTGTTAACCCTGCAGTTTTTATTTTCCACACTTAACTCTACGACGGAATTTCTCTTTCGCGATTAAATGTTCCTCGTATAAGATTTCTTGAGAAATTATTCTATTCGATTCTTTGATAACTATGAAATGGTATACGTTGAACTGTTAATCGTGATTGGTGTGAATCGATGTAAATTTGGAAAAGAAACTCTATAAAACTAATAATGAGTGTCAAAAAAATGTATATGGCAAAGTTTGTTATTATCATGTCGAGTTTTGAGCAGTGTTTAGTAAATATTTTTTTTAACTCTACACCGTTGACAATTTATTTTATTGGTCCCTTTCCTCTTTATTATAAAATGTTCCTCACTTGCCATAATAAGATTTGTACATCATGAAATGTTCCTTGCATGATAATTGTTGATCCATTTCAAAAGATTTTCGACGTCGTTTTTCTATCCAAAATATGGTGTAGAATCATCTCGCGTTTGATGAATTAATAGTCAAATACACTGTCAACCTGCATCTGGATATATATGGATGCCTCTGGATGATAACCATAGTAAGTAATGATATATCTTTATGTCAAAATGGCTCGTATAATATATCTTTATGTCAAAAGGCTATGGCGGTATATACTCCGTATCCTATCAAAATTTGTATCTTTGGATTGCAATGAATGCCTATAGACTCTGGAAATTCTGTGAAGCGACAAATGTACCAAGTATTTCCACTTTTTGGCTCCGATTGTAGCATTATGAATTGAACATTTTGTTATGAAAATTCTTTGGTTGCTCATTTGTCAATGGGATCAAAAATATTGTCTTCGGAACACCATGAATATATGCAAAATTTCAGAATTTTGTTTGGCTCAATATGCTCTACATTTTTTCACATTCCCGCTTTAGTTGTAGCATAATGAATTTTAAAAAACTGTTTCAGAAAGTCTTCCAATGTGTTTTTTCTGACATCATGAAAATTTATATCTTTGGATTGCAACGAATGCCTACAAACTTCGGAAATTGTGTGAAGCGACAAATGTACCAAATACTTCTACTTTTTGCCTCCGATTTTAGCATTATAAATTGAACTTTTGTTATGAAAATTCTTCGGTTGTTCATTTGTCGATGGAATCAAAATTACTGTCTTCGGAATGCCATGAATATATGCAAAATTTCAGAATTTTGTATGGCTCAATATGCGCTCTATTTTTTCACTTCATCACTTTAGTTGTAACATTATGAATTTTGAAAAATTGTTTCAGGAAGTCTTTCGACGTGCTTTTACTGATATGATCAAAATTTGTATAATTGAATTGAAATGGATACCTACAGCCTTTGAAAATTCTGTGAAGCGACAAATGTGCCAAGTATTTTCCCTTTTGCTCATTTGTCGATGGGTTAAGAATTGCTGGCTTCAGAATGCCATGCATACATGCAAAATTTCAGAATTTTGTTAGGCCCAATATGCGCTACATTTTTTAAATTCCCTAATTTAGTTGTAGCATTATAAATTTTGAAAAATTATTTCAGGAAGTCTTCTGATGTTTTTTTACTGATATTATCAAAATTTGTATCATTGGATTGCAACGGATACCTACAGACGTTGGAAATTCTGTAAAGCAACAAATGTACCAATATTTCCACTTTTTGGCTCCGATTGTGGCATTAAGAAATTAAAATTTCGTTATGAAAATTCTGTGGTTGCTCATTTGTCAATGGGAACAAAATTATTGTCTTCGGAACGCCATGAATATATGCAAAATTTCAGAATTTCATTCGGCTCAATTGAGCTATATTTTTTCACTTCCCTACTTTAGTTGTAGCGTAATAAATTTTGAAAAATTGTTTTACGAAGTCTTCTGATGTGTTTTTACTGATATTATCAAAATTTGTATCATGAATGTGCCCGTGAACTTGGCAGATCATTCTTCAGCAGATCATAAATAAAAGTGAGTTCTTATCACGTGCAGATGAGTTCTATAGTTCCTGATAGTTTTTATCGTTAGTTCCGGCGATTAAAACTAGAAAACCATCGATTGAAAAAATGATCTGCCAACTTCCCGTAGCTGATCATTTTCTTCCAAACGACAAAAGCACGTGAGTTCTGTTGAATGCAGTTGAGTTCTATAGTTCCTGATACTTTTTAGCGATAGTTCTATTAAAATAATCTCACAAAAAGTTGATAGAAAAAAATATATAAAAGATATAATTTTTTGAATTTTTTTTCGATATTTGTATCCCTTTACCGTAATATACTGGCTGTCAAGCGTGAGTTTCGAGCATATTCAACGTTTCTGAATACAGTTCTGCAACAAACCCGTTTAAAAATGGATAGTTCTAGTCTTCAAGAAAGAATTAAAAAATGTTTGCAAATATTTTCGACCTTATACCGGGTGGGGGTAAAATTTTCGAATGACGAAATTTCGAACAGCTAAAATAGCGAATTTTAACATACAATTATATATATATATATATATCGATAACTGTATGTTAAAATTCGCTATTTTAGCTGTTCGAAATTTCTTCATTCGAAAATTTTACCCCCACCCCTTATACCTATACAATCATGATATGCTAGCATTTAAACAAGTCATTCGGTTATTTATTCTTTTCCACGTGATAGTTCTGTCGATGATTCATTGAAAACCGAAGAGTTCCAGCCTCTGGGATGAGGGAAAAGATTTTTCGAAAGAATTTTAGACGTTTCATCTTCTCCACTGAGATATGCTGGCTGTGAAGCGTGAGTTCCGGGCATTTTCTGCGTTTCCGGTTACAGTTCTGCAACAAATCCGTCCGAAAACGGATAGTTCTAGTCTCCTAGAAAGAATTAAAAAAGTGTTTGCTAATATTTTCGACCCTATACCCATACAACCATGACATGCTAGCATATGAACAAGTCATTCGGGCATTGTTTGTTTTCCACGTGATAGTTCTGTCAATGATTCACTGAAAACCGAAGAGTTCCAGCCTCTGGGATGAGGGAAAATATTTTTCAAAGGAATTTTAAACGTTTCAACTTCTCCACTGAGATATGCTGGCTGTGAAGCGTGAGTTCCGGGCATTTTCTGCGTTTCCGGTTACAGTTCTGCAACAAATCCGTCCGAAAACGGATAGTTCTAGTCTCCTAGAAAGAATTAAAAAATGTTTGCTAATATTTTCGACCCTATACCCATACAACCATGATATGCTAGTATTTTAGCGAAACATTCGGGCATTTTTTGTTTTCCACGTGATAGTTCTGTCAATGATTCACTGAAAACCGAAGAGTTCCAGCCTCTGGGATGAGGGAAAATATTTTTTGGAAGAATTTTAGACATTTCAACTTCTCCACTGAGATATGCTGGCTGTGAAGCGTGAGTTCCGGGCATTCTCTACGTTTCCGGTTACAGTTCTGCAACAAATCCTTCTGAAAACGGATAGTTCTAGTCTCCGAGAAAGAATTTACAAAGTGTTTGCTAATATTTTCGACCCTAAACCCATACAACCATGATATGCTAGTATTTTAGCGAGACATTCGGGCATTTTTTGTTTTCCACGTGATAGTTCTGTCAATGATTCACTGAAAACCGAAGAGTTCCAGCCTTTGGGATGGAGGAAAACATTTTTCGAAGGAAATTCAGACATTTCAATTAAAGTTTATTACAACGCATGATTTTAATACTACCTGTAAGCTGGGATTTTTGGACTCTCATGAATCGATAAAAGAAATCGAGAAAGGATCAAAAGTACAAACTTTTTTTGAAAATTAAGATAATTATTTTCCGATTTCACAACTCTTTTGTTTTTCCTTTGGCATAGTAACAAAATGTTAACGAGGAATACAAAATATGCTCGGAACTCACGTTCAAGCATCAGCATGGCATGATAAAATAGTAAAGTTCAGAAAAACACTGTCTAAAATGAATCTATCAGCCTTGGCAGGCCAAAACTTCTTCGTTTTACACAGATAGCCAACAGAAATATAACCAAGAACGACAAATATACCAGGGATTCCACTACAGAAAACCAGCATATCATGGTAGAAAAGTTAAAATTTCAGCAATTTTATTCAAAAATGAAATTGATATAGTATGATTCAGTTGGCAAGAAACTTCGATTGGGATCTGACATGGAGGTGAGGCCAACGTAAAAGCGGCACCGAAAACGTGCATTTAGACATGTATGTGTCACATCTGTATGTGAGATTCGAGTGAGTTCTAAATTTTACACCAGATGTCATATCAACTTTTGTCAGATTCCAATAGTTTCTCAATCTCAGCATTACCCGAAGCCAACGACGTGGACGTGTTGAGAACTGGCTTCTTTTTTATTTTATTTTTTTTATTTTTTTTAATTTTTTTTTTATTTTTTTTTTATTTTTTTTAATTTTTTTTCCATTTTTTTTTCAGTAGCCTCTGACCGAACTTTTTGTATTCGATTCTCTTCATTTTTTGTCTATCATATCATTCTCATTTCTGCTGTGAAATCGCATCTTCTGAAGGAATGAAAAATAAAACTAACAATGAAAAAAAAGAAAAATGAAAAATCCATATTATTTTGGAATAGTAAAACTGATAAAAATATAGTCAAAATAGCGTAAATACGTGAACGAGTTGAGAACTGGCTTGTTTTTTGTTTTGTTTTTTTTTTTTTTTTACTTTTTGTTTCCTTTTGTTATTTTCTTCATTAGCCTTTGACCGAACTCTTTATTTTCGATTCTGTCCATTTTTTTCGCTATCATGTAATTATCATTATCGCTGTGAATTCTCATCTACTGAAAGAATGAAAAAGAAGACAAATAAAAAATGCATATTATTCTAGAACCGTAAAACTAATAAAAAAGTAGTCAATCTCTTTTTGAACTCAGGTACTAAGCACCCGAAACCAACGAAGTGCACGAATTGAGAACTGGCTTCATTTTTTTGTTTAGATTTTTTTCGTTTTTTATATTTTTTATTTTTATTGAATTTCGATTTTTTGTTTTTTGTTTTAATCATTTTTGTTTCTTTTTGTTATTTTTGGCAATAGCTTTTGACCGAACTTTGTGTTTCGATTCATTTTATTTTTTTTTGTCATCATGTCATTATCATGACGGCGCTGAAATCTTATCTCTTGAAGGAAAGAAAAATTAAATAAAAAATGCTTAGTATTCTGCTTAGTAAAACTGATTAAAAAAATCGTCAAATTTTTTTCGAATTTTCAGGCACGGTAATTCGGTGGACAACATTTTTCATTCATACATCGTCTTATGAATTGACGCAACTTTTCCGACTGATCCAAATAAATTAATAAAACGTTGTGTTCAAAATAACAGTATAATAAATATATCGCCACGTTTTTAAGTACCGCGAGATTTCCACGCTGTTAGTGGAAACAACAATGTTTTGACGCTTCATGAAATTTTTATTGCGCATTGCAAATTGCGTATATGATCAGATGTGGACTTATTGTGCTGTTTGGATTTGCTTTTTCTCGTTTTTTGATGAGGCCATCGTATTTATGCCAAAACTCGCCTGCCAATCCGTAAGTGACGTAATGTTTTTTTTCTGTGCTGTAATCTACAACCGCAGCTATCCTATAAGTTTTCCCACCAACTGCGACGATTTTTTTTAGAGAGCTCAACTTATGAATAGCGATGTTTTCTCTGTTCGGATAACCGGGGTCGCTGACTACCGTGGTATCGATCACTAAATGCGATCCATACTCGTTAAAGCACGCTATTCTCTTTTTGCACGCGAAGCAACATCTTTCCGATGCAATACAATCATCGATAGCTTGTTGCATGAGATGGAGACCACGGCAGAGAATAATATCGATGTTTACACTTACAAACGTGTATGCTGTCCTATTCTCATATCCGCAGGAGCAACCAACGCGGCAGAAATAGCTCGGTTCTTTTTCTAGGACATACTGCGCTAAATGAGCGGCATTACATTCTACATCCAAACGTTTTATGTTTCTGGTGTAGCTCTTCAGAGTGTCCTGAAACATGGAAACCCCTGTTAATATTTTTGCGCGTTGAATGTAATGTTCTTTAGATATTTTTTTTTTATCGCTGACACTCTGAGCGAGATTTACAATCAGACATTCGGATGATTTAAGATTACTGGAGTAGATTTTATTCGTCAGTAACCCGCTAAGAATTGCCTGAAAAATCGAATCGAAGGCACATGTTGAAATGACATTCAAAAAATGGTCGTTGAACCGCACAGGACCTGCGATGTTCCCGTTCAAAAGGATTGGTGGCTGGGCAGTTTTTGAATCTTTGATAAAGTCCCACTCTGGGCAATCATCCAAATACGATGGCTTCGCACGTTTTTTCCTCGGGGAGCCATATTTCTGATTCTCGGGTTTGGTGTTTTTGTTTAAGCCTTTCCATTCTTCTTGGACATTCCAATCATTGTCAGCGGGAATGTTTTCATCCCTCGCTGAATGGGATGGCTCACGACTCAGCATCTCATGTGTCGTAATATCTTGCGTAGTGTTCGATATTGTTTCTACGTGAAATGAGGTTTCCTCGTGCTCAGAAAATTGGTGTTGACGAGGGTCATCGACTTCCGTGCTGTTCAGCAGCTCTCCAGCCGTAAAATCCGAGGATTCGTTAAAATCGGTTGTCTGCAGAACTTTCGGTATTGATTCGTCGTTTTGTTCCAGACAATCTGTAACCTTGCAGCGCTCTTTTATTTTGTTGTCGATTCGTTCGAGATGTTGCATCACGAATCGATCGATGCGCATCGGAATTTCGCCTCTGAATTCACGTCGTTTCAAATCCGAAAATTCCGATTCAACTGCGGCGGAGGTGGCAATGACTGAGCCTTTTTGGAAAACTGGCACCATGATAGCGGTCCACAGAGCTACGTATGGAAGCAGGTATCTTTTCAGTTTTTTCGCAAAATCGACGTTATAACAGCCGTTGATGGTGTCACCATCCGATGATTGATCAGCGATCTTCACCGCTGTCTCGTACAATCCGTCAGCCCACGATTTCCAGCTTCGATTGCCCATTTCGTTTTCGACAGTCGCTTGTTGAGCTTCGAATTCGGATTCCTCATCGCTCTTGTCAGATTTTTCGTCGGTAGCTTCAGTATCCTTATCGTCATCGTTGTCAACTTGCAATTCTACTCCTTTAATTTTGTTGTTTAAAAAACGCAGTCGATCAACTGAAATCAGAGTTTCACCGTTTGGGCCAGATCCAATGCACTGACTGAGAGCGACAACAAGGACGGATTCTAAGAAGTAGGATAACTCTTTTAGATCCGTGATTTGAAAAGCTTTTCCAATACACCGCTTGTAAAATCGCCGTACCAAAGCCTTGTCCTTTCCTTTTAAGCTGGGCCATCGCGCGACCATACCGGATACGTGACAGACGTCCAATCGCATGAACGTCGATGGCAAAAGCTTCGATATACTCATGAGAGCATCGTAACACTTTTGCAAGTAATCGTTAAAGCTCGAGCATTGCCCAAATATTTGCGCTACCGCAATCAACAAGGACCACCCGAAATCGGTCACGACGATTGGAGGAATCGGAGCGTTGGCAGCAAGAATGTGGCTCAAGAAATGAGCAACTATAATGGCGCGTTGATCGGCTGAAACCATTTGAAACACTGGCACGCTTCCTTCTTTCGTCACGAGAATACACTGATATAAAAAAATGTGAGCCTTATTTGACTCATCTCGTTTTGCGATACCACCTGAAGCATCGAGTGCCAATATTGCATTCGGATCTTTTCGGCAACGGGATTTGTATAGTTGCAGCTGTTCAGGCAGCCAATATATACAGTTGAATTTATGCAACCCGACAGATTGTATGCAGCCGACCAACCTACCATGCTCAGCACTTTTGAGTAAATTCAATGCAGGATTCCCGAACTGCAATCCGTATTTACTCAATAGCCGCTGTTCTTTTGCTTTTCGGACGACAGCATTATTCGGTAGAATCGGCGGATCGTTACCGCCGAATTTCTTAATGCGACCAGCTTCTTCCCGACGCCATGTGACTGCGTCCTTACGGCTATCGATTAAGTAATCCGCAACTTTGAGGCGTCGAGTACCTCGTAATTGTCTTTTTTTTCCCGTGTGTAACGCTGCTCTAATGTTTTCGATGTTACAATCAAGAATCACGTCAACACCTTTTTTTGGTTCTTTTAAAAGAGTGCAGAAAAACTTCGCTTGACACTCAGAGCAGTGTGCGTCAATTGTTAAATAGAATTTGGCGACCGCAGTTACGTAAACATTGTTATTATCAAAAGCGATCACTCATTCTATGTGGTGTTGCACCCACAAACCTTCAGCTACCACGTCTCCCCATCCTGATCGCAATTTCCAATAGGTACGCCCTTGATACAGTTTCATTTGAGGCTCAATTTTTATCCAGTTTTCTTGCGAAATGACCAAATTTACTCTCATTGAAATTGAACCGGTTTCACTTTCGGTCGTCTGGTTTGCGCATTCTTGGGGATTGTAGTTACTGTCGTTTAGAGAGATACTCACATTTTTCACTCGGATATCGAAAGCTTCTAAGATTATATCTTTGAATCCCTTACGATTATTGTTAATAATTGTATGTACGTGCTTGGGTGTGATTGTCGATCCCTTTTCCTCCATCAATTTCGAAATTGTTTGGTATACATTATGAGACGGCGGAAAAACATGCCCGTCATCATCAATAGTCCGACATTTAGAATCTGATAAAATGTTCTGTAAAATATTTGCATCATACGCCGGTTTGGCAGGCATTTTAAACGAAAATTTCGTTTTCTGTTCTTTTTTATTAAAATATAAATGCAATGGAATCTCGAATAAATGGGCTATTCAATTTAGCGGAAAGTTTGAAAATGGTGAGGGAAAAAATTGGCCATTTAAAAAAATCGACATTACGAATAAAAACTTTTATAAATCGATTTCAATTGTTTTGATGATGTCAATTCCTATATAAACTGAAAAAATAAACCTATGCATACATAAGTATAATAGGTACACGAAAATCTGAAAACAGTTTGATGAGCTGCATGTAAGAGCGCGAGTAAGAGTGCCGGCTTACACTTGAATCCACCGAGCGCTACACGTATGCGCAAGCGACGGGACGTGGGGCATGCACGCAGAAGTATCAAGTTGAAGAACAGGTTACGGAGTTTGAGCTTACGGAATAGTGGCAGCAGTTGAGATTCTCTCCCACTTGAACCCACCAAGTGGTCAGCGCATGCGCAAGCGACGGAGTGGGAAGCTCGCAAGAAGTCTGATGTCGCAACACGTCTCTAAATGACTATACTACGTGCAACTTCAGTGCTAATTTGCAAATCTGTCAATTATTATCACTATAAACATATAAACGAGTGAATATTAGTCAAGAACACCATACATATAAGTCAATTATACGTTCAACACCGACGAAACAATTATGGTATAAAAATATCTATTTTTTCGGGCTGCAACAAAAAATATAAGTATTTGATGAAACATTAATGCTCCCGAAATTTGGATCCTCGAAAAAAATATATAATGATCAAGCCAGTTACTAAATTTTTTTTTTACATTTTACGCTGAAATTCTAGTGCATAAATTTTGGTTTTTCACTGTCGCAGTTAAAGATTTTGACACTTGTTGGAAAAGAAGTTTTCTTAGAATGTCGGACGCTTAAAAGAAATTCATTGCGCTGGGTAGGTGTTAGTACTTTTAACAAAATAATTATCCCAGAATTTAATATCCTAACAATATTTTCCAGAGGTCGCTCAGGTGACTTTTCAATTTTTTTCAAACTTGTTTGACAATCGTGATATAGAAGGTTTTTAGGTTAAGGTTTTTCGGAGTTACGACAAGATATATCACTACTTTATAAAAAAGAAAACTTCAAAAATATGGGTTCTAAAAAAAAAAGTTTGCGCAAGCGATTTGGCGATTATAAACTGTTGCTATAAAAAATGTTGGTACCTAATGAAATTGTACCATCACAAATTGAGGGTTTGTATAAAATGAGATAACGCACGCAGGCAACTTTTCAACAATTTTTATCAAAACTATTGTATCATTGTATTAGTATTCAAAATTATTTTATCATCATAAAACAGTTTTGGAACTAAGGAAATATTTACAAATACAATAGGAAATATCTATTCTAATAAAGGTGGCACAAATTTGATGTCCGTACAACAATGTCATGAGCATGCGTGTACTTTTTGGAGCAATAAAATAAGTACGCAGTCGTAAGATAAGAGCTGCACACTATGACATTGCTACTGATTTTATGACGGAAAATTTTGAAAAGTTACTTGCGAGGCCAAACATTTTTTTTCAATGTCTTCAATGTTGAGTGAATGGTTTTTCCAACAAGTGTCAACATCTTTTGCGGTAACAATGTAAAATCAAATGTTCTGAATCATAATTTTTGAGCGGCTCGAACGGCCATTAAATTTTTTTTCAAAAACTCATATAGTGAGTGAATCACTGCTACATCAAATTTTTATATTTTTGTCGCGGACAGGAAAAATAGAAATTTCGTTATTATGATGTTCAGTCGAGATCGAAAAAAAAGTGCTAATTTTGCAAACGGGGTTTGAAGAAGACATTCAGTTTTGTTTTGACCTTCTTCAATATTTTGTACGATTTCTTTTGGACCCGGTTCAAAGTATTGAATATGGCCGTTTTTCGCCTCTTTTTGAGCTATTTAAAGATGGGCATGCCACTAGTGGATATTTTCTTTCAGTATTTTTTTTTAGTATTTTTTTTCATAAGAAACTTGAAACGAGGAGCACAAGTTTCAATTGAATTTTTTACAAAGTTTTGTGGTGTTTTTTTCGCAAAAATATTTAACTTTTGTGTAAAAAAGACTACTTTTGCAAAATGTAACGTAACAAGAAAACTGCAGGGTTTTGATGAAATTGCCAAGAGAAAAGAAGTTGCAGATGATCACACTGAATCGACTAGAATTTTTTCAAAATTTTCGTCATTTCCAGGCGAAACTTTGATAAAGGGAGTGGCTCAACTCGAGAACCATGGTGTTTGGAGCGAAATATCAAGATAGGAAATTTGTTTACTTTTCAATTTTGTTTTTTTTTTCAAATTTTTTCAGATTGTTTGTTCAATAATTTTTTTGACCGAGTTTCGAATAACTGTAGAAAAAATCAATTTGTCGTATCTTGGGAACTTTTGGGCTATGGGAACAGTGCCGCGATGCAAGAAATTGAAATTCTTGAACGCACTAGAAATTTCTCCGATATTTTTCCCATTTTTTGTAAAATTGACTAGGTATTTTGTTGTCACACCATTTCATTGCAAGCCTCAAATTGTCAGATGGATTAATTTATCGATTTGATCGTGCTTGAAACTGGATCAAGCTTTGTTTCATATTTGTTCAATCTGTGTACTGGATCCAAAAAAATAGGAAAAAATATTCAAAAAGTCCAAAACAAAGCTGAATATGTCCACTTTGAAACCTCGTTTGCAAAATTGGAATATCTGCTCTTTTGGCAGAGCAATCGAACTTTAAAGTGTATATATGCATATTTTTTTGTCACTCGAATCAGCTACGTAATTTCGAGTGCTTGAATGGAAACGTTTCCAAAAATCACCGAGAATTACGATCGAATGAATCCTCATTATAGTTTCTGTGGATAAGTCAACATAGAAAAATCGCTGTTAATTTGTACTTGATGAGAATTACATTAAAATTATATATGCATTTATAACATTAATATGTGTATGAAATCGCAATCAACCTTTCATGCCACCCATTTTTCATTCGCATTCAAAGATTTTTTGGGTCGGTTCTGACATCAAATTCTCGAAATTCAAAACAGCGAATCCAATTTGGTCGACAAGACATGAAAAAATGTCATCGATCTTGGTGAAACTTTTTCATAAGGATATCTCAGGGCACTAATTACAAATGGGAGGAGAGCATTGAATACGGAACCCCGAAGCAACGCAATTTCATTTTTTTCAAGATGGAAGCTGATATCAGAGGGTTTTCGTGATTGCCAAATTCGCATCTAAAATCAGATTTTAGGAATTAAAAATAGTAGTGGATGCATGAAAAAAAAAATATTTGAGGTCAGCAATTCCAAACCTGTACCGAGACGTTGATTATTTAAAGTGATTAATTCAATACTATACACTGAGAAAAAAAGATATTCAAACAACGAAATGTCTTAATTACGAAGTGTCAATGAAGAATACAATCATCACATGATAATGATATAAATTAGTAAATGAATACACTAGTTATAGACCGAACTGTAGATTTGTTCTGACAGAAAACAGTGAACTTCAATCAACAAAACTTTTCCAATAACATCAAATCTCATTGAATTAACAATTTTTTTTTCTCAGTGTAGAGAACAAAATTAATTTGTTCAAAATGAAAGCGGACACTCGATTACCACGTATTTTCTGTCGTTTCGTCACATATTGTATGCCAAGTATATTGTGTTTTCATAAAAATTTGATAAAAAAAAATTAATAAATTCAAAAATCGTAGAGTTACAATGGTTTGCTAAACACTTCATAACAATCCGAAGCACAATCAGAAGGAAACGTGGATTATCGACGACACTGAAGTTTGCAACGTTGGAGTCCAACGATATAAACGAAAAAAACATTTGTAGTTCACCAATTTTTTATTTCACGAAGTATCGGTGCGGGTTGAAAAACTAGGAATTGCAAATTCGACAGGGAGCAAAATTGGAGAATTACTGGAATTATTGGAAGCTTTTTTTAGTTTATTTCGTTGGACTCCAACGTTGCAAACTTCAGCATCATGATTATCGTATTTATAAACTTTTTAGCTTTGTTAATAGTCCTTCGAAAAAAGATCGTTCTTTCCATCAAGTTAACCGCACATTTGAACTGTTTCTACTAAATCGTCCGACCCACCTCTCGAAAGTGTTGTCTACAATCCTCATGTACTACTATTCCGCATTTGCACGTGGGCCTAAAAAAAGCTGTGGAAAACTCGATCGAGAAACGTGGCTATGTTTTCACCGAGTTTCAACTGGTTTGGGCCATCGAAAACTCATGCAGAAAAACCGCCTAGCGGTCAGTGATTGATGAGCGAGCCAGTGCGTGGCTAGATAGTCATCCATCCAAGTATTGGCCTCGGTGGAGGCTGCTTAATTGAAGGGTTCATCATATATGATATACTTCAAAGTTTAGAGCTGAAAAAAATTTTATCGTCACTTTTTCAAGCGAGGCACTTCTAAATAATTCCACACATACCTGAAAAATCTGACGCTCAGACGTAAATTGAATCATATTTTGCAGTCATTTATGATATTAATTCATCATAGGCTGGCGCTCGAACCTAAGATCTGGGCATCTTTTGCATTCCAGGTTGTAATTGTGTACCTATTCTATCAGGAAACCGGGGAAATCTTACTTTGGAACATAAATAATATCGTTGTTTAAAATTAATTCCGATAATATTTCAACGTTTCCACGATGATATGCCAGCTGTCAAAAGTGTGTTCCGGGCCGATACGGCGTTTTTAATTATAGTTCCACAAATATTTCTAAAATCAAATATTTTTTTGTCCGAAAATTGATCAAAAAATCAGTTCAAAAGTTTTCGGCCTTACAACTATACGACCATGTTATGCTAATATTAATACGTGACCTCCGAGTATATTCCGCTTTGCACGTTATAATTATATCGCTTATGCCTGGAAAACCGAAGAGATCTAGACCCAAAGGGTGATAAATATGGTTTCAGCAAATAATTTCCGACAGTTTAATGGTTCTGTCAATATAAGCTGGTTTTCGAGAGTGAGTCCCGGGCATATTCTTCGATTTTGATTATAGTTCTATACGCAATCTGTCTATAACCGGAAAGTCCCAGCCTGTAAAAATTGATGAAAAAATATTTTAAAAAGAATTGCGACTATATCCGGAACACTATGATTTACTAGCAATTAAGCATGACCTTCGAATACATTTGACCCGTGATAATCTGATTTTCGACTATGAGTTGCGGTATTATTTAAAAATTTTGGTTATAGTTTTGTATGTAATCTGTCTAAATACGGATAGTTATGGTTTCCAGCAATGGATGAGAAAAAAATTGTACGGAAGTTTTTTAATCAGAACTAGAATAATGCGTTACGAGCAGGTTAATTTCAATAGTACAATCAGGAATGTAGGATATGCCCGGAACATGGTCCTGAGAGCCAAAACATCACGGCATAAGAGTGAGAGGCTGTAAATTCCTAAATTATAACATTTGTAAAGTATAAACAATAGAATCTATAATGCTTTGAGGCTGGAACTTTTTGGTTTTAAATTGATGAGCGATAGAATTATTAAATGGAACATGAAAAATTCTCGAAAGTCACGCTTGAATGCTAGCATCTCATGATTGTATGATCATAGAGTCAAAAAATAAGGACATTTTTTTATTCCTATCTCGGAGATCAGAATTGACATCTTTCGAACAGATTGAAAACAGAAATGTAACAAAAAACGCAGACAATTCCCGAAACTCACGGTTGACAGCCAGCATATGTCAGTGGGGTAGTTCAAATATGTAAATTTCCTATGAAAAATATTTTTCCTCATCCCAGAGGCTGAAACTCTGAAACGTGGAAGGCTGAAACGTCCAAAATTCCTTAGAAAAATATTTTCCGTCATCCCAGAGGCTGGAACTCTTCGGTTTCCAATGAATCATTGACAGAACTATCACGTGGAAAATAAAAATTACCCGAATGTCTGGCTAAAATACTAGCATGAGTATAGGTGGGTCGAAAATATTAGCAAACGTTTTTAAATTCTTTCGCGGAGACTAGAACTATCCGTTTTCAGACGGATTTGTTGCAGAACTGTAACCGGAAACGTAGAAAATGCCCGGAACTCACGCTTCACAGTCAGCATATCTCAGTGAAGAAGTTGAAACGTCTAAAATTCTTTTGAAAAATATTTTCCCTCATCCCAGAGGCTGGAACTCTTCGGTTTTCAGTGAATCAGTGACAGAACTATCACGTGGAAAACAAACAATGCCCAAATGACTTGTTTAAATGCTAGCATATCATGGTTGTATGGGTATAGGGTCGAAAATATTAGCAAACACTTTGTAAATTCTTTCTCGGAGACTAGAACTATCCACTTTCAGAAGGATTTGTTGCAGAACTGTAACCGGAAACGTAGAGAATGCCCGGAACTCACGCTTCACAGCCAGCATATCTCAGTGGAGAAGTTGAAATGTCTAAAATTCTTCCAAAAAATATTTTCCCTCATCCCAGAGGCTGGAACTCTTCGGTTTTAAGTGAATCATTGACAGAACTATCACGTGGAAAATAAAAATTACCCGAATGTCTGGCTAAAATACTAGCATGAGTATAGGTGGGTCGAAAATATTAGCAAACGTTTTTTAATTCTTTCGCGGAGACTAGAACTATCCGTTTTCAGACGGATTTGTTGCAGAACTGTAACCGGAAACGTAGAAAATGCCCGGAACTCACGCTTCACAGTCAGCATATCTCAGTGAAGAAGTTGAAACGTCTAAAATTCTGTTGAAAAATATTTTCCCTCATCCCACAGGCTGGAACTCTTCTGTTTTCAGTGAATCATTGACAGAACTATCACGTGGAAAACAAAAAATGCCCGAATGTCTCGCTAAAATACTAGCATATCATGGTTGTATGGGTATAGGGTCGAAAATATTAGCAAACACTTTTTTAATTCTTTCTAGGAGACTAGAACTATCCGTTTTCGGACGGATTTGTTGCAGAACTGTAACCAGAAACGCAGAAAATGCCCGGAACTCACGCTTCACAGCCAGCATATCTCAGTGGAGAAGATGAAACGTCTAAAATTCTTTCGAAAAATCTTTTCCCTCATCCCAGAGGCTGGAACTCTTCGGTTTTCAGTGAATCATTGACAGAACTATCACGTGGAAAACAAACAATGCCCGAATGACTTGTTCATATGCTAGCATATCATGGTTGTATGGGTATAGGGTCGAAAATATTAGCAAACACTTTGTAAATTCTTTCTCGGAGACTAGAACTATCCGTTTTCAGAAGGATTTGTTGCAGAACTGTAACCGGAAACGTCGAGAATGCCCGGAACTCACGCTTCACAGCCAGCATATCTCAGTGGAGAAGTTGAAATGTCTAAAATTCTTTTGAAAAATATTTTCCCTCATCCCAGAGGCTGGAACTCTTCGGTTTTCAGTGAATCATTGACAGAACTATCACGTGGAAAACAAACAATGCCCGAATGACTTGTTCATATGCTAGCATGTCATGGTTGTATGGGTATAGGGTCGAAAATATTAGCAAACATTTTTTAATTCTTTCTAGGAGACTAGAACTATCCGTTTTCGGACGGATTTGTTGCAGAACTGTAACCGGAAACGCAGAAAATGCCCGGAACTCACGCTTCACAGCCAGCATATCTCAGTGGAGAAGTTGAAACGTTTAAAATTCCTTTGAAAAATATTTTCCCTCATCCCAGAGGCTGGAACTCTTCGGTTTTCAGTGAATCATTGACAGAACTATCACGTGGAAAACAAAAAATGCCCGAATGTCTCGCTAAAATACTAGCATATCATGGTTGTATGGGTTTAGGGTCGAAAATATTAGCAAACACTTTGTAAATTCTTTCTCGGAGACTAGAACTATCCGTTTTCAGAAGGATTTGTTGCAGAACTGTAACCGGAAACGCAGAAAATGCCCGGAACTCACGCTTCACAGCCAGCATATCTCAGTGGAGAAGTTGAAACGTTTAAAATTACTTTGAAAAATATTTTCCCTCATCCCAGAGGCTGGAACTCTTCGGTTTTCAGTGAATCATTGACAGAACTATCACGTGGAAAACAAAAAATGCCCGAATGTTTCGCTAAAATACTAGCATATCATGGTTGTATGGGTATAGGGTCGAAAATATTAGCAAACATTTTTTAATTCTTTCTAGGAGACTAGAACTATCCGTTTTCGGACGGATTTGTTGCAGAACTGTAACCGGAAACGCAGAAAAAGCCCGGAACTCACGCTTCACAGCCAGCATATCTCAGTGGAGAAGTTGAAATGTCTAAAATTCTTTTGAAAAATATTTTCCCTCATCCCAGAGGCTGGAACTCTTCGGTTTTCAGTGAATCATTGACAGAACTATCACGTGGAAAACAAACAATGCCCGAATGACTTGTTCATATGCTAGCATGTCATGGTTGTATGGGTATAGGGTCGAAAATATTAGCAAACACTTTTTTAATTCTTTCTAGGAGACTAGAACTATCCGTTTTCGGACGGATTTGTTGCAGAACTGTAACCGGAAACGCAGAAAATGCCCGGAACTCACGCTTCACAGCCAGCATATCTCAGTGGAGAAGATGAAACGTCTAAAATTCTTTCGAAAAATATTTTCCCTCATCCCAGAGGCTGGAACTCTTCGGTTTTCAGTGAATCAGTGACAGAACTATCACGTGGAAAACAAACAATGCCCAAATGACTTGTTTAAATGCTAGCATATCATGGTTGTATGGGTATAGGGTCGAAAATATTAGCAAACACTTTGTAAATTCTTTCTCGGAGACTAGAACTATCCACTTTCAGAAGGATTTGTTGCAGAACTGTAACCGGAAACGTAGAGAATGCCCGGAACTCACGCTTCACAGCCAGCATATCTCAGTGGAGAAGTTGAAATGTCTAAAATTCTTCCAAAAAATATTTTCCCTCATCCCAGAGGCTGGAACTCTTCGGTTTTAAGTGAATCATTGACAGAACTATCACGTGGAAAATAAAAATTACCCGAATGTCTGGCTAAAATACTAGCATGAGTATAGGTGGGTCGAAAATATTAGCAAACGTTTTTTAATTCTTTCGCGGAGACTAGAACTATCCGTTTTCAGACGGATTTGTTGCAGAACTGTAACCGGAAACGTAGAAAATGCCCGGAACTCACGCTTCACAGTCAGCATATCTCAGTGAAGAAGTTGAAACGTCTAAAATTCTTTTGAAAAATATTTTCCCTCATCCCAGAGACTGGAACTCTTCTGTTTTCAGTGAATCATTGACAGAACTATCACGTGGAAAACAAAAAATGCCCGAATGTCTCGCTAAAATACTAGCATATCATGGTTGTATGGGTATAGGGTCGAAAATATTAGCAAACACTTTTTTAATTCTTTCTCGGAGACTAGAACTATCCGTTTTCAGAAGGATTTGTTGCAGAACTGTAACCGGAAATGCAGAAAATGCCCGGAACTCACGCTTCACAGCCAGCATATCTCAGTGGAGAAGTTGAAACGTCTAAAATTCCTTTGAAAAATATTTTCCCTCATCCCAGAGGCTGGAACTCTTCGGTTTTCAGTGAATCATTGACAGAACTATCACGTGGAAAACAAACAATGCCCGAATGACTTGTTCATATGCTAGCATATCATGGTTGTATGGGTATAGGGTCGAAAATATTAGCAAATACTTTTTAAATTCTTTCTTGGAGACTAGAACTATGCGTTTTCAGACGGATTTGTTGCAGAACTGTAACCAGAAACGTAGAGAATGCCCGGAACTCACGCTTCACAGCCAGCATATCTCAGTGGAGAAGTTGAAAAGTCTAAAATTCCTTTGAAAAATATTTTCCCTCATCCCAGAGGCTGGAACTCTTCGGTTTTCAGTGAATCAGTGACAGAACTATCACGTGGAAAACAAACAATGCCCAAATGACTTGTTTAAATGCTAGCATATCATGGTTGTATGGGTATAGGGTCGAAAATATTAGCAAACACTTTGTAAATTCTTTCTCGGAGACTAGAACTATCCGTTTTCAGAAGGATTTGTTGCAGAACTGTAACCGGAAACGTAGAGAATGCCCGGAACTCACGCTTCACAGCCAGCATATCTCAGTGGAGAAGTTGAAATGTGTAAAATTCTTCCAAAAAATATTTTCCCTCATCCCAGAGGCTGGAACTCTTCGGTTTTCAGTGAATCATTGACAGAACTATCACGTGGAAAACAAAAAATGCCCGAATGTTTCGCGAAAATACTAGCATATCATGGTTGTATGGGTATAGGGTCGAAAATATTAGCAAACATTTTTTAATTCTTTCTAGGAGACTAGAACTATCCGTTTTCGGACGGATTTGTTGCAGAACTGTAACCGGAAACGCAGAAAATGCCCGGAACTCACGCTTCACAGCCAGCATATCTCAGTGGAGAAGTTGAAACGTTTAAAATTCCTTTGAAAAATATTTTCCCTCATCCCAGAGGCTGGAACTCTTCGGTTTTCAGTGAATCATTGACAGAACTATCACGTGGAAAACAAAAAATGCCCGAATGTCTCGCTAAAATACTAGCATATCATGGTTGTATGGGTATAGGGTCGAAAATATTAGCAAACACTTTTTTAATTCTTTCTAGGAGACTAGAACTATCCGTTTTCGGACGGATTTGTTGCAGAACTGTAACCGGAAACGCAGAAAATGCCCGGAACTCACGCTTCACAGCCAGCATATCTCAGTGGAGAAGATGAAACGTCTAAAATTCTTTCGAAAAATCTTTTCCCTCATCCCAGAGGCTGGAACTCTTCGGTTTTCAGTGAATCATTGACAGAACTATCACGTGGAAAACAAACAATGCCCGAATGACTTGTTCATATGCTAGCATATCATGGTTGTATGGGTATAGGGTCGAAAATATTAGCAAACACTTTGTAAATTCTTTCTCGGAGACTAGAACTATCCGTTTTCAGAAGGATTTGTTGCAGAACTGTAACCGGAAACGTAGAGAATTCCCGGAACTCACGCTTCACAGCCAGCATATCTCAGTGGAGAAGTTGAAAAGTCTAAAATTCCTTTGAAAAATATTTTCCCTCATCCCAGAGGCTGGAACTCTTCGGTTTTCAGTGAATCAGTGACAGAACTATCACGTGGAAAACAAACAATGCCCAAATGACTTGTTTAAATGCTAGCATATCATGGTTGTATGGGTATAGGGTCGAAAATATTAGAAAACACTTTGTAAATTCTTTCTCGGAGACTAGAACTATCCGTTTTCAGAAGGATTTGTTGCAGAACTGTAACCGGAAACGTAGAGAATGCCCGGAACTCACGCTTCACAGCCAGCATATCTCAGTGGAGAAGTTGAAATGTGTAAAATTCTTCCAAAAAATATTTTCCCTCATCCCAGAGGCTGGAACTCTTCGGTTTTCAGTGAATCATTGACAGAACTATCACGTGGAAAACAAAAAATGCCCGAATGTTTCGCTAAAATACTAGCATATCATGGTTGTATGGGTATAGGGTCGAAAATATTAGCAAACATTTTTTAATTCTTTCTAGGAGACTAGAACTATCCGTTTTCGGACGGATTTGTTGCAGAACTGTAACCGGAAACGCAGAAAATGCCCGGAACTCACGCTTCACAGCCAGCATATCTCAGTGGAGAAGTTGAAACATTTAAAATTCCTTTGAAAAATATTTTCCCTCATCCCAGAGGCTGGAACTCTTCGGTTTTCAGTGAATCATTGACAGAACTATCACGTGGAAAACAAAAAATGCCCGAATGTCTCGCTAAAATACTAGCATATCATGGTTGTATGGGTTTAGGGTCGAAAATATTAGCAAACACTTTGTAAATTCTTTCTCGGAGACTAGAACTATCCGTTTTCAGAAGGATTTGTTGCAGAACTGTAACCGGAAACGCAGAAAATGCCCGGAACTCACGCTTCACAGCCAGCATATCTCAGTGGAGAAGTTGAAACGTTTAAAATTCCTTTGAAAAATATTTTCCCTCATCCCAGAGGCTGGAACTCTTCGGTTTTCAGTGAATCATTGACAGAACTATCACGTGGAAAACAAAAAATGCCCGAATGTTTCGCTAAAATACTAGCATATCATGGTTGTATGGGTATAGGGTCGAAAATATTAGCAAACATTTTTTAATTCTTTCTAGGAGACTAGAACTATCCGTTTTCGGACGGATTTGTTGCAGAACTGTAACCGGAAACGCAGAAAATGCCCGGAACTCACGCTTCACAGCCAGCATATCTCAGTGGAGAAGTTGAAACGTTTAAAATTCCTTTGAAAAATATTTTCCCTCATCCCAGAGGCTGGAACTCTTCGGTTTTCAGTGAATCATTGACAGAACTATCACGTGGAAAACAAAAAATGCCCGAATGTCTCGCTAAAATACTAGCATATCATGGTTGTATGGGTATAGGGTCGAAAATATTAGCAAACACTTTTTTAATTCTTTCTAGGAGACTAGAACTATCCATTTTCGGACGGATTTGTTGCAGAACTGTAACCGGAAACGCAGAAAATGCCCGGAACTCACGCTTCACAGCCAGCATATCTCAGTGGAGAAGATGAAACGTCTAAAATTCTTTCGAAAAATCTTTTCCCTCATCCCAGAGGCTAGAACTCTTCGGTTTTCAGTGAATCATTGACAGAACTATCACGTGGAAAACAAACAATGCCCGAATGACTTGTTCATATGCTAGCATATCATGGTTGTATGGGTATAGGGTCGAAAATATTAGCAAACACTTTGTAAATTCTTTCTCGGAGACTAGAACTATCCGTTTTCAGAAGGATTTGTTGCAGAACTGTAACCGGAAACGTAGAGAATGCCCGGAACTCACGCTTCACAGCCAGCATATCTCAGTGGAGAAGTTGAAAAGTCTAAAATTCCTTTGAAAAATATTTTCCCTCATCCCAGAGGCTGGAACTCTTCGGTTTTCAGTGAATCAGTGACAGAACTATCACGTGGAAAACAAACAATGCCCAAATGACTTGTTTAAATGCTAGCATATCATGGTTGTATGGGTATAGGGTCGAAAATATTAGAAAACACTTTGTAAATTCTTTCTCGGAGACTAGAACTATCCGTTTTCAGAAGGATTTGTTGCAGAACTGTAACCGGAAACGTAGAGAATGCCCGGAACTCACGCTTCACAGCCAGCATATCTCAGTGGAGAAGTTGAAATGTGTAAAATTCTTCCAAAAAATATTTTCCCTCATCCCAGAGGCTGGAACTCTTCGGTTTTCAGTGAATCATTGACAGAACTATCACGTGGAAAACAAAAAATGCCCGAATGTTTCGCTAAAATACTAGCATATCATGGTTGTATGGGTATAGGGTCGAAAATATTAGCAAACATTTTTTAATTCTTTCTAGGAGACTAGAACTATCCGTTTTCGGACGGATTTGTTGCAGAACTGTAACCGGAAACGCAGAAAATGCCCGGAACTCACGCTTCACAGCCAGCATATCTCAGTGGAGAAGTTGAAACGTTTAAAATTCCTTTGAAAAATATTTTCCCTCATCCCAGAGGCTGGAACTCTTCGGTTTTCAGTGAATCATTGACAGAACTATCACGTGGAAAACAAAAAATGCCCGAATGTCTCGCTAAAATACTAGCATATCATGGTTGTATGGGTATAGGGTCGAAAATATTAGCAAACACTTTTTTAATTCTTTCTCGGAGACTAGAACTATCCGTTTTCAGAAGGATTTGTTGCAGAACTGTAACCGGAAATGCAGAAAATGCCCGGAACTCACGCTTCACAGCCAGCATATCTCAGTGGAGAAGTTGAAACGTCTAAAATTCCTTTGAAAAATATTTTCCCTCATCCCAGAGGCTGGAACTCTTCGGTTTTCAGTGAATCATTGACAGAACTATCACGTGGAAAACAAACAATGCCCGAATGACTTGTTCATATGTTAGCATATCATGGTTGTATGGGTATAGGGTCGAAAATATTAGCAAATACTTTTTAAATTCTTTCTTGGAGACTAGAACTATGCGTTTTCAGACGGATTTGTTGCAGAACTGTAACCGGAAACGTAGAGAATGCCCGGAACTCACGCTTCACAGCCAGCATATCTCAGTGGAGAAGTTGAAAAGTCTAAAATTCCTTTGAAAAATATTTTCCCTCATCCCAGAGGCTGGAACTCTTCGGTTTTCAGTGAATCAGTGACAGAACTATCACGTGGAAAACAAACAATGCCCAAATGACTTGTTTAAATGCTAGCATATCATGGTTGTATGGGTATAGGGTCGAAAATATTAGCAAACACTTTGTAAATTCTTTCTCGGAGACTAGAACTATCCGTTTTCAGAAGGATTTGTTGCAGAACTGTAACCGGAAACGCAGAAAATGCCCGGAACTCACGCTTCACAGCCAGCATATCTCAGTGGAGAAGTTGAAACGTTTAAAATTCCTTTGAAAAATATTTTCCCTCATCCCAGAGGCTGGAACTCTTCGGTTTTCAGTGAATCATTGACAGAACTATCACGTGGAAAACAAAAAATGCCCGAATGTTTCGCTAAAATACTAGCATATCATGGTTGTATGGGTATAGGGTCGAAAATATTAGCAAACATTTTTTAATTCTTTCTAGGAGACTAGAACTATCCGTTTTCGGACGGATTTGTTGCAGAACTGTAACCGGAAACGCAGAAAATGCCCGGAACTCACGCTTCACAGCCAGCATATCTCAGTGGAGAAGTTGAAACGTTTAAAATTCCTTTGAAAAATATTTTCCCTCATCCCAGAGGCTGGAACTCTTCGGTTTTCAGTGAATTATTGACAGAACTATCACGTGGAAAACAAAAAATGCCCGAATGTCTCGCTAAAATACTAGCATATCATGGTTGTATGGGTATAGGGTCGAAAATATTAGCAAACACTTTTTTAATTCTTTCTAGGAGACTAGAACTATCCATTTTCGGACGGATTTGTTGCAGAACTGTAACCGGAAACGCAGAAAATGCCCGGAACTCACGCTTCACAGCCAGCATATCTCAGTGGAGAAGATGAAACGTCTAAAATTCTTTCGAAAAATCTTTTCCCTCATCCCAGAGGCTAGAACTCTTCGGTTTTCAGTGAATCATTGACAGAACTATCACGTGGAAAACAAACAATGCCCGAATGACTTGTTCATATGCTAGCATATCATGGTTGTATGGGTATAGGGTCGAAAATATTAGCAAACACTTTGTAGATTCTTTCTCGGAGACTAGAACTATCCGTTTTCAGAAGGATTTGTTGCAGAACTGTAACCGGAAACGTAGAGAATGCCCGGAACTCACGCTTCACAGCCAGCATATCTCAGTGGAGAAGTTGAAAAGTCTAAAATTCCTTTGAAAAATATTTTCCCTCATCCCAGAGGCTGGAACTCTTCGGTTTTCAGTGAATCAGTGACAGAACTATCACGTGGAAAACAAACAATGCCCAAATGACTTGTTTAAATGCTAGCATATCATGGTTGTATGGGTATAGGGTCGAAAATATTAGAAAACACTTTGTAAATTCTTTCTCGGAGACTAGAACTATCCGTTTTCAGAAGGATTTGTTGCAGAACTGTAACCGGAAACGTAGAGAATGCCCGGAACTCACGCTTCACAGCCAGCATATCTCAGTGGAGAAGTTGAAATGTGTAAAATTCTTCCAAAAAATATTTTCCCTCATCCCAGAGGCTGGAACTCTTCGGTTTTCAGTGAATCATTGACAGAACTATCACGTGGAAAACAAAAAATGCCCGAATGTTTCGCTAAAATACTAGCATATCATGGTTGTATGGGTATAGGGTCGAAAATATTAGCAAACATTTTTTAATTCTTTCTAGGAGACTAGAACTATCCGTTTTCGGACGGATTTGTTGCAGAACTGTAACCGGAAACGCAGAAAATGCCCGGAACTCACGCTTCACAGCCAGCATATCTCAGTGGAGAAGTTGAAACGTTTAAAATTCCTTTGAAAAATATTTTCCCTCATCCCAGAGGCTGGAACTCTTCGGTTTTCAGTGAATCATTGACAGAACTATCACGTGGAAAACAAAAAATGCCCGAATGTCTCGCTAAAATACTAGCATATCATGGTTGTATGGGTATAGGGTCGAAAATATTAGCAAACACTTTTTTAATTCTTTCTCGGAGACTAGAACTATCCGTTTTCAGAAGGATTTGTTGCAGAACTGTAACCGGAAATGCAGAAAATGCCCGGAACTCACGCTTCACAGCCAGCATATCTCAGTGGAGAAGTTGAAACGTCTAAAATTCCTTTGAAAAATATTTTCCCTCATCCCAGAGGCTGGAACTCTTCGGTTTTCAGTGAATCATTGACAGAACTATCACGTGGAAAACAAACAATGCCCGAATGACTTGTTCATATGCTAGCATATCATGGTTGTATGGGTATAGGGTCGAAAATATTAGCAAATACTTTTTAAATTCTTTCTTGGAGACTAGAACTATGCGTTTTCAGACGGATTTGTTGCAGAACTGTAACCGGAAACGTAGAGAATGCCCGGAACTCACGCTTCACAGCCAGCATATCTCAGTGGAGAAGTTGAAAAGTCTAAAATTCCTTTGAAAAATATTTTCCCTCATCCCAGAGGCTGGAACTCTTCGGTTTTCAGTGAATCAGTGACAGAACTATCACGTGGAAAACAAACAATGCCCAAATGACTTGTTTAAATGCTAGCATATCATGGTTGTATGGGTATAGGGTCGAAAATATTAGCAAACACTTTGTAAATTCTTTCTCGGAGACTAGAACTATCCGTTTTCAGAAGGATTTGTTGCAGAACTGTAACCGGAAACGTAGAGAATGCCCGGAACTCACGCTTCACAGCCAGCATATCTCAGTGGAGAAGTTGAAATGTGTAAAATTCTTCCAAAAAATATTTTCCCTCATCCCAGAGGCTGGAACTCTTCGGTTTTCAGTGAATCATTGACAGAACTATCACGTGGAAAACAAAAAATGCCCGAATGTTTCGCGAAAATACTAGCATATCATGGTTGTATGGGTATAGGGTCGAAAATATTAGCAAACATTTTTTAATTCTTTCTAGGAGACTAGAACTATCCGTTTTCGGACGGATTTGTTGCAGAACTGTAACCGGAAACGCAGAAAATGCCCGGAACTCACGCTTCACAGCCAGCATATCTCAGTGGAGAAGTTGAAACGTTTAAAATTCCTTTGAAAAATATTTTCCCTCATCCCAGAGGCTGGAACTCTTCGGTTTTCAGTGAATCATTGACAGAACTATCACGTGGAAAACAAAAAATGCCCGAATGTCTCGCTAAAATACTAGCATATCATGGTTGTATGGGTTTAGGGTCGAAAATATTAGCAAACACTTTGTAAATTCTTTCTCGGAGACTAGAACTATCCATTTTCAGAAGGATTTGTTGCAGAACTGTAACCGGAAACGCAGAAAATGCCCGGAACTCACGCTTCACAGCCAGCATATCTCAGTGGAGAAGTTGAAACGTTTAAAATTCCTTTGAAAAATATTTTCCCTCATCCCAGAGGCTGGAACTCTTCGGTTTTCAGTGAATCATTGACAGAACTATCACGTGGAAAACAAAAAATGCCCGAATGGTTCGCTAAAATACTAGCATATCATGGTTGTATGGGTATAGGGTCGAAAATATTAGCAAACATTTTTTAATTCTTTCTAGGAGACTAGAACTATCCGTTTTCGGACGGATTTGTTGCAGAACTGTAACCGGAAACGCAGAAAAAGCCCGGAACTCACGCTTCACAGCCAGCATATCTCAGTGGAGAAGTTGAAATGTCTAAAATTCTTTTGAAAAATATTTTCCCTCATCCCAGAGGCTGGAACTCTTCGGTTTTCAGTGAATCATTGACAGAACTATCACGTGGAAAACAAACAATGCCCGAATGACTTGTTCATATGCTAGCATGTCATGGTTGTATGGGTATAGGGTCGAAAATATTAGCAAACACTTTTTTAATTCTTTCTAGGAGACTAGAACTATCCGTTTTCGGACGGATTTGTTGCAGAACTGTAACCGGAAACGCAGAAAATGCCCGGAACTCACGCTTCACAGCCAGCATATCTCAGTGGAGAAGATGAAACGTCTAAAATTCTTTCGAAAAATCTTTTCCCTCATCCCAGAGGCTGGAACTCTTCGGTTTTCAATGAATCATCGACAGAACTATCACGTGGAAAAGAATAAATAACCGAATGACTTGTTTAAATGCTAGCATATCATGATTGTATAGGTATAAGGTCGAAAATATTTGCAAACATTTTTTAATTCTTTCTTGAAGACTAGAACTATCCATTTTTAAACGGGTTTGTTGCAGAACTGTATTCAGAAACGTTGAATATGCTCGGAACTCACGCTTGACAGCCAGTATATTACGGTAAAGGGATACAAATATCGAAAAAAATTTCAAAAAATTATATCTTTTATATATTTTTTTCTATCAACTTTTTGTGAGATTATTTTAATAGAACTATCGCTAAAAAGTATCAGGAACTATAGAACTCAACTGCATTCAACAGAACTCACGTGCTTTTGTCGTTTGGAAGAAAATGATCAGCTACGGGAAGTTGGCAGATCATTTTTTCAATCGATGGTTTTCTAGTTTTAATCGCCGGAACTAACGATAAAAACTATCAGGAACTATAGAACTCATCTGCACGTGATAAGAACTCACTTTTATTTATGATCTGCTGAAGAATGATCTGCCAAGTTCACGGGCACTCATTGAATTGCAACAGATACGTACAGACTTTGAAATATCTGTGAAGTAACAAGTGTGCCCAATATTTCCACTTTTTTGCTGGAATAGTGGCATTATTAGGACTTGAAAATTTTATTATGAAAATTCTTCGCTTGCTCATTTTTGGATGGGATTAAAATTTGGCTTCGAAAAGTAATGGCTACATGCAAAGTTCATAAACTTTATTGAGCCCAATGTGTGGTATGCTTGAGTTGTGGCATGATTAATTAAAAAAATTTTCAGAAAGTCTTTGGTTCCTTTTTTCTGGAAGTATAAAAATATGTTTCATTGGAACGCATCGTATACTTACAAACTTTGGAAATTTCCTGGAGCAACATGTGTGCTCAGTATTTCTACTTTTTGGCTGCTATTGTGGCATAATGAATTGAAAAATATTTTCAAAAAGATTTGCTCTACGGATGCTCTGGTTGTGATGGTACGAAAATTTGCACGAAGATAATGCAACTGGTACAACTCAACTCGATCCATTTTCTTGGGCACAGTACTGATCTAAGTTTGCCCGCTTTGTTGAATTTATTGTTTTAAAATATCCACAACATACTTTCTGAACTTTTCAAAATTCAAAGATAATATTAAAATATCTGTAAGTTCTAGTTTTAAGGCTTTCACGGCCATTATTGTTATCCTGGCCAAAAATCCCCTCCCCGGGGAAAAAACCTTGGACAAGTACATTTGTTGACCCCTGTTTCCATTTGTTTTCACAGAAAAAAACTACCCAAAAAAGTACAAAATTTTTAAAAATTTGGCAAGATTGAGATAGGAAAAAGAAGATTGTTTCTATAAAATAACTATACTCCAAATGACAAATAGAAATGAAAAACTTCACATATTTTATCGAGATCCCAAGAAAAAAAGCAACAATGCCCATTGTGAGTGTCTGGTAAAAAACAGAGTCTACAAGTAAATGATCGATTTGCGCATAAAAAAAATAATTACTTTACAAAAACAGAAATGGAAAAGCCAAAGATTTACGTTCAGCACTAAAATTTATAATATCAATAATAGGACAAGTATTTTATTGTCGCTTGACGATGGAGTATTTAAAAAAAAGCAAAAATTAGTTGGTTATTGAAAAAAGTCACCAATGTACAAAAATAAAAATCGGTCAAAAGAACAGAGTCCAGAAAAAAAATCAGGATGAAAAAAAAGCTTGAAGAAAAAAATTTGAAACGAAAAAAATTAGATTGAAAAAAAAATTTCGGTCGAAGTACTTGGCGAGTTTATAACACATACAACATTACGTGAAATACATTACGTGATCCAAGCTAAGCAAAAAAACTCGCCAAGTACTTCGGCCGAAATTTTTTTTTCAATCTATTTTTTTTCGTTTGAAATTTTTTTCTTCAAGTTTTTTTTTCATCCTGATTTTTTTTTCTGGACTCTGTTCTTTTGACCGATTTTTATTTTTGTACATTGGTGACTTTTTTCAATAACCAACTAATTTTTGCTTTTTTTTAAATACTCCATCGTCAAGCGACAATAAAATACTTGTCCTATTATTGATATTATAAATTTTAGTGCTGAACGTAATTCATTGGCTTTTCCATTTCTGTTTTTGTAAAGTAATTATTTTTTTTATGCGCAAATTGATCATTTACTTGTAGACTCTGTTTTTTACCAGACACTCACAATGGGCATTGTTGCTTTTTTTCTTGGGATCTCGATAAAATATGTGAAGTTTTTCATTTCTATTTGTCATTTGGAGTATAGTTATTTTATAGAAACAATCTTCTTTTTCCTATCTCAATCTTGCCAAATTTTTAAAAATTTTGTACTTTTTTGGGTAGTTTTTTTCTGTGAAAACAAATGGAAACAGGGGTCAACAAATGTACTTGTCCAAGGTTTTTTCCCCGGGGAGGGGATTTTTGGCCAGGATATAACTTCTTTTTTTCTGAACAGCTCCGAATCCTAGAATTTTTACATGATAACAGATAATCCTTGAATATCTACGCTGACATAACCAGTAAAACCCTAGCTCAATATCAAATATGCAATGCGATGCTATAAAGAAAAAGCGAACGAACTTAGTACAGCTTGCACAAACAAAACGCAGAAATTCATTTCAGTTAACACCTCGCGTTTCCTGCAGTATATTGAGAAATTCAATACATATATTTGGTGCGTCTCAGCAATGTGCATTTCACTAATATGAGAAAAACATGAGCGAAAGGCCAAAAATGAAACCGTATAGAAATATTTGTGGAACACTTTTTTTTTTAACAAATCATATCACAATGCACACTAAAAACTTGAATGAATATTGAATTTTTACATTGTTTTCTCATGCTTTTATTTCCACTTATATCTTTTGCACAAGCCTGACCGAGCGATGCCATTACACTATTGTTGAATTTCTGATCCTTCGACTGGTTGTGAAATATGATAACAGATGATCCTTGAATATTTACGCTGACATAATCAGTAAAACCCCAGCTCAATATAAAATGTGTAGTGCGATGCCAAAAAGAAAGAGCGAAGGAACTTAGCACAACTCGCAGTAACGAAGCGATGATCCTTGTATGCAAAGGAAATAAGGCATCTCTTGTTTTCGCAAGGAATAGCAAATGCTTCATTGCTTTAAGTTTCACCAGTTTTTTTAGATCAAATTGTCGAAGGAGAGAATCTCAGCCCAATTCGCAGCTCGCAACGCCTTCAGTATATTGGTAAATTTCTTGAAGCCGAAAAGAAAAATCGAAGGAACTGAACACAACCTGCAGAATATTGGAAATTTTATGTTTATTTGTAGACCGCACCTGAAAAGTATTGAAAATCATGATTTAATGACAAAAGTTATTTGTCAAATTTTTATAATTAAAGTATTTCATCAACAATTAATAGTTTTACAGGTTTTTATTTATGAACACATGATACATCTTGTCACAACTATTTTCATACACTCACTTTTGGAAAAAAAACACAGTCTTTTGATTTGTAAGAAAAATTTCAGTGACATGATTAAAAAAAAAATCGTTGCGTTCCAGATTGAAACTTCAACATCATTATTTACGAGTTCACACATTTTCAGAACGTATAACACTGATTTTTAAGGTTATGTTCGTTGTATTTTCTAGCACTTATTCTGGCCACACTAATTAACGGTTTTATTCGGATTATTTTATACGGAAAAATAAAAATGATAACCTCAACGAGTGGTGAGGTTTGTTTCTATTTGGCTTTTCTGGAATCAGAAACAAAAATGATTTCACCAGCGGGTGCGAGGTTATCTTTTTTAATTTCGCTGATGACTAATTCCGAGATATTAAAAAATATTATTATCACATTTCGTAATATTTATATATTACCGTTTTTTCGCACTATTTATATATTTAAACTATTAATGAATCACGATTTTTCACAATCTAAAAAACACGCGATTTACACGACTCGCACTTTACACTGTCAAAAGTCAAAACTACCGTCACACTGGTTATAAACATTCAAACTTTCCGTGGTATGGGTGCAGAGGCATGTAGTCACAGCGACACGTTCAAAAACATCACTCGTGTGCACACTCGTTTACCGGTTTGGGAACACAGGGAAATGACCACACTCGTGACCAATCAGAATCTCGATAGGCATGCTGAGGCCTTTCACTGTGACATATACAGCCACGTCAAATTCTTCGATGTGTTGGAATTTTTGCATAATTTTGAGCCTGTGCAAAGTTTTTTCTCAGCAAATACGGTATCAATCGTGCTGATTTAAAGCTCAATCGAAAGATTTTTTCTTAATTAGTCTTCAGTTCAATTTTTAAGTAATCATCTGTCTCCTGAGCTTCGTAATTCGAGAAAATGACTTTCAGTTTTTACCCCCGCCACCGAAATTTACTTTATTCAGAGTTAATATAAAATAGCAAAAATCCCCTCCCGGGGAAAAAAAACCTGGACAAGTACATTGGTGGTCCCTCGTTTCCCTATGATATCACAAAAAATCCAAAACCCCACTTAAATTTTTTTTTTTAATCTTTACTAATTTTATTCATATCCCGGAGGGAAACCAACCATATAGATCACAAAATATCCGGCCAAAAAGCCAGACTTCACAATAAATGTTACTTTGAATTTATTTCCACAGAACAAAACAAGAATCAAAACATTCAAAAATCAGCGTTATCAAGATGAGAAAAATACCACTTATAATTGGTCTGTAAGAAGTATCAATAGTCTAGAAAAAAATGAAAAAAGGTCGACATCTAAGTTACGTGCAGCAGTAAAATTTATGATATCAGTACTAGGACAAGTATTTCTTTGGTGACTGAGAAGATATCAATATGGACGTACCGGCAACGTAGGGCATACAGTTGGTGCATTGCTTCTGGGATCTCCTAAGTCGAGTAGCTACTTTTGTTTTGGCTATGGCGCGACCGATGTTACCAAATAGTATTTACTTTTATGACCTAATGAAACAACATTGCCCGCGCCGTGGCTAAAATAACGAAAAACAAGCGGGAACAGGAAGTTTCGCATAAAATCCCATGCTTTTGTAATGTTAAAAAAAAAAATTTTAATTTACGTCTGTACATGATAGCACAGTTTTGTTTGATTGGTAATAATTTGATGAACGTTCACCACCGTACGTTGAGCGTATACGCACAGAGTACTTGTCCGGCCCATAACTTTTTATTAAAATTGCTCATTCCAGTAAAAATCAGGGGTCTCTCTCAAAAATCAAGGTTTATAAATACGCACTTTTTCATTGTTGGTATTGTCTTATTTAATTTTTATTTTTTTATGATTAATCCCGCATAACGGTTTAAATTCTCATTATCAAAACATAAAGGGCTATTTTGATAGCTGGCGCCCAATAACGTCAAAATGAAACGAACGGAGGGGGATTATTTTGTATGAAATTTGCGTGATCTTAAAACTTTGGATACAAATTTGACGGTGCATTCATAGCCTGCATTGATTTTTTGACCACTCACCAGTGGTTACTTAGATCTTCTACTAATAAATAGTAGCTTTCCAAAGTATAATAACTTTCATTGCTGGCAATAGTAGTTTTCGAAAGTATGATACGCTACGTTGCTGGCGATGGTTTACTGAGTCGCATTTTCAGAAATTTCATAACTGACTGCACTTTATGTTAATGCAATTTTATGATGACTACGAACACCATTTTATTTCGATTGAATCGACGTCGAATATTGCGTATGATACAAGGCCATTCTGAAATTCGCAGAAGAATTGATTTTCTTATACATTTCTAACGGCGAAAAGCAACGCATGCAACGAAAAGCAACTCCAATTCGATTTTCACTTGAATGAGCAATTTTAATAAAAAGTTATGGGCCGGACAAGTACTCTGTGCGTATACGCTCAACGTACGGTGGTGAACGTTCATCAAATTATTACCAATCAAACAAAACTGTGCTATCATGTACAGACATAAATTAAAGTTTTTTTTTAACATTACAAAAGCATGGGATCTTATGCGAAACTTCCTGTTCCCGCTTGTTTTTCGTTATTTTAGCCACGGCGCGGGCAATGTTGTTTCATGAGGTCATAAAAGTAAATACTATTTGGTAACATCGGTCGCGCCATAGCCAAAACAAAAGTAGCTACTCGACTTAGGAGATCCCAGAAGCAATGCACCAACTGTATGCCCTACGTTGCCGGTACGTCCATATTGATATCTTCTCAGTCACCAAAGAAATACTTGTCCTAGTACTGAAAATAGCAAAAATCCCCTCCCGGGGAAAAAAACCTGGACAAGTACATTGGTGGTCCTTCGTTTCCCTATGATATCACAAAAAGTCCAAAACCCCACTTAATTTTTTTTTTTTTAATGTTTACTAATTTTATTCATATCCCGGAGGGAAACCAACCATATAGATCACGAAATATCCGGCCAAAAAACCAGACTTCACAATAAATGTTACTTTGAATTTATTTCCACAGAACAACACAAGAATCAAAACATTAAAAAATCAGCATTATCAAGATGAGAAAAATGCCACTTATAATTGGTGTGTAAGAAGTATCAAAAGTCTAAAAAAAAATGAAAAAAGATGGACATCTAAGTTACGTGCAGCAGTAAAATTTTTGATATCGGTACTAGGACAAGTATTTCTTTGGTGACTGAGAAGATATCAATATGGAAGTACCGGCAACGTAGGGCATGCAGTTGGTGCATTGCTTCTAGGATCTCCTAAGTCGAGTAGCTACTTTTGTTTTGGCTATGGCGCGACCAATGTTGCCAAATAGTATTTACTTATATGACCTAATGAAATAACATTGCCTGCGCCGTGGCTAAAACAACGAAAAACATTCAGAAACCAGTCGAAAACTCGACACACAAACGCAGGAACAGGAAGTTTCGCATAAGATCCCGTACTTTTGTAATGTTAAAAAAAGGCTTTAATTTATGTTCGTACATGATAGCACAGTTTTGTTTGATTGGTAATAATTTGATGAACGTTCACCACCGTACGTTGAGCGTATACGCACAAAGTACTTGTCCGGCCCATAACGTTTTATTAAAATTGCTCATTCAAGTAAAAATCAAATAAAAAGTTATGGACCGGACAAGTACTCTGTGCATATACGCTCAACGTACGGTGGTGAACGTTCATCAAATTATTACCAATCAAACAAAACTGTGCTATCATGTACGAACATAAATTAAAGCCTTTTTTTAACATTACAAAAGTACGGGATCTTATGCGAAACTTCCTGTTCCTGCGTTTGTGTGTCGAGTTTTCGACTGGTTTCTGAATGTTTTTCGTTGTTTTAGCCACGGCGCAGGCAATGTTGTTTCATTAGGTCATATAAGTAAATACTATTTGGCAACATTGGTCGCGCCATAGCCAAAACAAAAGTAGCTACTCGACTTAGGAGATCCTAGAAGCAATGCATCAACTGCATGCCCTACGTTGCCGGTACTTCCATATTGATATCTTCTCAGTCACCAAAGAAATACTTGTCCTAGTACCGATATCAAAAATTTTACTGCTGCACGTAACTTAGATGTCCATCTTTTTTCATTTTTTTTTAGACTTTTGATACTTCTTACACACCAATTATAAGTGGCATTTTTCTCATCTTGATAATGCTGATTTTTTAATGTTTTGGTTCTTGTGTTGTTCTGTGGAAATAAATTCAAAGTAACATTTATTGTGAAGTCTGGTTTTTTGGCCGGATATTTCGTGATCTATATGGTTGGTTTCCCTCCGGGATATGAATAAAATTAGTAAACATTAAAAAAAAAAAATTAAGTGGGGTTTTGGACTTTTTGTGATATCATAGGGAAACGAAGGACCACCAATGTACTTGTCCAGGTTTTTTTCCCCGGGAGGGGATTTTTGCTATTTGATATCACTTCTTTTTTCTATAGTATTTTCATATTTCGTTTTATATAAACTCCAATAGAGCCTGTATATAACAAAAAAAACTTACAACGTGTCTGCATCATTACATGATCGATTTATTTCAATGTCAGGAATCAGCATTGCTCACACTACTAATTCGACATAAGAGAATGATACAGATTTTCTACCATAAATTCCTTGTTATTGAGATTGTTTAAATATAGGAGCGTTTCGTTCCTGTGATAAGAAAAAAAGTTATAATGTTTTCAAAAGAGTTAACTACAGACTCGAAGTATTTTCGAGATATTAGTAATTCGTTGATAGGTTATTATTCGATTATAGCTTGGCAGGAAGGTGTTATAGAAGAGACGTCAAGTACCAATTTTTCCCCGAGGCGAAAATTCAGAAAATTAAATACTTTATCATTAGCTTTCAAGTTGTGTATTAGAATAAGGCATTCAGGGGCGAAAAGGCAGCGAGGATATTAGCAATTTCGGTCTAAGCTATAAATAGATAATTATATTTAACTTTAATGTCAGGAGCCTCAGAATTATTATTCTTTCAAAGATGAAATGACGGAAGAATATGATGCATCATCCTTGATTTACAAATTGTTTTATAAAACATAGAAAAAAATTTGATTGAAAAAGAATTCGGCCGAAGTACTTGACGAATGTTTTTTCACTTAATTTACATAATGTATCGGTCATGGTGACAACCTCGCCAAGTACTTCGGCCGAAATTCTTTTTCATCTAATTTTTTTTCGTTTGGAATCTTTTTTTGCTTCGGACCCTTATTGATACAGAGTTTTTATTTTCATTCTGGTTGGTAAAACAACTGCATTTTCGAACATGATTCTTTTCTCTATCAACATTCAACATTATTTGAAGATTTTATCACACGATAAAGCCTCCCGTACTTGGCCACATCTATTTTAGTATAGCTCAATTTATTTTATAACTTTTTGCGAAACCCAACCTTAGCTTTTCGTGAGGATTAACTCATTTTGTTTTGTGTGATTTGAATTTATTTGATACATTTTTTGAGAGTGGTCACTTTTCTTACTTTTTGATAGGATTTGATTTTCTTAGGGATTTTTGCGAGAACAGGTTTTTGCAGTGTATGTATATTAGTGGAAAAATATGGGAACGGCGGTCAACAAATGTACTTGTCCAGGTTTTTTCCGCGAGGGGGTTTTTATGCGTGATATGATGCGTTTTTTCTCTTTCTTTTGAAACATCTCGCTTTATATAGATTAGAAAAAGGTTATATTGGGAAATTATCGCCTTTTCATTTCCAAACCCTGACCCCTTCTACTTCGAGTCAGGTTT
Source organism: Rhimphoctona megacephalus (assembly GCA_963989365.1). NCBI lineage: Eukaryota > Metazoa > Arthropoda > Insecta > Hymenoptera > Ichneumonidae > Rhimphoctona > Rhimphoctona megacephalus. The sequence goes on along the minus strand of OZ022415.1, from coordinate 2,494,135 downwards.
TTTCCCCATGAAATAAAAGGGCACGTATTTTGGAATTTTCAATTTGGCATTTTTTTTATTCTCGAGCCAGTCAAATTTTTTTGACATTTCGATTTACCTTTCTGGAATCAGGCTAAAATAAGTAGGGAACTGGGAGTCTGATACAAAAATTTACAAAGCTTTTGAGAGCAAGATTAGAAGAGTCAGAACTTTTCCATAGAATTTGTAGCTATTTGAATTTGTGTTTATCAAATAAACATATTAAATAGCAGTATCTCCTTGTTATATTTGTAGATTTGTGGTAAAAAATATTACGCTTATTTCAGCTTGTTGATAAAAATGGGGCGATTTTTTTCGAAATTTTTCATTTTTGATTAATGATAAAATAAAAAACCAGTTTCACGTATGTTTAGAGAAAACATATCGAATCTATTGTGAAAAAAGTTCACGCATTTTTTCATTCTTATTTTTGTTAACAAGGTGGAATCATGATTATTTGTCAATACCATTGAAGAAGTTACTACCATGAAAATAAAAAGTTACAACTATTTCAATATTCTCATTGAATATAGTTCAAATAGTATGTTATGGTAACTCCAAAACAATATATTGAACAAAGCGGACAAATTCAGACCAGGATCGTACCCAAGAGAATGAAATGAATTTAGTTGTATTAGTCACATTAGCTTTGAGCAAATTTTGATACCATCAAACCCAGAGCGACTGTAGAGGAAAGCCTTTGGAATAAATTTTTTTCAATTTATTATGCCATAATCAGAGCTAAATAGTGGAAATACTTAACACACATGTCTCCTCTTCACAAAATGTTCAAAGTTTGTAGATATCGGCTACATTCCAATGATACAAATTTTGATACTATCAGCAGAAGAGCACCCGACGACTTTCTGAAACAACTTTTTAAATTTATTATGCCATAACTAAAGTGGAAATGTGAAAAAACATAGTGCACTTTAAGCCCAACAAAGTTCAGAAAATTTGGATGTATCTATAGCGTTCCGAGGACAGAAATTTTAATCCCATCCAAAAATGAGCAGCCGAAGACTTTTTGTAATAAATTTTTCAATTCATAATGCCACAATCAAAGATAAAACGTGGAAATACTTGGCGCTTCACAAAATGTTAAAAGTTTGTAGGTATCGGCTACATTCCCATGATACAAATTTTGATGCAAATTTTGATATTTATAACAATAATGGCCGTGAAAGCATCAAAACTAGAACTTACAGGTATTTTAATATTATCTTTGAATTTCGAAAAGTTCAGAAAGTATGTTATGGATATTTTAAAACAATAAATTCAACAAAACGAGCAAACTTAGATCAGTACTGTGCCCAAGAAAATGGATCGAGTTGAGTTGTACCAGTTGCATTATCTTCGTGCAAATTTTCGTACCATCACAACCAGAGCATCCGTAGAGCAAATCTTTTTGAAAATATTTTTCAATTCGTTATGCCACAATAGGAGCCAAAAAGTAGAAATACTGAGCACACATGTTGCTCCAGGAAATTTCCAAAGTTTGTAAGTATACGTTGCGTTCCAATGAAACAAATTTTTATACTTCCAGAAAAAAGGAACCAAAGACTTTCTGACAATTTTTTGAATTAATCATGCCACAACTCAAGCATACCGCACATCGGGCTCAATAAAGTTTATGAATTTTGCATATAGCCATTACTTTTCGAAGCCAAATTTTAATCCCATCCAAAAATGAGCAAGCGAATAATTTTCATAATAAAATTTTCAAGTCCTAATAATGCCACTATTCCAGCAAAAAAGTGGAAATATTGGGCACACTTGTTACTTCACAAGTATTTCAAAGTCTGTACGTATCTGATGCAATTCAATGATACAAATTTTGATAATATCAGTAAAAACACATCAGAAGACTTCCTAAAACAATTTTTCAAAATTTATTATGCTACAACTAAAGTGAGGAAGTGAAAAAATATAGCTCAATAGAGCCGAATGAAATTCTGAAATTTTGCATATATTCATGGCGTTCCGAAGACAATAATTTTGATTCCATTGACAAATGAGCAACCGCAGAATTTTCATAACAAAATTTTTAATACTTAATGCCACAATCGGAGCCAAAAAGTGGAAATACTTGGTACATTTGGTGCCCGTGAACTTGGCAGATCATTCTTCAGCAGATCATAAATAAAAGTGAGTTCTTATCACGTGCAGATGAGTTCTATAGTTCCTGATAGTTTTTATCGTTAGTTCCGGCGATTAAAACTAGAAAACCATCGATTGAAAAAATGATCTGCCAACTTCCCGTAGCTGATCATTTTCTTCCAAACGACAAAAGCACGTGAGTTCTGTTGAATGCAGTTGAGTTCTATAGTTCCTGATACTTTTTAGCGATAGTTCTATTAAAATAATCTCACAAAAAGTTGATAGAAAAAAATATATAAAAGATATAATTTTTTGAATTTTTTTTCGATATTTGTATCCCTTTACCGTAATATACTGGCTGTCAAGCGTGAGTTTCGAGCATATTCAACGTTTCTGAATACAGTTCTGCAACAAACCCGTTTAAAAATGGATAGTTCTAGTCTTCAAGAAAGAATTAAAAAATGTTTGCAAATATTTTCGACCTTATACCGGGTGGGGGTAAAATTTTCGAATGACGAAATTTCGAACAGCTAAAATAGCGAATTTTAACATACAATTATATATATATATATATATCGATAACTGTATGTTAAAATTCGCTATTTTAGCTGTTCGAAATTTCTTCATTCGAAAATTTTACCCCCACCCCTTATACCTATACAATCATGATATGCTAGCATTTAAACAAGTCATTCGGTTATTTATTCTTTTCCACGTGATAGTTCTGTCGATGATTCATTGAAAACCGAAGAGTTCCAGCCTCTGGGATGAGGGAAAAGATTTTTCGAAAGAATTTTAGACGTTTCATCTTCTCCACTGAGATATGCTGGCTGTGAAGCGTGAGTTCCGGGCATTTTCTGCGTTTCCGGTTACAGTTCTGCAACAAATCCGTCCGAAAACGGATAGTTCTAGTCTCCTAGAAAGAATTAAAAAAGTGTTTGCTAATATTTTCGACCCTATACCCATACAACCATGACATGCTAGCATATGAACAAGTCATTCGGGCATTGTTTGTTTTCCACGTGATAGTTCTGTCAATGATTCACTGAAAACCGAAGAGTTCCAGCCTCTGGGATGAGGGAAAATATTTTTCAAAGGAATTTTAAACGTTTCAACTTCTCCACTGAGATATGCTGGCTGTGAAGCGTGAGTTCCGGGCATTTTCTGCGTTTCCGGTTACAGTTCTGCAACAAATCCGTCCGAAAACGGATAGTTCTAGTCTCCTAGAAAGAATTAAAAAATGTTTGCTAATATTTTCGACCCTATACCCATACAACCATGATATGCTAGTATTTTAGCGAAACATTCGGGCATTTTTTGTTTTCCACGTGATAGTTCTGTCAATGATTCACTGAAAACCGAAGAGTTCCAGCCTCTGGGATGAGGGAAAATATTTTTTGGAAGAATTTTAGACATTTCAACTTCTCCACTGAGATATGCTGGCTGTGAAGCGTGAGTTCCGGGCATTCTCTACGTTTCCGGTTACAGTTCTGCAACAAATCCTTCTGAAAACGGATAGTTCTAGTCTCCGAGAAAGAATTTACAAAGTGTTTGCTAATATTTTCGACCCTAAACCCATACAACCATGATATGCTAGTATTTTAGCGAGACATTCGGGCATTTTTTGTTTTCCACGTGATAGTTCTGTCAATGATTCACTGAAAACCGAAGAGTTCCAGCCTTTGGGATGGAGGAAAACATTTTTCGAAGGAAATTCAGACATTTCAATTAAAGTTTATTACAACGCATGATTTTAATACTACCTGTAAGCTGGGATTTTTGGACTCTCATGAATCGATAAAAGAAATCGAGAAAGGATCAAAAGTACAAACTTTTTTTGAAAATTAAGATAATTATTTTCCGATTTCACAACTCTTTTGTTTTTCCTTTGGCATAGTAACAAAATGTTAACGAGGAATACAAAATATGCTCGGAACTCACGTTCAAGCATCAGCATGGCATGATAAAATAGTAAAGTTCAGAAAAACACTGTCTAAAATGAATCTATCAGCCTTGGCAGGCCAAAACTTCTTCGTTTTACACAGATAGCCAACAGAAATATAACCAAGAACGACAAATATACCAGGGATTCCACTACAGAAAACCAGCATATCATGGTAGAAAAGTTAAAATTTCAGCAATTTTATTCAAAAATGAAATTGATATAGTATGATTCAGTTGGCAAGAAACTTCGATTGGGATCTGACATGGAGGTGAGGCCAACGTAAAAGCGGCACCGAAAACGTGCATTTAGACATGTATGTGTCACATCTGTATGTGAGATTCGAGTGAGTTCTAAATTTTACACCAGATGTCATATCAACTTTTGTCAGATTCCAATAGTTTCTCAATCTCAGCATTACCCGAAGCCAACGACGTGGACGTGTTGAGAACTGGCTTCTTTTTTATTTTATTTTTTTTTATTTTTTTTAATTTTTTTTTTATTTTTTTTTTATTTTTTTTAATTTTTTTTCCATTTTTTTTTCAGTAGCCTCTGACCGAACTTTTTGTATTCGATTCTCTTCATTTTTTGTCTATCATATCATTCTCATTTCTGCTGTGAAATCGCATCTTCTGAAGGAATGAAAAATAAAACTAACAATGAAAAAAAAGAAAAATGAAAAATCCATATTATTTTGGAATAGTAAAACTGATAAAAATATAGTCAAAATAGCGTAAATACGTGAACGAGTTGAGAACTGGCTTGTTTTTTGTTTTGTTTTTTTTTTTTTTTTACTTTTTGTTTCCTTTTGTTATTTTCTTCATTAGCCTTTGACCGAACTCTTTATTTTCGATTCTGTCCATTTTTTTCGCTATCATGTAATTATCATTATCGCTGTGAATTCTCATCTACTGAAAGAATGAAAAAGAAGACAAATAAAAAATGCATATTATTCTAGAACCGTAAAACTAATAAAAAAGTAGTCAATCTCTTTTTGAACTCAGGTACTAAGCACCCGAAACCAACGAAGTGCACGAATTGAGAACTGGCTTCATTTTTTTGTTTAGATTTTTTTCGTTTTTTATATTTTTTATTTTTATTGAATTTCGATTTTTTGTTTTTTGTTTTAATCATTTTTGTTTCTTTTTGTTATTTTTGGCAATAGCTTTTGACCGAACTTTGTGTTTCGATTCATTTTATTTTTTTTTGTCATCATGTCATTATCATGACGGCGCTGAAATCTTATCTCTTGAAGGAAAGAAAAATTAAATAAAAAATGCTTAGTATTCTGCTTAGTAAAACTGATTAAAAAAATCGTCAAATTTTTTTCGAATTTTCAGGCACGGTAATTCGGTGGACAACATTTTTCATTCATACATCGTCTTATGAATTGACGCAACTTTTCCGACTGATCCAAATAAATTAATAAAACGTTGTGTTCAAAATAACAGTATAATAAATATATCGCCACGTTTTTAAGTACCGCGAGATTTCCACGCTGTTAGTGGAAACAACAATGTTTTGACGCTTCATGAAATTTTTATTGCGCATTGCAAATTGCGTATATGATCAGATGTGGACTTATTGTGCTGTTTGGATTTGCTTTTTCTCGTTTTTTGATGAGGCCATCGTATTTATGCCAAAACTCGCCTGCCAATCCGTAAGTGACGTAATGTTTTTTTTCTGTGCTGTAATCTACAACCGCAGCTATCCTATAAGTTTTCCCACCAACTGCGACGATTTTTTTTAGAGAGCTCAACTTATGAATAGCGATGTTTTCTCTGTTCGGATAACCGGGGTCGCTGACTACCGTGGTATCGATCACTAAATGCGATCCATACTCGTTAAAGCACGCTATTCTCTTTTTGCACGCGAAGCAACATCTTTCCGATGCAATACAATCATCGATAGCTTGTTGCATGAGATGGAGACCACGGCAGAGAATAATATCGATGTTTACACTTACAAACGTGTATGCTGTCCTATTCTCATATCCGCAGGAGCAACCAACGCGGCAGAAATAGCTCGGTTCTTTTTCTAGGACATACTGCGCTAAATGAGCGGCATTACATTCTACATCCAAACGTTTTATGTTTCTGGTGTAGCTCTTCAGAGTGTCCTGAAACATGGAAACCCCTGTTAATATTTTTGCGCGTTGAATGTAATGTTCTTTAGATATTTTTTTTTTATCGCTGACACTCTGAGCGAGATTTACAATCAGACATTCGGATGATTTAAGATTACTGGAGTAGATTTTATTCGTCAGTAACCCGCTAAGAATTGCCTGAAAAATCGAATCGAAGGCACATGTTGAAATGACATTCAAAAAATGGTCGTTGAACCGCACAGGACCTGCGATGTTCCCGTTCAAAAGGATTGGTGGCTGGGCAGTTTTTGAATCTTTGATAAAGTCCCACTCTGGGCAATCATCCAAATACGATGGCTTCGCACGTTTTTTCCTCGGGGAGCCATATTTCTGATTCTCGGGTTTGGTGTTTTTGTTTAAGCCTTTCCATTCTTCTTGGACATTCCAATCATTGTCAGCGGGAATGTTTTCATCCCTCGCTGAATGGGATGGCTCACGACTCAGCATCTCATGTGTCGTAATATCTTGCGTAGTGTTCGATATTGTTTCTACGTGAAATGAGGTTTCCTCGTGCTCAGAAAATTGGTGTTGACGAGGGTCATCGACTTCCGTGCTGTTCAGCAGCTCTCCAGCCGTAAAATCCGAGGATTCGTTAAAATCGGTTGTCTGCAGAACTTTCGGTATTGATTCGTCGTTTTGTTCCAGACAATCTGTAACCTTGCAGCGCTCTTTTATTTTGTTGTCGATTCGTTCGAGATGTTGCATCACGAATCGATCGATGCGCATCGGAATTTCGCCTCTGAATTCACGTCGTTTCAAATCCGAAAATTCCGATTCAACTGCGGCGGAGGTGGCAATGACTGAGCCTTTTTGGAAAACTGGCACCATGATAGCGGTCCACAGAGCTACGTATGGAAGCAGGTATCTTTTCAGTTTTTTCGCAAAATCGACGTTATAACAGCCGTTGATGGTGTCACCATCCGATGATTGATCAGCGATCTTCACCGCTGTCTCGTACAATCCGTCAGCCCACGATTTCCAGCTTCGATTGCCCATTTCGTTTTCGACAGTCGCTTGTTGAGCTTCGAATTCGGATTCCTCATCGCTCTTGTCAGATTTTTCGTCGGTAGCTTCAGTATCCTTATCGTCATCGTTGTCAACTTGCAATTCTACTCCTTTAATTTTGTTGTTTAAAAAACGCAGTCGATCAACTGAAATCAGAGTTTCACCGTTTGGGCCAGATCCAATGCACTGACTGAGAGCGACAACAAGGACGGATTCTAAGAAGTAGGATAACTCTTTTAGATCCGTGATTTGAAAAGCTTTTCCAATACACCGCTTGTAAAATCGCCGTACCAAAGCCTTGTCCTTTCCTTTTAAGCTGGGCCATCGCGCGACCATACCGGATACGTGACAGACGTCCAATCGCATGAACGTCGATGGCAAAAGCTTCGATATACTCATGAGAGCATCGTAACACTTTTGCAAGTAATCGTTAAAGCTCGAGCATTGCCCAAATATTTGCGCTACCGCAATCAACAAGGACCACCCGAAATCGGTCACGACGATTGGAGGAATCGGAGCGTTGGCAGCAAGAATGTGGCTCAAGAAATGAGCAACTATAATGGCGCGTTGATCGGCTGAAACCATTTGAAACACTGGCACGCTTCCTTCTTTCGTCACGAGAATACACTGATATAAAAAAATGTGAGCCTTATTTGACTCATCTCGTTTTGCGATACCACCTGAAGCATCGAGTGCCAATATTGCATTCGGATCTTTTCGGCAACGGGATTTGTATAGTTGCAGCTGTTCAGGCAGCCAATATATACAGTTGAATTTATGCAACCCGACAGATTGTATGCAGCCGACCAACCTACCATGCTCAGCACTTTTGAGTAAATTCAATGCAGGATTCCCGAACTGCAATCCGTATTTACTCAATAGCCGCTGTTCTTTTGCTTTTCGGACGACAGCATTATTCGGTAGAATCGGCGGATCGTTACCGCCGAATTTCTTAATGCGACCAGCTTCTTCCCGACGCCATGTGACTGCGTCCTTACGGCTATCGATTAAGTAATCCGCAACTTTGAGGCGTCGAGTACCTCGTAATTGTCTTTTTTTTCCCGTGTGTAACGCTGCTCTAATGTTTTCGATGTTACAATCAAGAATCACGTCAACACCTTTTTTTGGTTCTTTTAAAAGAGTGCAGAAAAACTTCGCTTGACACTCAGAGCAGTGTGCGTCAATTGTTAAATAGAATTTGGCGACCGCAGTTACGTAAACATTGTTATTATCAAAAGCGATCACTCATTCTATGTGGTGTTGCACCCACAAACCTTCAGCTACCACGTCTCCCCATCCTGATCGCAATTTCCAATAGGTACGCCCTTGATACAGTTTCATTTGAGGCTCAATTTTTATCCAGTTTTCTTGCGAAATGACCAAATTTACTCTCATTGAAATTGAACCGGTTTCACTTTCGGTCGTCTGGTTTGCGCATTCTTGGGGATTGTAGTTACTGTCGTTTAGAGAGATACTCACATTTTTCACTCGGATATCGAAAGCTTCTAAGATTATATCTTTGAATCCCTTACGATTATTGTTAATAATTGTATGTACGTGCTTGGGTGTGATTGTCGATCCCTTTTCCTCCATCAATTTCGAAATTGTTTGGTATACATTATGAGACGGCGGAAAAACATGCCCGTCATCATCAATAGTCCGACATTTAGAATCTGATAAAATGTTCTGTAAAATATTTGCATCATACGCCGGTTTGGCAGGCATTTTAAACGAAAATTTCGTTTTCTGTTCTTTTTTATTAAAATATAAATGCAATGGAATCTCGAATAAATGGGCTATTCAATTTAGCGGAAAGTTTGAAAATGGTGAGGGAAAAAATTGGCCATTTAAAAAAATCGACATTACGAATAAAAACTTTTATAAATCGATTTCAATTGTTTTGATGATGTCAATTCCTATATAAACTGAAAAAATAAACCTATGCATACATAAGTATAATAGGTACACGAAAATCTGAAAACAGTTTGATGAGCTGCATGTAAGAGCGCGAGTAAGAGTGCCGGCTTACACTTGAATCCACCGAGCGCTACACGTATGCGCAAGCGACGGGACGTGGGGCATGCACGCAGAAGTATCAAGTTGAAGAACAGGTTACGGAGTTTGAGCTTACGGAATAGTGGCAGCAGTTGAGATTCTCTCCCACTTGAACCCACCAAGTGGTCAGCGCATGCGCAAGCGACGGAGTGGGAAGCTCGCAAGAAGTCTGATGTCGCAACACGTCTCTAAATGACTATACTACGTGCAACTTCAGTGCTAATTTGCAAATCTGTCAATTATTATCACTATAAACATATAAACGAGTGAATATTAGTCAAGAACACCATACATATAAGTCAATTATACGTTCAACACCGACGAAACAATTATGGTATAAAAATATCTATTTTTTCGGGCTGCAACAAAAAATATAAGTATTTGATGAAACATTAATGCTCCCGAAATTTGGATCCTCGAAAAAAATATATAATGATCAAGCCAGTTACTAAATTTTTTTTTTACATTTTACGCTGAAATTCTAGTGCATAAATTTTGGTTTTTCACTGTCGCAGTTAAAGATTTTGACACTTGTTGGAAAAGAAGTTTTCTTAGAATGTCGGACGCTTAAAAGAAATTCATTGCGCTGGGTAGGTGTTAGTACTTTTAACAAAATAATTATCCCAGAATTTAATATCCTAACAATATTTTCCAGAGGTCGCTCAGGTGACTTTTCAATTTTTTTCAAACTTGTTTGACAATCGTGATATAGAAGGTTTTTAGGTTAAGGTTTTTCGGAGTTACGACAAGATATATCACTACTTTATAAAAAAGAAAACTTCAAAAATATGGGTTCTAAAAAAAAAAGTTTGCGCAAGCGATTTGGCGATTATAAACTGTTGCTATAAAAAATGTTGGTACCTAATGAAATTGTACCATCACAAATTGAGGGTTTGTATAAAATGAGATAACGCACGCAGGCAACTTTTCAACAATTTTTATCAAAACTATTGTATCATTGTATTAGTATTCAAAATTATTTTATCATCATAAAACAGTTTTGGAACTAAGGAAATATTTACAAATACAATAGGAAATATCTATTCTAATAAAGGTGGCACAAATTTGATGTCCGTACAACAATGTCATGAGCATGCGTGTACTTTTTGGAGCAATAAAATAAGTACGCAGTCGTAAGATAAGAGCTGCACACTATGACATTGCTACTGATTTTATGACGGAAAATTTTGAAAAGTTACTTGCGAGGCCAAACATTTTTTTTCAATGTCTTCAATGTTGAGTGAATGGTTTTTCCAACAAGTGTCAACATCTTTTGCGGTAACAATGTAAAATCAAATGTTCTGAATCATAATTTTTGAGCGGCTCGAACGGCCATTAAATTTTTTTTCAAAAACTCATATAGTGAGTGAATCACTGCTACATCAAATTTTTATATTTTTGTCGCGGACAGGAAAAATAGAAATTTCGTTATTATGATGTTCAGTCGAGATCGAAAAAAAAGTGCTAATTTTGCAAACGGGGTTTGAAGAAGACATTCAGTTTTGTTTTGACCTTCTTCAATATTTTGTACGATTTCTTTTGGACCCGGTTCAAAGTATTGAATATGGCCGTTTTTCGCCTCTTTTTGAGCTATTTAAAGATGGGCATGCCACTAGTGGATATTTTCTTTCAGTATTTTTTTTTAGTATTTTTTTTCATAAGAAACTTGAAACGAGGAGCACAAGTTTCAATTGAATTTTTTACAAAGTTTTGTGGTGTTTTTTTCGCAAAAATATTTAACTTTTGTGTAAAAAAGACTACTTTTGCAAAATGTAACGTAACAAGAAAACTGCAGGGTTTTGATGAAATTGCCAAGAGAAAAGAAGTTGCAGATGATCACACTGAATCGACTAGAATTTTTTCAAAATTTTCGTCATTTCCAGGCGAAACTTTGATAAAGGGAGTGGCTCAACTCGAGAACCATGGTGTTTGGAGCGAAATATCAAGATAGGAAATTTGTTTACTTTTCAATTTTGTTTTTTTTTTCAAATTTTTTCAGATTGTTTGTTCAATAATTTTTTTGACCGAGTTTCGAATAACTGTAGAAAAAATCAATTTGTCGTATCTTGGGAACTTTTGGGCTATGGGAACAGTGCCGCGATGCAAGAAATTGAAATTCTTGAACGCACTAGAAATTTCTCCGATATTTTTCCCATTTTTTGTAAAATTGACTAGGTATTTTGTTGTCACACCATTTCATTGCAAGCCTCAAATTGTCAGATGGATTAATTTATCGATTTGATCGTGCTTGAAACTGGATCAAGCTTTGTTTCATATTTGTTCAATCTGTGTACTGGATCCAAAAAAATAGGAAAAAATATTCAAAAAGTCCAAAACAAAGCTGAATATGTCCACTTTGAAACCTCGTTTGCAAAATTGGAATATCTGCTCTTTTGGCAGAGCAATCGAACTTTAAAGTGTATATATGCATATTTTTTTGTCACTCGAATCAGCTACGTAATTTCGAGTGCTTGAATGGAAACGTTTCCAAAAATCACCGAGAATTACGATCGAATGAATCCTCATTATAGTTTCTGTGGATAAGTCAACATAGAAAAATCGCTGTTAATTTGTACTTGATGAGAATTACATTAAAATTATATATGCATTTATAACATTAATATGTGTATGAAATCGCAATCAACCTTTCATGCCACCCATTTTTCATTCGCATTCAAAGATTTTTTGGGTCGGTTCTGACATCAAATTCTCGAAATTCAAAACAGCGAATCCAATTTGGTCGACAAGACATGAAAAAATGTCATCGATCTTGGTGAAACTTTTTCATAAGGATATCTCAGGGCACTAATTACAAATGGGAGGAGAGCATTGAATACGGAACCCCGAAGCAACGCAATTTCATTTTTTTCAAGATGGAAGCTGATATCAGAGGGTTTTCGTGATTGCCAAATTCGCATCTAAAATCAGATTTTAGGAATTAAAAATAGTAGTGGATGCATGAAAAAAAAAATATTTGAGGTCAGCAATTCCAAACCTGTACCGAGACGTTGATTATTTAAAGTGATTAATTCAATACTATACACTGAGAAAAAAAGATATTCAAACAACGAAATGTCTTAATTACGAAGTGTCAATGAAGAATACAATCATCACATGATAATGATATAAATTAGTAAATGAATACACTAGTTATAGACCGAACTGTAGATTTGTTCTGACAGAAAACAGTGAACTTCAATCAACAAAACTTTTCCAATAACATCAAATCTCATTGAATTAACAATTTTTTTTTCTCAGTGTAGAGAACAAAATTAATTTGTTCAAAATGAAAGCGGACACTCGATTACCACGTATTTTCTGTCGTTTCGTCACATATTGTATGCCAAGTATATTGTGTTTTCATAAAAATTTGATAAAAAAAAATTAATAAATTCAAAAATCGTAGAGTTACAATGGTTTGCTAAACACTTCATAACAATCCGAAGCACAATCAGAAGGAAACGTGGATTATCGACGACACTGAAGTTTGCAACGTTGGAGTCCAACGATATAAACGAAAAAAACATTTGTAGTTCACCAATTTTTTATTTCACGAAGTATCGGTGCGGGTTGAAAAACTAGGAATTGCAAATTCGACAGGGAGCAAAATTGGAGAATTACTGGAATTATTGGAAGCTTTTTTTAGTTTATTTCGTTGGACTCCAACGTTGCAAACTTCAGCATCATGATTATCGTATTTATAAACTTTTTAGCTTTGTTAATAGTCCTTCGAAAAAAGATCGTTCTTTCCATCAAGTTAACCGCACATTTGAACTGTTTCTACTAAATCGTCCGACCCACCTCTCGAAAGTGTTGTCTACAATCCTCATGTACTACTATTCCGCATTTGCACGTGGGCCTAAAAAAAGCTGTGGAAAACTCGATCGAGAAACGTGGCTATGTTTTCACCGAGTTTCAACTGGTTTGGGCCATCGAAAACTCATGCAGAAAAACCGCCTAGCGGTCAGTGATTGATGAGCGAGCCAGTGCGTGGCTAGATAGTCATCCATCCAAGTATTGGCCTCGGTGGAGGCTGCTTAATTGAAGGGTTCATCATATATGATATACTTCAAAGTTTAGAGCTGAAAAAAATTTTATCGTCACTTTTTCAAGCGAGGCACTTCTAAATAATTCCACACATACCTGAAAAATCTGACGCTCAGACGTAAATTGAATCATATTTTGCAGTCATTTATGATATTAATTCATCATAGGCTGGCGCTCGAACCTAAGATCTGGGCATCTTTTGCATTCCAGGTTGTAATTGTGTACCTATTCTATCAGGAAACCGGGGAAATCTTACTTTGGAACATAAATAATATCGTTGTTTAAAATTAATTCCGATAATATTTCAACGTTTCCACGATGATATGCCAGCTGTCAAAAGTGTGTTCCGGGCCGATACGGCGTTTTTAATTATAGTTCCACAAATATTTCTAAAATCAAATATTTTTTTGTCCGAAAATTGATCAAAAAATCAGTTCAAAAGTTTTCGGCCTTACAACTATACGACCATGTTATGCTAATATTAATACGTGACCTCCGAGTATATTCCGCTTTGCACGTTATAATTATATCGCTTATGCCTGGAAAACCGAAGAGATCTAGACCCAAAGGGTGATAAATATGGTTTCAGCAAATAATTTCCGACAGTTTAATGGTTCTGTCAATATAAGCTGGTTTTCGAGAGTGAGTCCCGGGCATATTCTTCGATTTTGATTATAGTTCTATACGCAATCTGTCTATAACCGGAAAGTCCCAGCCTGTAAAAATTGATGAAAAAATATTTTAAAAAGAATTGCGACTATATCCGGAACACTATGATTTACTAGCAATTAAGCATGACCTTCGAATACATTTGACCCGTGATAATCTGATTTTCGACTATGAGTTGCGGTATTATTTAAAAATTTTGGTTATAGTTTTGTATGTAATCTGTCTAAATACGGATAGTTATGGTTTCCAGCAATGGATGAGAAAAAAATTGTACGGAAGTTTTTTAATCAGAACTAGAATAATGCGTTACGAGCAGGTTAATTTCAATAGTACAATCAGGAATGTAGGATATGCCCGGAACATGGTCCTGAGAGCCAAAACATCACGGCATAAGAGTGAGAGGCTGTAAATTCCTAAATTATAACATTTGTAAAGTATAAACAATAGAATCTATAATGCTTTGAGGCTGGAACTTTTTGGTTTTAAATTGATGAGCGATAGAATTATTAAATGGAACATGAAAAATTCTCGAAAGTCACGCTTGAATGCTAGCATCTCATGATTGTATGATCATAGAGTCAAAAAATAAGGACATTTTTTTATTCCTATCTCGGAGATCAGAATTGACATCTTTCGAACAGATTGAAAACAGAAATGTAACAAAAAACGCAGACAATTCCCGAAACTCACGGTTGACAGCCAGCATATGTCAGTGGGGTAGTTCAAATATGTAAATTTCCTATGAAAAATATTTTTCCTCATCCCAGAGGCTGAAACTCTGAAACGTGGAAGGCTGAAACGTCCAAAATTCCTTAGAAAAATATTTTCCGTCATCCCAGAGGCTGGAACTCTTCGGTTTCCAATGAATCATTGACAGAACTATCACGTGGAAAATAAAAATTACCCGAATGTCTGGCTAAAATACTAGCATGAGTATAGGTGGGTCGAAAATATTAGCAAACGTTTTTAAATTCTTTCGCGGAGACTAGAACTATCCGTTTTCAGACGGATTTGTTGCAGAACTGTAACCGGAAACGTAGAAAATGCCCGGAACTCACGCTTCACAGTCAGCATATCTCAGTGAAGAAGTTGAAACGTCTAAAATTCTTTTGAAAAATATTTTCCCTCATCCCAGAGGCTGGAACTCTTCGGTTTTCAGTGAATCAGTGACAGAACTATCACGTGGAAAACAAACAATGCCCAAATGACTTGTTTAAATGCTAGCATATCATGGTTGTATGGGTATAGGGTCGAAAATATTAGCAAACACTTTGTAAATTCTTTCTCGGAGACTAGAACTATCCACTTTCAGAAGGATTTGTTGCAGAACTGTAACCGGAAACGTAGAGAATGCCCGGAACTCACGCTTCACAGCCAGCATATCTCAGTGGAGAAGTTGAAATGTCTAAAATTCTTCCAAAAAATATTTTCCCTCATCCCAGAGGCTGGAACTCTTCGGTTTTAAGTGAATCATTGACAGAACTATCACGTGGAAAATAAAAATTACCCGAATGTCTGGCTAAAATACTAGCATGAGTATAGGTGGGTCGAAAATATTAGCAAACGTTTTTTAATTCTTTCGCGGAGACTAGAACTATCCGTTTTCAGACGGATTTGTTGCAGAACTGTAACCGGAAACGTAGAAAATGCCCGGAACTCACGCTTCACAGTCAGCATATCTCAGTGAAGAAGTTGAAACGTCTAAAATTCTGTTGAAAAATATTTTCCCTCATCCCAGAGGCTGGAACTCTTCTGTTTTCAGTGAATCATTGACAGAACTATCACGTGGAAAACAAAAAATGCCCGAATGTCTCGCTAAAATACTAGCATATCATGGTTGTATGGGTATAGGGTCGAAAATATTAGCAAACACTTTTTTAATTCTTTCTAGGAGACTAGAACTATCCGTTTTCGGACGGATTTGTTGCAGAACTGTAACCAGAAACGCAGAAAATGCCCGGAACTCACGCTTCACAGCCAGCATATCTCAGTAGAGAAGATGAAACGTCTAAAATTCTTTCGAAAAATCTTTTCCCTCATCCCAGAGGCTGGAACTCTTCGGTTTTCAGTGAATCATTGACAGAACTATCACGTGGAAAACAAACAATGCCCGAATGACTTGTTCATATGCTAGCATATCATGGTTGTATGGGTATAGGGTCGAAAATATTAGCAAACACTTTGTAAATTCTTTCTCGGAGACTAGAACTATCCGTTTTCAGAAGGATTTGTTGCAGAACTGTAACCGGAAACGTCGAGAATGCCCGGAACTCACGCTTCACAGCCAGCATATCTCAGTGGAGAAGTTGAAATGTCTAAAATTCTTTTGAAAAATATTTTCCCTCATCCCAGAGGCTGGAACTCTTCGGTTTTCAGTGAATCATTGACAGAACTATCACGTGGAAAACAAACAATGCCCGAATGACTTGTTCATATGCTAGCATGTCATGGTTGTATGGGTATAGGGTCGAAAATATTAGCAAACATTTTTTAATTCTTTCTAGGAGACTAGAACTATCCGTTTTCGGACGGATTTGTTGCAGAACTGTAACCGGAAACGCAGAAAATGCCCGGAACTCACGCTTCACAGCCAGCATATCTCAGTGGAGAAGTTGAAACGTTTAAAATTCCTTTGAAAAATATTTTCCCTCATCCCAGAGGCTGGAACTCTTCGGTTTTCAGTGAATCATTGACAGAACTATCACGTGGAAAACAAAAAATGCCCGAATGTCTCGCTAAAATACTAGCATATCATGGTTGTATGGGTTTAGGGTCGAAAATATTAGCAAACACTTTGTAAATTCTTTCTCGGAGACTAGAACTATCCGTTTTCAGAAGGATTTGTTGCAGAACTGTAACCGGAAACGCAGAAAATGCCCGGAACTCACGCTTCACAGCCAGCATATCTCAGTGGAGAAGTTGAAACGTTTAAAATTACTTTGAAAAATATTTTCCCTCATCCCAGAGGCTGGAACTCTTCGGTTTTCAGTGAATCATTGACAGAACTATCACGTGGAAAACAAAAAATGCCCGAATGTTTCGCTAAAATACTAGCATATCATGGTTGTATGGGTATAGGGTCGAAAATATTAGCAAACATTTTTTAATTCTTTCTAGGAGACTAGAACTATCCGTTTTCGGACGGATTTGTTGCAGAACTGTAACCGGAAACGCAGAAAAAGCCCGGAACTCACGCTTCACAGCCAGCATATCTCAGTGGAGAAGTTGAAATGTCTAAAATTCTTTTGAAAAATATTTTCCCTCATCCCAGAGGCTGGAACTCTTCGGTTTTCAGTGAATCATTGACAGAACTATCACGTGGAAAACAAACAATGCCCGAATGACTTGTTCATATGCTAGCATGTCATGGTTGTATGGGTATAGGGTCGAAAATATTAGCAAACACTTTTTTAATTCTTTCTAGGAGACTAGAACTATCCGTTTTCGGACGGATTTGTTGCAGAACTGTAACCGGAAACGCAGAAAATGCCCGGAACTCACGCTTCACAGCCAGCATATCTCAGTGGAGAAGATGAAACGTCTAAAATTCTTTCGAAAAATATTTTCCCTCATCCCAGAGGCTGGAACTCTTCGGTTTTCAGTGAATCAGTGACAGAACTATCACGTGGAAAACAAACAATGCCCAAATGACTTGTTTAAATGCTAGCATATCATGGTTGTATGGGTATAGGGTCGAAAATATTAGCAAACACTTTGTAAATTCTTTCTCGGAGACTAGAACTATCCACTTTCAGAAGGATTTGTTGCAGAACTGTAACCGGAAACGTAGAGAATGCCCGGAACTCACGCTTCACAGCCAGCATATCTCAGTGGAGAAGTTGAAATGTCTAAAATTCTTCCAAAAAATATTTTCCCTCATCCCAGAGGCTGGAACTCTTCGGTTTTAAGTGAATCATTGACAGAACTATCACGTGGAAAATAAAAATTACCCGAATGTCTGGCTAAAATACTAGCATGAGTATAGGTGGGTCGAAAATATTAGCAAACGTTTTTTAATTCTTTCGCGGAGACTAGAACTATCCGTTTTCAGACGGATTTGTTGCAGAACTGTAACCGGAAACGTAGAAAATGCCCGGAACTCACGCTTCACAGTCAGCATATCTCAGTGAAGAAGTTGAAACGTCTAAAATTCTTTTGAAAAATATTTTCCCTCATCCCAGAGACTGGAACTCTTCTGTTTTCAGTGAATCATTGACAGAACTATCACGTGGAAAACAAAAAATGCCCGAATGTCTCGCTAAAATACTAGCATATCATGGTTGTATGGGTATAGGGTCGAAAATATTAGCAAACACTTTTTTAATTCTTTCTCGGAGACTAGAACTATCCGTTTTCAGAAGGATTTGTTGCAGAACTGTAACCGGAAATGCAGAAAATGCCCGGAACTCACGCTTCACAGCCAGCATATCTCAGTGGAGAAGTTGAAACGTCTAAAATTCCTTTGAAAAATATTTTCCCTCATCCCAGAGGCTGGAACTCTTCGGTTTTCAGTGAATCATTGACAGAACTATCACGTGGAAAACAAACAATGCCCGAATGACTTGTTCATATGTTAGCATATCATGGTTGTATGGGTATAGGGTCGAAAATATTAGCAAATACTTTTTAAATTCTTTCTTGGAGACTAGAACTATGCGTTTTCAGACGGATTTGTTGCAGAACTGTAACCGGAAACGTAGAGAATGCCCGGAACTCACGCTTCACAGCCAGCATATCTCAGTGGAGAAGTTGAAAAGTCTAAAATTCCTTTGAAAAATATTTTCCCTCATCCCAGAGGCTGGAACTCTTCGGTTTTCAGTGAATCAGTGACAGAACTATCACGTGGAAAACAAACAATGCCCAAATGACTTGTTTAAATGCTAGCATATCATGGTTGTATGGGTATAGGGTCGAAAATATTAGCAAACACTTTGTAAATTCTTTCTCGGAGACTAGAACTATCCGTTTTCAGAAGGATTTGTTGCAGAACTGTAACCGGAAACGTAGAGAATGCCCGGAACTCACGCTTCACAGCCAGCATATCTCAGTGGAGAAGTTGAAATGTGTAAAATTCTTCCAAAAAATATTTTCCCTCATCCCAGAGGCTGGAACTCTTCGGTTTTCAGTGAATCATTGACAGAACTATCACGTGGAAAACAAAAAATGCCCGAATGTTTCGCGAAAATACTAGCATATCATGGTTGTATGGGTATAGGGTCGAAAATATTAGCAAACATTTTTTAATTCTTTCTAGGAGACTAGAACTATCCGTTTTCGGACGGATTTGTTGCAGAACTGTAACCGGAAACGCAGAAAATGCCCGGAACTCACGCTTCACAGCCAGCATATCTCAGTGGAGAAGTTGAAACGTTTAAAATTCCTTTGAAAAATATTTTCCCTCATCCCAGAGGCTGGAACTCTTCGGTTTTCAGTGAATCATTGACAGAACTATCACGTGGAAAACAAACAATGCCCGAATGACTTGTTCATATGCTAGCATGTCATGGTTGTATGGGTATAGGGTCGAAAATATTAGCAAACACTTTTTTAATTCTTTCTAGGAGACTAGAACTATCCGTTTTCGGACGGATTTGTTGCAGAACTGTAACCGGAAACGCAGAAAATGCCCGGAACTCACGCTTCACAGCCAGCATATCTCAGTGGAGAAGTTGAAATGTGTAAAATTCTTCCAAAAAATATTTTCCCTCATCCCAGAGGCTGGAACTCTTCGGTTTTCAGTGAATCATTGACAGAACTATCACGTGGAAAACAAAAAATGCCCGAATGTTTCGCGAAAATACTAGCATATCATGGTTGTATGGGTATAGGGTCGAAAATATTAGCAAACATTTTTTAATTCTTTCTAGGAGACTAGAACTATCCGTTTTCGGACGGATTTGTTGCAGAACTGTAACCGGAAACGCAGAAAATGCCCGGAACTCACGCTTCACAGCCAGCATATCTCAGTGGAGAAGTTGAAACGTTTAAAATTCCTTTGAAAAATATTTTCCCTCATCCCAGAGGCTGGAACTCTTCGGTTTTCAGTGAATCATTGACAGAACTATCACGTGGAAAACAAAAAATGCCCGAATGTCTCGCTAAAATACTAGCATATCATGGTTGTATGGGTATAGGGTCGAAAATATTAGCAAACACTTTTTTAATTCTTTCTAGGAGACTAGAACTATCCGTTTTCGGACGGATTTGTTGCAGAACTGTAACCGGAAACGCAGAAAATGCCCGGAACTCACGCTTCACAGCCAGCATATCTCAGTGGAGAAGATGAAACGTCTAAAATTCTTTCGAAAAATCTTTTCCCTCATCCCAGAGGCTGGAACTCTTCGGTTTTCAGTGAATCATTGACAGAACTATCACGTGGAAAACAAACAATGCCCGAATGACTTGTTCATATGCTAGCATATCATGGTTGTATGGGTATAGGGTCGAAAATATTAGCAAACACTTTGTAAATTCTTTCTCGGAGACTAGAACTATCCGTTTTCAGAAGGATTTGTTGCAGAACTGTAACCGGAAACGTAGAGAATTCCCGGAACTCACGCTTCACAGCCAGCATATCTCAGTGGAGAAGTTGAAAAGTCTAAAATTCCTTTGAAAAATATTTTCCCTCATCCCAGAGGCTGGAACTCTTCGGTTTTCAGTGAATCAGTGACAGAACTATCACGTGGAAAACAAACAATGCCCAAATGACTTGTTTAAATGCTAGCATATCATGGTTGTATGGGTATAGGGTCGAAAATATTAGAAAACACTTTGTAAATTCTTTCTCGGAGACTAGAACTATCCGTTTTCAGAAGGATTTGTTGCAGAACTGTAACCGGAAACGTAGAGAATGCCCGGAACTCACGCTTCACAGCCAGCATATCTCAGTGGAGAAGTTGAAATGTGTAAAATTCTTCCAAAAAATATTTTCCCTCATCCCAGAGGCTGGAACTCTTCGGTTTTCAGTGAATCATTGACAGAACTATCACGTGGAAAACAAAAAATGCCCGAATGTTTCGCTAAAATACTAGCATATCATGGTTGTATGGGTATAGGGTCGAAAATATTAGCAAACATTTTTTAATTCTTTCTAGGAGACTAGAACTATCCGTTTTCGGACGGATTTGTTGCAGAATTGTAACCGGAAACGCAGAAAATGCCCGGAACTCACGCTTCACAGCCAGCATATCTCAGTGGAGAAGTTGAAACATTTAAAATTCCTTTGAAAAATATTTTCCCTCATCCCAGAGGCTGGAACTCTTCGGTTTTCAGTGAATCATTGACAGAACTATCACGTGGAAAACAAAAAATGCCCGAATGTCTCGCTAAAATACTAGCATATCATGGTTGTATGGGTTTAGGGTCGAAAATATTAGCAAACACTTTGTAAATTCTTTCTCGGAGACTAGAACTATCCGTTTTCAGAAGGATTTGTTGCAGAACTGTAACCGGAAACGCAGAAAATGCCCGGAACTCACGCTTCACAGCCAGCATATCTCAGTGGAGAAGTTGAAACGTTTAAAATTCCTTTGAAAAATATTTTCCCTCATCCCAGAGGCTGGAACTCTTCGGTTTTCAGTGAATCATTGACAGAACTATCACGTGGAAAACAAAAAATGCCCGAATGTTTCGCTAAAATACTAGCATATCATGGTTGTATGGGTATAGGGTCGAAAATATTAGCAAACATTTTTTAATTCTTTCTAGGAGACTAGAACTATCCGTTTTCGGACGGATTTGTTGCAGAACTGTAACCGGAAACGCAGAAAATGCCCGGAACTCACGCTTCACAGCCAGCATATCTCAGTGGAGGAGTTGAAACGTTTAAAATTCCTTTGAAAAATATTTTCCCTCATCCCAGAGGCTGGAACTCTTCGGTTTTCAGTGAATCATTGACAGAACTATCACGTGGAAAACAAAAAATGCCCGAATGTCTCGCTAAAATACTAGCATATCATGGTTGTATGGGTATAGGGTCGAAAATATTAGCAAACACTTTTTTAATTCTTTCTAGGAGACTAGAACTATCCATTTTCGGACGGATTTGTTGCAGAACTGTAACCGGAAACGCAGAAAATGCCCGGAACTCACGCTTCACAGCCAGCATATCTCAGTGGAGAAGATGAAACGTCTAAAATTCTTTCGAAAAATCTTTTCCCTCATCCCAGAGGCTAGAACTCTTCGGTTTTCAGTGAATCATTGACAGAACTATCACGTGGAAAACAAACAATGCCCGAATGACTTGTTCATATGCTAGCATATCATGGTTGTATGGGTATAGGGTCGAAAATATTAGCAAACACTTTGTAAATTCTTTCTCGGAGACTAGAACTATCCGTTTTCAGAAGGATTTGTTGCAGAACTGTAACCGGAAACGTAGAGAATGCCCGGAACTCACGCTTCACAGCCAGCATATCTCAGTGGAGAAGTTGAAAAGTCTAAAATTCCTTTGAAAAATATTTTCCCTCATCCCAGAGGCTGGAACTCTTCGGTTTTCAGTGAATCAGTGACAGAACTATCACGTGGAAAACAAACAATGCCCAAATGACTTGTTTAAATGCTAGCATATCATGGTTGTATGGGTATAGGGTCGAAAATATTAGAAAACACTTTGTAAATTCTTTCTCGGAGACTAGAACTATCCGTTTTCAGAAGGATTTGTTGCAGAACTGTAACCGGAAACGTAGAGAATGCCCGGAACTCACGCTTCACAGCCAGCATATCTCAGTGGAGAAGTTGAAATGTGTAAAATTCTTCCAAAAAATATTTTCCCTCATCCCAGAGGCTGGAACTCTTCGGTTTTCAGTGAATCATTGACAGAACTATCACGTGGAAAACAAAAAATGCCCGAATGTTTCGCTAAAATACTAGCATATCATGGTTGTATGGGTATAGGGTCGAAAATATTAGCAAACATTTTTTAATTCTTTCTAGGAGACTAGAACTATCCGTTTTCGGACGGATTTGTTGCAGAACTGTAACCGGAAACGCAGAAAATGCCCGGAACTCACGCTTCACAGCCAGCATATCTCAGTGGAGAAGTTGAAACGTTTAAAATTCCTTTGAAAAATATTTTCCCTCATCCCAGAGGCTGGAACTCTTCGGTTTTCAGTGAATCATTGACAGAACTATCACGTGGAAAACAAAAAATGCCCGAATGTCTCGCTAAAATACTAGCATATCATGGTTGTATGGGTATAGGGTCGAAAATATTAGCAAACACTTTTTTAATTCTTTCTAGGAGACTAGAACTATCCATTTTCGGACGGATTTGTTGCAGAACTGTAACCGGAAACGCAGAAAATGCCCGGAACTCACGCTTCACAGCCAGCATATCTCAGTGGAGAAGATGAAACGTCTAAAATTCTTTCGAAAAATCTTTTCCCTCATCCCAGAGGCTAGAACTCTTCGGTTTTCAGTGAATCATTGACAGAACTATCACGTGGAAAACAAACAATGCCCGAATGACTTGTTCATATGCTAGCATATCATGGTTGTATGGGTATAGGGTCGAAAATATTAGCAAACACTTTGTAAATTCTTTCTCGGAGACTAGAACTATCCGTTTTCAGAAGGATTTGTTGCAGAACTGTAACCGGAAACGTAGAGAATGCCCGGAACTCACGCTTCACAGCCAGCATATCTCAGTGGAGAAGTTGAAATGTGTAAAATTCTTCCAAAAAATATTTTCCCTCATCCCAGAGGCTGGAACTCTTCGGTTTTCAGTGAATCATTGACAGAACTATCACGTGGAAAACAAAAAATGCCCGAATGTTTCGCTAAAATACTAGCATATCATGGTTGTATGGGTATAGGGTCGAAAATATTAGCAAACATTTTTTAATTCTTTCTAGGAGACTAGAACTATCCGTTTTCGGACGGATTTGTTGCAGAACTGTAACCGGAAACGCAGAAAATGCCCGGAACTCACGCTTCACAGCCAGCATATCTCAGTGGAGAAGTTGAAACGTTTAAAATTCCTTTGAAAAATATTTTCCCTCATCCCAGAGGCTGGAACTCTTCGGTTTTCAGTGAATCATTGACAGAACTATCACGTGGAAAACAAAAAATGCCCGAATGTCTCGCTAAAATACTAGCATATCATGGTTGTATGGGTATAGGGTCGAAAATATTAGCAAACACTTTTTTAATTCTTTCTCGGAGACTAGAACTATCCGTTTTCAGAAGGATTTGTTGCAGAACTGTAACCGGAAATGCAGAAAATGCCCGGAACTCACGCTTCACAGCCAGCATATCTCAGTGGAGAAGTTGAAACGTCTAAAATTCCTTTGAAAAATATTTTCCCTCATCCCAGAGGCTGGAACTCTTCGGTTTTCAGTGAATCATTGACAGAACTATCACGTGGAAAACAAACAATGCCCGAATGACTTGTTCATATGCAAGCATATCATGGTTGTATGGGTATAGGGTCGAAAATATTAGCAAATACTTTTTAAATTCTTTCTTGGAGACTAGAACTATGCGTTTTCAGACGGATTTGTTGCAGAACTGTAACCGGAAACGTAGAGAATGCCCGGAACTCACGCTTCACAGCCAGCATATCTCAGTGGAGAAGTTGAAAAGTCTAAAATTCCTTTGAAAAATATTTTCCCTCATCCCAGAGGCTGGAACTCTTCGGTTTTCAGTGAATCAGTGACAGAACTATCACGTGGAAAACAAACAATGCCCAAATGACTTGTTTAAATGCTAGCATATCATGGTTGTATGGGTATAGGGTCGAAAATATTAGCAAACACTTTGTAAATTCTTTCTCGGAGACTAGAACTATCCGTTTTCAGAAGGATTTGTTGCAGAACTGTAACCGGAAACGCAGAAAATGCCCGGAACTCACGCTTCACAGCCAGCATATCTCAGTGGAGAAGTTGAAACGTTTAAAATTCCTTTGAAAAATATTTTCCCTCATCCCAGAGGCTGGAACTCTTCGGTTTTCAGTGAATCATTGACAGAACTATCACGTGGAAAACAAAAAATGCCCGAATGTTTCGCTAAAATACTAGCATATCATGGTTGTATGGGTATAGGGTCGAAAATATTAGCAAACATTTTTTAATTCTTTCTAGGAGACTAGAACTATCCGTTTTCGGACGGATTTGTTGCAGAACTGTAACCGGAAACGCAGAAAATGCCCGGAACTCACGCTTCACAGCCAGCATATCTCAGTGGAGAAGTTGAAACGTTTAAAATTCCTTTGAAAAATATTTTCCCTCATCCCAGAGGCTGGAACTCTTCGGTTTTCAGTGAATCATTGACAGAACTATCACGTGGAAAACAAAAAATGCCCGAATGTCTCGCTAAAATACTAGCATATCATGGTTGTATGGGTATAGGGTCGAAAATATTAGCAAACACTTTTTTAATTCTTTCTAGGAGACTAGAACTATCCATTTTCGGACGGATTTGTTGCAGAACTGTAACCGGAAACGCAGAAAATGCCCGGAACTCACGCTTCACAGCCAGCATATCTCAGTGGAGAAGATGAAACGTCTAAAATTCTTTCGAAAAATCTTTTCCCTCATCCCAGAGCTAGAACTCTTCGGTTTTCAGTGAATCATTGACAGAACTATCACGTGGAAAACAAACAATGCCCGAATGACTTGTTCATATGCTAGCATATCATGGTTGTATGGGTATAGGGTCGAAAATATTAGCAAACACTTTGTAAATTCTTTCTCGGAGACTAGAACTATCCGTTTTCAGAAGGATTTGTTGCAGAACTGTAACCGGAAACGTAGAGAATGCCCGGAACTCACGCTTCACAGCCAGCATATCTCAGTGGAGAAGTTGAAATGTGTAAAATTCTTCCAAAAAATATTTTCCCTCATCCCAGAGGCTGGAACTCTTCGGTTTTCAGTGAATCATTGACAGAACTATCACGTGGAAAACAAAAAATGCCCGAATGTTTCGCGAAAATACTAGCATATCATGGTTGTATGGGTATAGGGTCGAAAATATTAGCAAACATTTTTTAATTCTTTCTAGGAGACTAGAACTATCCGTTTTCGGACGGATTTGTTGCAGAACTGTAACCGGAAACGCAGAAAATGCCCGGAACTCACGCTTCACAGCCAGCATATCTCAGTGGAGAAGTTGAAACGTTTAAAATTCCTTTGAAAAATATTTTCCCTCATCCCAGAGGCTGGAACTCTTCGGTTTTCAGTGAATCATTGACAGAACTATCACGTGGAAAACAAAAAATGCCCGAATGGTTCGCTAAAATACTAGCATATCATGGTTGTATGGGTATAGGGTCGAAAATATTAGCAAACATTTTTTAATTCTTTCTAGGAGACTAGAACTATCCGTTTTCGGACGGATTTGTTGCAGAACTGTAACCGGAAACGCAGAAAAAGCCCGGAACTCACGCTTCACAGCCAGCATATCTCAGTGGAGAAGTTGAAATGTCTAAAATTCTTTTGAAAAATATTTTCCCTCATCCCAGAGGCTGGAACTCTTCGGTTTTCAGTGAATCATTGACAGAACTATCACGTGGAAAACAAACAATGCCCGAATGACTTGTTCATATGCTAGCATGTCATGGTTGTATGGGTATAGGGTCGAAAATATTAGCAAACACTTTTTTAATTCTTTCTAGGAGACTAGAACTATCCGTTTTCGGACGGATTTGTTGCAGAACTGTAACCGGAAACGCAGAAAATGCCCGGAACTCACGCTTCACAGCCAGCATATCTCAGTGGAGAAGATGAAACGTCTAAAATTCTTTCGAAAAATCTTTTCCCTCATCCCAGAGGCTGGAACTCTTCGGTTTTCAATGAATCATCGACAGAACTATCACGTGGAAAAGAATAAATAACCGAATGACTTGTTTAAATGCTAGCATATCATGATTGTATAGGTATAAGGTCGAAAATATTTGCAAACATTTTTTAATTCTTTCTTGAAGACTAGAACTATCCATTTTTAAACGGGTTTGTTGCAGAACTGTATTCAGAAACGTTGAATATGCTCGGAACTCACGCTTGACAGCCAGTATATTACGGTAAAGGGATACAAATATCGAAAAAAATTTCAAAAAATTATATCTTTTATATATTTTTTTCTATCAACTTTTTGTGAGATTATTTTAATAGAACTATCGCTAAAAAGTATCAGGAACTATAGAACTCAACTGCATTCAACAGAACTCACGTGCTTTTGTCGTTTGGAAGAAAATGATCAGCTACGGGAAGTTGGCAGATCATTTTTTCAATCGATGGTTTTCTAGTTTTAATCGCCGGAACTAACGATAAAAACTATCAGGAACTATAGAACTCATCTGCACGTGATAAGAACTCACTTTTATTTATGATCTGCTGAAGAATGATCTGCCAAGTTCACGGGCACGTACATTTGTTGCTTTACAGAATTCCCAACGTCTGTAGGTATCCGTTGCAATCCAATGATACAAATTTTGATAATATCAGTAAAAAAATATCAGAAGACTTCCTGAAACAATTTTTCAAAATTCATTATACTACAACTAAATTAGGGAATTGAAAAAATGTAGCGCACATTGGGCCCAACAAAATTCTGAAACTTTGCATGTATGCATGACATTCTGAAGGCAGCAATTCTTAATCAATCGACAAATGAGCAAAAGGGAAAATACTTGGCACATCTGTCGCTTTACAGAATTTTCAAAGGCTGTAGGTATCCATTGCAATTCAATTATACAAATTTTGATAATATCAGTTAAAGGACATCGGAAGACTTCCTGAAACAATTTTTCAAAATTCATAACGTTACAACTAAAGTGGTGAAGTGAAAAAATAGAGCGCATATTGAGCCATAGAAAATTCTAAAATTTTGCATATATTCATGGCGTTCCGAAGACAATAATTTTGATCCCATTGACAAATGAGCAACCGAAGAATTTTCATAACAAAAGTTCAATTCATAATGCTAAAATCGGAGGCAAAAAGTAGAAATACTTGGTACATTTGTCGCTTCACACAATTTCCGAAGTTTGTAGGCATTCGTTGCAATCCAAATATATAAATTTTGATAATGTCAGAAAAAACACATCGGAATACTTTCTGAAACAATTTTTTAAAATTCATTATGCTACAATTAAAGCGGGGATGTGAAAAAATATAGAGCATATTGAACCAAACAAAATTCTGAAATTTTGCATATATCCACGGTGTTCCGAAGACAATATTTTTGATCCCATTGACAAATGAGCAACCGAAGAATTTTCATAACAAAATGTTCAATTCATAATGCTACGATCGGAGCCAAAAAGTGGAAATACTTGGTACATTTGTCGCTTCACAGAATTTCCAGAGTCTATAGGCATTCGTTGCAATCCAAAGATACAAATTTTGATAGGATATGGAGTATATACCGCCATAGTCTTTTGACATAAAGATATATTATACGAGCCATTTTGACATAAAGATATATCATTACTTACTACGGTTATCATCCAGATGCATCCATATATATCCAAATGCAGGTTGACAGTGTATTTGTCTATTAATACATCAAACGCGAGATGATTCTACACCATATTTTGGATAGAAAAACGACGTCGAAAATCTTTTGGAATGGACCAACAATTATCATGCAAGGAACATTTTATGATGTACAAATCTTATTATGGCCAGCGAGGAACATTTTATAATAAAGAGGAAAGGGACCAATAAAATAAATTGTCAACGGTGTACAGTTAAAAAAAAATATTTATTAAACACTGCTCAAAACTCGGCATGATAATAACAAACTTTGCCATATACATTTTTTTGACACTCATTATTAGTTTTATAGAGTTCCTTTTCCAAATTTACATCGATTCACACCAATCATGATTAACAGTTCAACGTACACTATTTCATATTTATCAAAGAAACGAAAAGAACGATTTCTCAAGAAATCTTATGCGAGGAACATTTAATCGCGAAAGAGAAATTCCGTCGAAGAGTTAAGTGTGGAAAATAAAAACTGCGGGGTTAACAATAATAAAAGAATGTATATTCATTTCAGTACTGTTCGAAAGTTGATTAAAAGCACTTCACTATTTTCACACCATCACTTTCTTATTATTGCTGTAACCAAGAGTCGATTGAACCTAACCTCGATATTTATAACCTCACAAATGTTCGTGAAAAAAGATTAATATTTTCAATACTGTTTAAGCCACGAGATTCTAATTAGTCGTGATCGAAAGGGGGGAAAAAATAAAAAATACGTGAATTTGAATGAAACTCTAAATTGCTGTCATTGAATTTATATTAAAGAAATCATTTTTGGATCGTACGCGTACGATCCAAAATTATTTCGCGATTTATGAATAAATTTATTTATAGATCGCGAAATAATTTTTTTCCCCCAATTTATCCACAACACGTCCCGCATAAGAACTTCTCACTTCGAAAACTCCGTTCAGACTTTCCGCGGTATGGGTACTTCGAACTATTTATTTATTCACAGATCGCGAAATAATTTTTTTCCCGAATTTATCCACAAACACGTCTCGCGTATAAGCACTCATTCTCACTTCGAAAACTCCGTTCAGACTTTGCGTGGTATAGGTAGAGAAAGATGAAACGGAATGGCCAATCACAAGCTCGGAAGGCGTCAAGAGGCCTTTCATTGTGTCGTATACAGACATGCTAATACTTCGATGTCAGCATAATCTTGAGCCTGTGCAAAGTTTTTTCTCAGCAAATACGGCATTAATCGTGCTGATTTAAGGCTCAATCGAAGTATTTTTTCGTAATAAATCTCCAGTTCAATTTTCAAATCATCATATGCCTCCTGAGCTTCGAAATTAAAGAAAATGAATTTCAGTTTTTACTCCCACCACGGTGAATCGTTTTATTCAGAGATAATAACAACACTCGACCTGTCAAACTTTCCGCGGTTCGGTATATATATATATATATAGCGACGAGGTGGAGGAAGTCTCATGTGACGTCGGTCTGCGACAGCGCCGTGAAGTTAGCCGCGAGGACATGAGGCCTTTGATAGTGTTATATATATATGGGTGTCGTCAGAATGAACCAATCAGAAACTCGAGAGACACTTTCAGCCGGCTTTGGTGTTGTATACAGACACGTCTGATTCTTGAATGTGTAGGTGACTTTTGCGTGATTTTGAGCCCGTGCAAAGTTTTTTCTCAGCATTTACGTCACCGATCGTGCTAAATTTGGGCTCATTCGAAAGATAATTTCTTAATGAATCTCCAGTTCAATTTTCAAGGCCTCAAACGACTCGTGAGCTTCGAAAATGAACAAAATGATGTGCCAATTTTACCCCCACCATCGCGAAAAGTTTTGTTTCGAGAAAGTATAGTTTCGGCGAGCCTCGGGCCAGCAGACGACAGAGCTGTCAATGTACTTGTCCCGAGTCTCTACCGAGTCTCTTGAACAATACGAAATATTGTCGATCGATCCATCGAACAAATAAGCAATATAACTTGAGCACTTTAACAAACATTCCGGATAAATGTCGATTATAGAATATATGTTTTTTTCCGATTTTCGATGAACGTTTTTTGAACTGTCCGCGGATTATAAAAAGAAAAGACGTAGCTGAAAACATCGCGTCACTCATAACGCTCGTAACCAAAACTTTTCGTCGAATGGGAACAGAGGGATATGTCGTCAGTTGCGCCCAATCAGAAAAACGCCAGCGCCGCGTGGCCTTTCTCTGTGTCGTATACATACATTCACGCACACGCCGATCATCGCATAATTTTGCCTGTGCAAAGTTTTTTTTCAGCAATTACGGCATCAATCGGATTGATTCATGGCTCAATCGATGAGGGACAACTTTATTAGTCTCCAGTTCAAATTTCAGATCATGAAATTACCCCTGGGCTTCGTAATTCAAGAAGGAGTCTACCCCCACCGTCGAAATCGCTTTATTCAGAGATAATAGTCTCGGGTGAGTCCCGGGCAAGCAGACGACGCTGTCAAATGTACTTGTCCCGAGACTCTGCCGAGTCTCTTGATAAATATCAAAATTTGCATCAAAATTTGTATCATGGGAATGTAGCCGATACCTGCAAACTTTTAACATTTTGTGAAGCGCCAAGTATTTCCACTTTTTGTCTATGATTGTGGCATTATGAATTGAAAAATTTATTACAAAAAGTCTTCGGCTGCTCATTTTTGGATGGGATTAAAATTTCTGTCCTCGGAACGCAATAGATACATCCAAATTTTCTGAACTTTGTTGGGCTTAAAGTGCACTATATTTTTTCACTTTTCCACTTTAGTTATAGCACAATAAATTTAAAAAGTTGTTTCGGAAAGTCTTCGAGTGCTCTTCTTCTGATAGTATCAAAATTTGTATCATTGGAATGTAGCCGATATCTACAAATTTTGACCTTTTTGTGAAGAGGAGACATGTGTGCTAAGTATTTCCACTTTTTAGCTCTGATTATAGCATAATAAATTGAAAAAGTTTTATTCTAAACGCTTTCCTCTACAGTCGCTTTGGTTTGTTCAATATATTGTTTTGGAGTTCCCATAACATACTATTTGAACTTTTCTATATTCAATGAGAATATTGAAATAGTTGTAACTTTTTATTTCCATGGTAGTAACTTCTTCAATGGTATTGAAAAATAATCATGATTCCACCTTGTTAATAAAAATAAGAATGAAAAAATGCGTGAACTTTTTTCACAACAGATTCGATGTGTTTTCTCTAAACATACATGAAACGGGTTTTTTATTTTATCATTAATCAAAAATGAAAAATTTCGAAAAAAATCGCCCCATTTTTATCAACAAGCTGAAATAAGCGTAATATTTTTTACCACAAATCTACAAATATAACAAGGAGATACTGCTATTTAATATGTTTCTTTGATAAACACAAATTCAAATAGCCACAAATTCTATGGAAAAGTTCTGACTCTTCTAATCTTGCTCTCAAAAGCTTTGTAAATTTTTGTATCAGACTCCCAGTTCCCGACTTATTTTAGCCTGATTCCAGAAAGGTAAATCGAAATGTCAAAAAAATTTGACTGGCTCGAGAATAAAAAAAAAGCCAAATTGAAAATTCCAAAACACGTGCCCCTTTATTTCATGGGGAAAAAACCTGACTCGAAGTAGAAGGGGTCAGGATTTGGAAATGAAACAGCGATAATTTCCCAATATAATCTTTTTCTAATCTATATAAAGCGAGATGTTTGAAAAGAAACAGAAAAAACGAATCATATCACGCATAAAAATCCCCCTCGCGGAAGAAACCTGGACAAGTACATTTGTTGACCGCCGTTCCCATATTTTTCCACGAATATACATACACTGCAAAAACCTGTTCTCGCAAAAATCCCTGAGAAAATCAAACCCTATCAAAAAGTAAGAAAAGTGACCACTCACAAAAAATGTATCAAATAAATTCAAATCACACAAAACAAAATGAGTTAATCCTCGCGAAAAGCTAAGGTTGGGTTTCGCAAAAAGTTATAAAATAAATTGAGCTGTACCAAAATATATGTGCCCAGTACGGGAGGCTTTATCGTGTAAAAAATCTTCAAATAATGTTGAATGTTGATAGAGAAAAGAATCAAGTTCGAAAATGCAGTTGTTTTACCAACCAGAATGAAAACAAAAACTCTGTATCAATAAGGGTTCGAAGCAAAAAAGATTGCAAACGAACAAAAATTAGATGAAAAAGAATTTCGGCCGAAGTACTTGGCGAGGTTGTCACCATGACCGATACATTATGTAAATTAAGTGAAAAAACATTCGTCAAGTACTTTGGCCGAATTTTTTTTCAATCTAATTTTTTTCTATGTTTTATAAAATAATTTGTAAGTCAAGGATGATGCATCATATTCTTCTGTTATTTCTTCTTTGGAAGAATAATAATTCTGAGGCTCCTGACAGTAAAGTTAAATACAATTATCTATTTGTAGCTTAGACCGAAATTGCTAATATCCTCGCTGCCATTTCGTCCATAAATGCCTTATTCTAATACACAACTTGAAAGCTAATGATAAAGTATTTAATTTTCTGGATTTTTTCCTTGGGGAAAAACTGGTACTTGAGGTCTCTTCTATAACACCTTCCTGCCAAGCGATAATCGAATAATAACCTATCAACGAATTACTAACATCTCGAAAATACTTCGAGTGTGTAGTTAACTCTTTTGAAAACATTATAACTTTTTTTCTTATCAGAGAAACGAAACGCTCCTATATTTAAACAACCTCAGTAACAATTAATTTATGGTAGAAAATCTGTCTCATTCTCTTTTATGTCGAATTAGTAGTGTGAGCAGTACTGATTCCTGTCATTCAAATAAATCGATGATGTAATGATGCAAACACGTTGTAAGTTTTTTTGTTGTATGCAGACTCTATTGGAGTCTATATAAAGCGAAATACATGAAAATACTATAGGAAAAAGAAGTGATATCAAATAGCAAAATTCCCCTCCCGGGGAAAAAAACCTGGACAAGTACATTGGTGGTGCCGCGTTTCCCTATGATATCACAAAAAATCCAAAACCCCACTTAATTTTTTTTTTTTATGTTTACTAATTTTATTCATATCCCGAAGGGAAACCAACTATATAGATCACGAAATATCCGGCCAAAAAACCAGACTTCATAATAAATGTTACTTTGAATTTATTTCCACAGAACAAAACAAGAATCAAAACATTAAAAAATCAGCGTTATCAAGATGAGAAAAATACCTCTTATAATTGGTGTGTAAGAAGTATCCATAGTCTAGAAAAAAATGAAAAAAGGTCGACATCTAAGTTACGTGTAGCAGTAAAATTTATGATATCAGTACTAGGACAAGTATTTCTTTGGTGACTGAGAAGATATCAATATGGACGTACCGGCAACGTAGGGCATGCAGTTGGTGCATTGCTTCTGGGATCTCCTAAGTCGAGTAGCTACTTTTGTTTTGGCTATGGCGCGACCAATGTTGCCAAATAGTATTTACTTATATGACCTAATGAAACAACATTGCCCGCGCCGTGGTTAAGGGGACCGTATGGTCTAGAGCACGAAAATTTCACCTATTTTCACGATTTTTTTTTTGCCATAAAAAATTTAAAAATCGATGTTTTAACTTTTCGGGTTTATTACTACCTTTATTAAGTATACAAAAAAATTTTTTTTTAATTTTAAAAACAGTGTTTATTATCATATAATTGGCATTGAAGACGACCCTCTCGAAAAATCCGACCCGGACGGTGAAGATCGATCCGAGACTTCTACTCATCTGAAACACAAAATTCAAGAAGATTCTTAATCAGAAAGAGTGCAGTTATGGTCGGGACTAGAACAAATCGAAAAAATTAAAAATTGACAAAATGGCGCGCTTTTGAAAAAAAATTCGTAAAATCGGGTTTTTTTTTCACTAGTTTTTTAGTATAAACAATAAGAAATTATTTAATTAAAATTATGATTGTAGTTCCGACGATAGCCATACATGTTGTGAACAACATATCCAAATTTCAAGTGATTCGGTTGAATAGTTTTTTTGTTTTCACCTGCGCAGTGCCGAAAAAAGTCGTTTCGAGATAAATGAGTTTAAAGTTTGAGGTACAGATATTTTCAAAAATTGAGCAAATTTTGAATACTTACAGTTAATCCGCGATTCCGGCACCATATAGGATTCCTTCGGAACGTTCATAATTCAAGATTTCCTCACTCCTTTCATTTCTTCGAGCTGTCCGAGCCTCTTTGGAGTTGTCTGTGCTCCTACGGTTGGCGCTCGATACTCGCAGCTCGTCTCGGTTTTGCGCTAGTTGCTCCGCTTGTGGCCCGATTGTTATGCCCATGGTCTCCATTATTTTCAATAGGGATGCAAATCCTTCATTGAATATGCAAGCGGAAATGTGAGTGGCAATATCAATGATTTTTTTTCCGGCAAACAGATGTTTCGGCGCAAGGTGCCACACGCAAGCATTGAAACTTTCGTTATTGTTCTGCGTATTACTGCCAATACACCTTTCCAATAAAGTCTCTGCTGTCAATTCTTCATAAATTGGTTTTAATATCTCTTGTGCTTCATCGCACAGAGCAGGTGGGTGCTCGTAGGTGTCTAAAGTACCTGCAGCCTCACTTTGACGCCACTTGCACCACGATTCGGAACCTGGAGGACAGTACGAGTGTTGCGGATTTTCATCTGTTGAAATTTTGTGATAATATGCTGCCCATATTTCACTTCTCATCCCTTCAGTCGAATCTGAATTACGTCTAATTGCTAGACCGTAATAAGTTGACAGCTCTTGCAATAATTTATTCGTCAATTGTTGACGCTTCGGTGTTTTATTTATCGATTTCCGCTGTGTCTTTTTTCCCTCTTCTTTTTCTGTCAATTTCTTTGTTGCTTTCTTTATTTGTGCATGTTTTTTTTTCGCATCAACAGCACGTTTGTACAAACGTTTTTTAACATGCAAAACACATTCTTTTTTGCAAACTAAAAAATCATCCCCGTAAGGCTTTGTGTCCAATAAGGCTTTGAACGTTTTCGTGTCGCCGTCTCCGATATAGTTCGCGTATTTTACGTTGTACAACTCTTCCGATCTCTTGAACATTTCCACGATGCCGTCTACCTCCATTTTGCCAGCACTTCCGGTATGATTTGCGTCACAGTGATCTTCATGCTCTCGATACCACGCTTCATATTCAATCGTATCCTCTTGGCCTTTCCATTGAGAGCAGGCTTGACATATACTGCATTTGACGACAACATCTAAAATTTTATTACTGTATTTCCCTATTAACGAGGCAATACCGAGAAGCGATGAGAATCCACGTTTCGCCCACGATCCATCACCAGACACAGAAAGTTCATCCGCGGGACGCCCAGCTTTTACATTCAACTCGACTTCTTCTTTCAATGCTCTTTGGAAAACGATTTTCGCGACGGCTTCAGCTGCAATTTTTATATTGTCCACGATGCCGTAATATGTACTCTTACAAATTCCTTGTCCAAGATCCATGAGACCGCAGAAATTTTTCAAGCCTTCAAATCCTACTCCAAGCATTCTCAGGGCGAGAACAAGTCGATGGTTGATTTCAAATGCCTTATCAATTAACGGCGAAGACAAAATAAAAGTTTCTTTACACTCACACTTCACAGAGAGTTTGAATCCTAGACCACGTTGTCCGTTTTTGCTAAAAGTGACCGCACCGTTACAATCTTTACACTTCAACAACTGTTGCAACGTTAAAAATATCATGCTGAATTCGATGATGCAATAATTGAAAGTAGGATTAACGTTTACTTCCAATTCCTCATTGCCTTTTAATTTTTTCGCAGACGTGCTCGTAAAATCAGTAGTATTTTCGATAGTGAATCGATTGCCCTTGAAATATCTTTTGCGACCTACAGAAGATGGTCGTCTAGAAGAGTCACGGCCTTGCTTTCTATCCATATTTTCTGATATTTTATTTCAAAATTTTCGATGTTGGTTCGTCAAAACGTAACGTTGTACTGATCAAGTCAGGGGAAAGCGAAATGACCGTTTCCCTCACAAATGTTCGACAATAGGTATATTTCGGGGAAGGGAAAAGTATATATAGGTATATAGTATGTACTATATACAGGTATATATTTTCGGAGAAGGATTGGGACAGCTGCTGCGCTCCGATTAGGTTACCGGTTAGCGCTAGACCCGTTAGGAGCGCGCGGACCGCTCTCTACCTGCGTTATGGGCTGTAGAAGCTGTAATATTGAGAATTTCCGCATGAAAATTTCACAGTATATTCTTGAGATACTATACTTTCGACATATCGAAAAAAAAAAATCGATTTTTTCAAATTTCTAGACCATACGGTCCCCTTAAAATAACGAAAAACAAGCAGGAGCAGGAAGTTTCGCATAAGATCCCATGCTTTTGTAATGTTAAAAAAAAAACTTTAATTTATGTCTGTACATGATAGCACAGTTTTGTTTGATTGGTAATAATTTGATGAATGTTCACCACCGTACGTTGAGCGTATACGCACAGAGTACTTGTCCGGCCCATAACTTTTTATTAAAATTGCTCATTCAAGTGAAAATCAAATTGGAGGTGCTTTTCGTTGCATGCGTTGCTTTTCGCCCTCAGAAATTTACAAGAAAATCAATTCTTCTGCGAATTTCAGAATGGCCTTGTATCATAAACAACATTCGACGACTATTCAATCGGAATAAAATGGTGTTCGTATTCATCATAAAATTACATTAACATAAGGTGCAGTCAATTATGAAATTTCTGAAGATGCGACTCATTGCCAGTAAACTATTGCCAGCAATGTAGCGTATCATACTTTCGAAAATTATTATTGCCAGCAAAGTTGTTATATTTTGGAAAGCTACTATTTATTAGTAGAAGATCTAAGTAACCACTGGTGAATGGTCAAAAGATCAATGTGGGCTCTGAATGCACCGTCAAATTTGTATCTAAAGTTTTAAGATCACGCAAATTTCACACAAAATAATCCCCCTCCGTTCGTTTCATTTTGATGTTCTTGGGCGTCAACTATCAAAATAGCTCTTTAAGTTTTGAAAAAGAGAATTTAAACTATTATGCGGGATTAATCATAAAAAATAAAAATTAAATAAGATATTACCAACAATGAAAAAGTGCGTATTTATGACTCTTGACTTTTGAGAGAGACCACTTATTTTTACTGGAATGAGCAATTTTAATAAAAAGTTATGGGCCGGACAAGTACTCTGTGCGTATACGCTCAACGCACGGTGGTGAACGTTCATCAAATTATTACCAATCAAACAAAACTGTGCTATCATGTACAGACATAAATTAAAGTTTTTTTTTTAACATTACAAAAGCATGGGATCTTATGCGAAACTTCCTGCTCCTGCTTGTTTTTCGTTATTTTAACCACGGCGCGGGCAATGTTGTTTCATTAGGTCATATAAGTAAATACTATTTGGCAACATTGGTCGCGCCGAGGCCAAAACAAAAGTAGCTACTCGACTTAGGAGATCCCAGAAGCAATGCACCAACTGCATGCCCTACGTTGCCGGTACGTCCATATTGATATCTTCTCAGTCACCAAAGAAATACTTGTCCTAGTACTGATATCATAAATTTTACTGCTACACGTAACTTAGATGTCGACCTTTTCTTCATTTTTTTCTAGACTATGGATACTTCTTACACACCAATTATAAGAGGTATTTTTCTCATCTTGATAACGCTGATTTTTTAATGTTTTGATTCTTGTTTTGTTCTGTGGAAATAAATTCAAAGTAACATTTATTATGAAGTCTGGTTTTTTGGCCGGATATTTCGTGACCTATATAGTTGGTTTCCCTCCGGGATATGAATAAAATTAGTAAACATAAAAAAAAAAATTTAAGTGGGGTTTTGATTTTTTGTGATATCATAGGGAAACGAGGGACCACCAATGTACTTGTCCAGGTTTTTTTCCCCGGGAGGGGATTTTTGCTATTTTATCCAGTAATCCAGTACTCGCATGAAGTAAATATATCTTTGATCGAAACATCATGGTTAGTAAAGGCAAATACAAAATTATTTAGAGAAATGAACGGGTTACTGAAAACAAAAAATCGTTTTTTTCTTTCAACTAAAAATTCATATTTTTTTATTATTGATCACATTTTAATATGCCTATCACTCCTGACATTCATTTTCACGGAAAATTTTTTCTACCTACACGGGGATTTGATCCGACCTACCTACCCATCTACGACCTAACCAGCACGGACGCTACCTATTACACCATCCTCTACATGAGAACTTGAAGTTAAAAAATGATACATAAATCTCAAGTCCAGCATGGAGTAAGAAAAGCCAATGCATGATCTGTAAAACAATATTTATTGAAATTCGTTTTTACTATTCTGTTTTAACTATTATTATAATGAGAAGTCGTCGGATTAATATTCGTTTTAGTAAAGAAAAAAAATCTTGAGGTGATCGCTTGGAAAAAAAATTTAAGCAAATATACACACTTAAAAGGAGTGTATGATTCGTATTTGTAAGAAAAAACATCTTAACTCTATGGTTCCCTCCAAGCATCGAAAGAAATTCGTTCATTTATATTTGTTTCTATATCAAAGAATCACCCTACCAGAACTATGGTTAAAAAAATTGCGAACAGATACGGGATCATCGGGATAGAAACAAATCGATTACTTGTTTCCAATGATTTTGGTTTATCCAATTGAAAATATTACATCATAGTGGCAGCCAATCACTCGAATTGGCGTTGATTAAATAAAACGATAGAGTCGAAAATATTAATTATTTATAATAAATCTTTGGCCTTGTTGTCTATAGATTCCATGTATTTACACCAAATACCTTCGATTTATATGAATGAATTAGATTATTGGGACCAAATAAATGCCATCAAAAAAATGATTTACATATCGCAATGTCTATTTTTATTTATGGCAAAGAAAAATCTACTTG
The DNA here is from genome assembly GCA_963989365.1 of Rhimphoctona megacephalus. NCBI lineage: Eukaryota > Metazoa > Arthropoda > Insecta > Hymenoptera > Ichneumonidae > Rhimphoctona > Rhimphoctona megacephalus. The sequence goes on along the minus strand of OZ022415.1, from coordinate 2,454,756 downwards.
CGTTCAGTAAATTGAACTCGATTAATTTGGATTACTTGGATCAAATAATTTTTTTTAACAGTGTAGGATTCGGAATTAATGGGTCTTGCCTTATTGGAATGTGATAGGAAGTAATGGGAAAATTCCACTTTTATTTTGGTAACCTCCTATAGAAAGATACACCGCTTTCTATTTATTTACGATTGGATCCCATGAAAATCGTATCACGGAATATTCCTATTGCAACCGATTCAATATGTAAATTGGAATCGAGTTGAAATTCACCTTTTCAGGAATCTCATTCAATCCCATGAACTTGTCAATTGGACTATTTCCCATTAGATATTCTATTTAATGCGAAATTTTCCATACATTCCGATTGACAGTGCATGTAATTTTTGAAACACCGTTTCCCATTCATTTCTGATTGGATCTCATAAAAAACCTATCGCAGAATTTTCCTATTGCGACCGATTCAGAATTTGAATTGGAAATGTATCGGAATTCTCCTTTTCAAAAAACTCATAGTACAGTCAGTAAGTATATTTCCTATTAAGTACTCCATTTAATGCCTTATTTCCAATTCATTTCGGTTAATGATACAGGCTGATTCAAACCCATTGATACCGATTGACTTCCAATCGGAGGACATATCGCTCTCCTATTGATCCATTCATTTCAACTGAATTTTTATGGGTTCCTATCGGTTTCAATCGATATCTATCGGATTTTCTAAGCAGGGTAATAAGCATCTCTTTGTCTACTGTGTTATTGATGGAGTATCCACGTGTCCGTAACCATAAAATAATTATTGTTAATCTATAATAATTAATCAATGTTCTTCAGTCTAGAAATCAGTGATTTTTTAAATTTAGAAATCACTCGTAATCGTTAGAATCAGCATAAATCACAAGAAATCACAAGTAATCTCATGGATTCAGAAATCGTGAAAATCGTAGTCGAAATCACAAGAAATCGATTTCTTTTGGAAATCGACGAGCCACGGAATTAGCGAGTGAGCAGCCCCTCGATTAATATTAATATTTGATGAAATTTTGGATCTTTATTAGGATTATGTTTAATAATTCAAATTTGTACTGGTTTATTATTATCCATACATTATTGTCCAAATACTAATTTAGCCTTTCAAAGTTTAATTCATATTATCCAAAATGTTAATTATGGTTGAGAATACCGATTAATACATTGTAACGACTTTTCCTGTAAGCCGAACAAAATGCCTCACTCTCGATAAACTCTGGGCGCCAGTCTAAGATATTTCTTAAATAAATCTTATTTGACTTTATCGAGAACAAGATTTTTAGGGTGTCCCGGGCGTAGCTGTAAATTCAAACCAAGGTGGTAGAGGGGCGAGGTTGAGACGTTGTACAAAATAATTCACATTAAATGCGAGAACAAATCCGGAATCACAAAATTTAATTTATTAAGGAAAACAGTGTTAGAAAATTAGGATGGTTAGATGTCAAATTATTTCCGGAAAAATAGCGGTTTTTATACGTTACTCAATAATAAAATTGATAATCGAAATATTCATAATATAACTCTTCGTTAACCGTCATATAAATTCAATATAAGGTGTTCGAAATTATCGTCAGTCAACTACACAATTTTACATTGAAAATTCGGGAAGCCACGCCCCACAAATTTATTTCTCTCAAAAATATTGACTCACGATAATATTCGAGAACTAGAAAATTCTTAAACTAATGACTCGCTGAACGAAAAGATAGAATTCCTCTCGGCAATTCGAAATATTAAGGGGAGGTTCTAGTCAAAATCGACCAAAATTTTTTTTTTTTTTATTGCTTTATTTTCATCCTTACGGTCTTAAAAATGTGTAGGCAAAAGGATATTTCCCTATCTAATTGATTTTACGAGTTATAGCGTATAGACGAGAGAGCGCGTCGGCCGAAAAACAGGTAGAAGCGTTTCTTCGTCAAACTTTAAACGCGTTTTTCTCGAAACACCTTTTTTTTGCGCGCGGGGCGTGATTCCGCTTCAACCACTACACCGATTTCGACGTTTGGCGGCTCTAATTAAAGCTTATTCAATTTAGGGGGCCTTCAGGACGCGTTTTTTGTAAAAAAAAATTTTTTAGTACTGTTTTTTTTAACGTGAAAACAAATAAAACAAGGCAAAAAAGGTGTTTTTCCTAAAAAGGGTCCCCATTTTTTTTTAAAAGGGTTTTTTAAAAATCGGAAAATCATAAGGCCCCCCAAATTTCATCTACTTTAAGATTTTTTTTGGTTTTTTCGTTTCAGATCACTTGGCAGGGCTGTAGAGTGCCCCGCGCACACTGTCCACCGCCGCGCACGACCGCCGTCAGTGAGGGCTGGAGCTGCCATTTTGTATTATTTTGACTGGAAAAAATTTTGTAAACTTTTTAAAATATAGACAAATAAATGCCACAAAAGTTTTTTAAAAAAAATACGCATGTACTCTCAAAGAAAAATCATGAAATTACGCACATTTTTGGGCCTCTGGACTAGAACCTTCCCTTAAACAACGGAAAATACGGCAGATTTTATACCGCGATTGAACGTTAACAGAATTTCCTTTCAAACACGAACGTACCCCGAAACAATATCGCTCCTTAATTCGATAATTCGTCACATTAATTCCAATCAAATAGAGCTCTTTTTCGACACAAAAATACACAAAAATGAAAGCGAGATGACGGCTCACCGCTACGGTTTCAGAGATGCGAAATCTGGAAAAGGACCACAGATTTCCGACTCGATAATTCCGGTGATGTCGTATTCTAGAACGGGGTTGGCTACGGCTCGACAAGAAACGTCAGGTCTCGTTGCTGTCCAAAACGAAAGTCCTTGATAAATTATGGAAACGCGATTTTATAGTTTTGGGTCCTAGCCCCCCACCCTTCGCCTACTCGCGGGAATCTAGAATCTTCTCCATTTTTCGACTCTTTTCCAACTCGCAAATTCAAATCTTGGTTGAGCGCTACGCTGGCAAACGTTGACCCTTGCCAGCCGAGATTTTTCGAAGACTCCCGATGCTGTTAGACGCACCTCTTGAGATTAGACAGCTCCGGGTGAGGGCTTCGAGCTAGCGACCACTCTCGATTGGATTTTCGCGATCCACCGACGACAATAAGAGACGACCTTGACACGGCCTATGCCTTCCCACACAGACGATACGACGATACCGACAAGAATGTTCTCAATGTTTTTCCTCGCTCTTTCTCGATGTCTCGTGACCGTCGCTCGCTCGTATAACATAAAATAATCGAAAATAAAATTAATATCAGGAAATACGCTCGCATTTGACCAACAGTCATTTTCTCGAGAGGAATTCTTCGTCGCTACCCGACGCTTCCTCCCGTGCCGTGCCCATGTTTTACTTTAAGTGACGTGTACAAATTTACCACATCACAACATATGAATGGAGCTTCATTTGTTTTTATGTTTATATTGTCATATTGGTCGTGGAATTTATTATAGATCTTATAAATTTAAAAAAACCTGATTTTTAGGAATTTTAATTTTGTTGTTAACAATAAGAACTGCTTTTATAGGATATGTATTACCCTGAGGACAAATATCTTTTTGAGGAGCTACAGTAATTACAAGTTTAATTTCTACAATTCCTTATTTAGGATAATTAATAGTACAATGAATTTGAGGAGGATTTTCTGTTAATAACCCTACATTAAATCGATTTTTTTCCTTACATTTTATTTTACCTTTTATAATTTTATTAATAGTAATTTTTCCCCTTATATTAATTCATGAAACAAGATCAAGTAATCCTTTAGGAACAAATAGAAATATATATATAATCAATTTTCATAATTATTTTACTTTAAGAGATTTTATTGGATTTATCATTTTAATTTTTATACTAAAATTTATAAATTTTTGATTCCCATTTATATTAAATGATCCAGAAAATTTTATTTTAGCAATCTCTTTAATTACTCCAATTCATATTCAACCTGAATGATATTTTTTATTTGCTTATACTATTTTACGGTCAATTCCTAACAAATTAGGAGGTGTTATTGCTCTTTTACTTTCAATTTTAATTTTAGGAATTATACCATTTTTAACTTTAAATAAATTTAAAATTAAATAATCAAATTTTATTTTGATTTTTTAAAAATAATGTTATTATTTTAACATGATTAGGTTCACAACCAGTGGAATCTCCTTATATTCTAATTAGATAATTAATAGCAATTATTTATTTTATATATTATTTTATAAATGCAATTTTTTTTAAATTTGATATAAAATTATTTTTTAAATTAATAAACTTAAATAAGTATATGTTTGAAAACATTTTATAGAATTTAAATTTCTATTTATTCCTTATAAATTAAAAATTTAATTATAATTAAATAATATAAATAATTTAAAACAAAAGGTAAAATAATTATCCAACATAAATATATTAATAAATCATATCGAAATCGAGGTATAGACCCTCGAATTCAAGTAATTAAAAATACAATAATTATAACAAAGAAATAAAAATATAATTCTTGAAACTTTCTTATATAAAATATACTAAATAAAAATCTTAAAAATAAAATTCTTATATATTCAGATAAAAAAATTCATACAAACCCCCCACTTATATATTCTGTATTAAACCCAGAAACTAATTCTGATTCCCCTCCTGAAAAATCGAAAGGAGTTCGATTTAATTCAGCTATTAAAGTAAAAAATAATATTAAACTTAAAGGTCATAAATAAATTAAATTTATTAAATTTATATTTAAATTTAAAAATAAATTTAAATTAAAATTTTCAATTATAATTAATATTATTAAAATTATAATTGATAAATTAACTTCATAGGAAATAGATTGAGACAAGGAACGAATTGAACCTAATATTGAATATAATGAATTTGAAGATCAACCGATGTGGGTTGCCCGGCATCTGCTCCATTGTTCCTCTCTTGGCCAACGCATTAGCCCTCTCGTTGCCTGGGATGCCACTGTGCCCCGGCACCCATAATCACTTGACCCTATTGTCTCTTGCAATCTGGGCCAGCAGTTCCGCGCAGTCTCTGACCAGCACCGATTTTACCATCACAATGTGAAGTGCATTTAGCGCAGTCTGACTGTCGCTGCATATGTATACGTGCTTGTCTCTTGTCGCTCTCTCCAAGATGGAGAGGGCACAGGACTTAATCGCGAATAGTTCGGCTTGGAGGATGGAAGCGTACGGTCTCAGTGAGAAGCTTAGTTCTGTCCTGGGCCCGTCGCTCCATACGCCGGCGCCGGCTCCCGTCTCCGTTTTGGCCCCGTCTGTGTACCAGACTGGTCCTCCAGGAGACAGGAGGGCCCCGAAGTTCTCCCTCCATGCCTGCCTATCCGGTATGAATATTTGGTAATCCTTGTGGAAGCGGTAGACGCGTGTGCAGTTGTCCCCTTCAAGGTGGCCAATTCCGCCCAGCCACGCCACGTCCCTAAGGATGAACGCGTGTCCCTCTCCCGCGTTTTTCCACTTACCGTTGTGTCGCAGCCGTATGGCTGCCTTTAACGCCTCCGCTTCCGCTGTGATGTGAGGCGGTGGAAGGTTGAGCAGTGCGCCCAGTGCCAGGGTCGGGGTTGTGCTCAGAGCTCCTGTTATCCCCAGCCCTGCCAGCCTGTGCACTCTGTCCATCGTTTTCCTGTTGCCTGCTCTTCTCAGTGCAGGCCACCACACCACAGCCGCGTATGTCAGCTGGGGGGCAATGATGGCATTGTAGATCCATCTGACCATTTTTGGTCTGAGGCCCCATGTTTGTCCGAACGTCCTACGGCAGGCCCAGAAGGTTGCTGTCGCCTTCTTTGCCTGCTTGTTGATGTGCGACTTCCAGCTCAGCTTGCTGTCCAGAGTCACTCTCAGGTATTTTACCTCCCGGGAGCGTGCCAGTGCCGAGCCGTAAATAGTAGATGGTTCGAAATCGAATCTCCTCTTCCTGGTGAATAGCACCATCTCTGTCTTCCCCGGGTTGACCCTTAGGGACTGAGCAGTGCACCAGGTTTCGACGAGATCGAGTGCTTTTTGCATTCTGCTCGCCATATAGTTGGGGTGATTCCCGCTGATCGCAATGCAGACATCGTCCGCCAAGCCTGTAACCTTCACCCCTAGCTTACCGAGCTCAGTCAGTAGTCCGTCCACGACCATGAGCCACAGCAAGGGGGAGGTGACCCCCCCCCCGTGCGGGCACCCTCGGCCTACACGGGCACTGATCTCGGTTCCATTGAGACTAGCGGTGACGGTTCTTGTTCTTAGCATGCAGTGGATTCAGTTGATAATAGTTTCATCAATCCTGAATCTCCTTGCTGCCTCGCAGATGGCGGTGAAGGAGGTGTTGTCAAACGCTCCCTCTACGTCAAGGAAAACGCATAGGGTGGCTTCCTTCCTAGAGAGGGCCCTCTCGATCTCTCGTACGAGATCATGGAGTGCCGTCTCCACGGATTTGCCAGCCTAGTACGCGTGTTGAGACTGTTGCACTGGCATGCGCTCCAGCGCCCCGTCCCTTATGTACCGGTCCACCAACCTTTCCATTGTTTTCAGCAGAAAGGATGTCAGGCTGATGGGCCTGAAGGATTTGGCCTGGTCGTAGCTGGTCTTCCCCGGTTTGGGTATAAATACGATTACAACCTCCCTCCATGCTCTTGGTACGTATCTCAGTGCCAAGCAAGATCGGAACAGATAGGCCAAGTGCCTGATCAGGTCCTTTCCTCCTTTCTGCAGGAGGGCAGGGAAGATCCTGTCCGCCCCTGGACTTTTGGATTTGTCGAAGGAATCCAGAGCCCATTTTACCTTGCTGGCCGTAATCACCTTAGCAGCTGTTTCCCAGTCCCCCGGTCTGTGTTTACTGGGCACTTCCTTGGTCGGAGTGCCCTGTTCTACTCGACTTGAGCCCGAGAAATGGACTGCTATTAGGTGAGTTAGGACATCTTCCAGCTTTTCCGCTGTCTGTCCGCCCGGGAGTGTTAGGCCCCCGGGCTTGATTTGTGGACCTATCATGAAAACCCTTCGGAGTCTGGCCACCGTGGGGAGGGCCTCGATGTCATTGCAGAATTTCCTCCAAGCTTCCGTCTTGGATTTCCTGACGAGATTTTTATAGGCCTTTTGTGAAGCTCTATAGTTCGCCCAGTCGTCGTCCGTGTTTGACTTCATTGTCTTGTTTAGTAGCCGGCGAGAGCTGGAGCGGAATTTTCCGAGCTCCTTATTCCACCAGGCCACTTTTTTGCCCGTCCTCCTGCTTTTGGTTGGGCAGGCGGTTGCGTATGCCTGAATTAGAGCGTCCCGTAGAAATTCCACGGTCCCCTCAATCTCACCTTCCGTTCTGGCCCACGTTACGGTCCCCCTAAGCCTATCCGTTAGCAACTCTTTGTATAGAGGCCAATTGGTAGCCCTTGGGTTTCTGTACCTGGTTTCAGATGGCTGTGACTCTTCTCCTCTCGTTATATGGAAGGAGATGCGGCGATGGTCCGATAACGTATCATCGTTTTCCACCCGCCATCCTTTTATCCTTTGTGCGGCTTCAGGCGTAGCCACCGTGAGGTCGATGACCTCTTGTCTCCTCGCTATGACGAACGTGGGTTTGGAACCCCTGTTCATAATATCGAGGTTCGTAGTCGTCAGGTATTCCAGTAGGGAGATACTCCTTTCGTTTGTGTTTGTGCTGCCCCAGATGAAGTTGTGCGCATTAGCGTCACATCCTATCACCAGGTTTAGCCCTTCATTCTGGCAGTGATTTACTACCGATCTGAGTTCTTCCGTTGGCGGTGGCTCGTTTGATTCATAGGGGAGGTATGCCGAGCAGACCACCAAGTCTTTGGGCACTCCCCCTAGACTCAGGTTGACCAGGGCCACTGCAACGTCCCTGCCGCAGAACCTATTGAGTTTTAGCGCTCTGCATCCCTTTTTTACAAAGATGCATGCTCTGGGTCCCGGCTCTGCGTGGTCGTAAATAAGTGTCCCTAGACTTTGGTCTATCCCTCTGACAAGACCCTTGTACACCCAAGGTTCCTGTATTAGGGATATGTCTGTTTGCTCCAATGCTAGCACTCGACTATGGATAGCCGAGGCCGCGACGCAGTGTTGCAAGTTGATTTGGGAGAACGTGGTCCCCGCTGCACCCTTAGTGGTGTCAGCGTTGGGCATTCTCCCGTACGTGCTGGGAGGGGGGAGGGGGGAGGGGGAAGGGGATTAGGGGCGGGTGGAGCGGGTTGTGGGATTGGGACGAAGGAAGTGGGGTGGGGAGTGCGGGGAGGGGGCCCTGTCTCTCATTGTGAGCCATTGCCCTCCTCCGTTTGCGCCCCGGGTACCGCGTGAGTATCCGCGGGCCCCGTGGGTGGTGTAGTGTGGCCTGTTAGAGTCTCGTCGAGTGTCCTTTGGACACCTCTCCGAGACTCGACCAGGCCCTCTCGTGCCAGAGCTTGGGCCCTGGTTGGTCTGCCCTTAGCTCTGGCCTCCGCTTTTCTATTACCCTTTTTTGTTGGGGCCCTAAACGCTGCGGGCTCCGCGGTCTCGGCCACGGGCTCCGCGACCTCGGCCACGGGCTCCGCGACCTCGGCCACGGGCTCCGCGACCTCGGTCACGGGCTCCGCGTCCTCGACCGCGGGTGGCGCAGCGCCTGGTTCCCGCACTTCTGCCGCCAGGGTGGGGGGAATTTTGACTTCCGGGTTTGCCCATTCGGCTCTGTTGGGCTGCCGGGGTTCTTCCTTCTGCATCCCCCCCCCCCCCCCCCCGCCTTCCCTATTAGCTACGGGCGAGCCGTCCCGCCGTACCCCTGCCGTTCTGTGCTGGGCCTTGTAGAAACGGGCCCTGCCCAGTCCGTAGTGGGGAGCGAGACCGCTCACCTTCAGCTTTTCTAGGGAGGCGACGTCTACTCCAAGGACCACGCGTGTGGCCCCTTTGACCTCCCTCCGGTCCCATACTCTCCATAGGGGAGTTTGTAGTCCCGGGTTTTGTCGTTGTAGTCTGGTGAGGACGACCTGCATGTCCCCGTTTGGTCCGGGGAACACTGCTGTCATTCTCACCAGTCTGGGGAGGCACTCTCTCTCTAGTACCTTGAGAACTGCGCCTTCCCATGGCTTTATCTTAGGAACTATTTCCCTCAGCCATATTTTGACTTTATCGTCCGAGCAAGTCACCCAGAGGACTCCCTGGTCGCATCGGGTCCCCTCGAAGCACGGGACCTCTTGCCCTAGTGGGATTGAGTCCAGCACTCCGAGCAGCTCCCGTGCCACCAGCTCGTCCTGCCCCTGGCCGAGAAGAGAGCCGGGATAGTCCGCCGGTGCAATGACCAGCTTCTTATCCGCGGCTGCCGCGTCTGCGTAGCCAGTGGGTTTCGGGTGAGGCTTGCTCTTTTTGACTGCCGTGTATTTTTCCGGGGGCGTGCTGTCCGAGGGTCTGGGTCGTTTGACCGACCCCTTCCCCCCAGTCACGGTCCCCGTTACTTCCTCCTTGCCCTTAGGGGTGGACTCGGAGAGTGGGCCCTATAAAGCCAGTTTGGCCTTGCGGGCCCTCCTCTTCGCCGCACCGCTTCGGCAAGGTTTACTACGCTTTTCTATTGTCGTTGAGTCGGTGGGCCCGGCTTTTGCTGATCCCTCCTCCTCAACGCGTATGGGCAGGTCTCCAACGGTCAGATCCTGAGCCCTCGCTGTAACGAGGTCTAGTGGATCCGAGCCGTTCTCGACTTCCATTTTGTCTGCTACTGGTTCCTCTGATGAGGGCCCAGCACCAGCGTCTCTCTCTTCATTTTTGTTTGTTTTAGTACTGGTGTTCATATTTGATCCCACGAGTAAACAGGAAACATGCTGTCCGTCGTCACAGAGCCTGTATGTGACGATAAGGATAATTACAATAATAATAATTACAATGGAGGGGCGCCTGGTACCCCAAAGGCATCGTTTGAGGTACACTAACCCTAGTACCATTCAGCCCTCGGCACGATAGCTCCCACCTTGGCTTGGGGAGTGGTCCGCGACGGGGCCTTCGGTTCCCTTGGCCGGGTTTTACGCCTGCCGGGTTCCTTATAGCACCCACTGACCTGGGTGTTCCGCGGCCCCCCGGTCACGGTCCCGGTCGTCATATGACGCTCCGTTTCCCGGCCGTTTTGGGTCACTTCCCTCCCTGGCCGTCCTTCTATCCGCCACCTGAAGACGCGCCCGGTTGGTCTCACCCATGTTCCCCGCACCTCTTTACGAAGGGCAGGGAAGCCAGGAAAGCAACACTTAATAAAATTATAATTATTACTAAAATTATTATAATAAAAATTAATATAAAATAAATTATAATTTGTTCAATTATTATTTGTATTAACTACTTTTTTAAATTCTAATTTTATTGCACTAATCTGCCAAAATAATAAATTTATTCAATAATTAATAAGTAATTTATAAATTTAAGTCCTTTCGTACAATAAATTAAAAATTTTTTAAAGATAGAAACTGATCTGGCTCACGCCTATCTGAACTCAAATCATGTAAGATTTTAATGGTCGAACAGACCAAAACTTTAAGCTTCTACTTTTAAATTTTATCTTAATTCAACATCGAGGTAGCAATCTTTTTTATCTATAAGATCTTTTTAAAAAAATTACACTGTTATCCCTAAGGTAATTTATGTTTTTAATTTTAAATTAAAGATTAATAATTCAATCATTATTGTTTATTGAAAATTAAAGCTTATTAATTTTTAACAATCACCCCAATCAAATATATAATTATAATATAATATTAAAATAAATTTTTTAATTATAAAATAAATATATAAAATTCTATAGGGTCTTCTCGTCTTTTAATTTTATATTAATTTTTTTATTAATAAAAAAATTTAAAAATTTAAATTTAAAAAAGATTTTATTTCATCAAACCATTCATTCTAGCTTTTAATTAAAAAACTATTGATTATGCTACCTTTGTACAGTTAAAATACTGCAGCTATTTAAATATTCATTGAGCAGGTTAGATTTTAAATTATTTTCAAAAACCATGTTTTTGATAAACAGGTGAAAAAATTTTAATTAAAATAAATTTGCTTAATTCTTATAATTTAATTAAAATATTTTTTTTATATTTTTTATTTTTAAATTATACAAATTTTATTATTATTTAAATATTATTTAAAATTATAAAAATTATTTTAATAACTTTTTAAATAAAAAAAAATAATATTATAAAAAATTAAATTATAACAATTTTTATATAAATTAAAATTTTCAATTATATTAAATTTAAATTTAATTTACAATTATAAATTTATTTTTAAGATTATTCTCAAAATTATTTATAAATTAATTTTTGTTAAAAAAAAAATTAATAATTAATCTAAATTTAATTTATTTATTAAAAAACTCAATATTTCAATAAACGAATAAAATTTTATTTCTAATTGAATATTTTTAATAATTATTTTACATTAATTAAATTATTTAATTAAATCTTATTAAATTGAGATTAATTAATTTAAAAATTAATTTTTAATAAACCCTGATACAAAAGGTAAATTAAATTAATTATTAATATTAAATTTTTTTATTTAAGTTTAAATTTCATTTACATTACTAAATATATAAATTTTATATTTTTTTTTAATTTTAACTAAAATAAAATTTTTAAATAAAATTATTTTTATTAATTTTTATATTTTTTATTAAAAAAAATATATTTAATTTAATTTAAATAAAAAAAAAAATTTATTATTGTAAACAATATGTTTTAATTAAACTAAATTTAAAAATTCTAAATTTACTTTCCAGTAAATTTGCTTTGTTACGACTTGTTTCAATTTATTTGAAAATGACGGGCAATTAGTACAAATTTTTTTAATTAAATCAATATATTTAATTTAATAAATTTACTTTCAAATCCAATTTCATATTTAAGGGGACCGTATGGTCTAGAGCACGAAAATTTCACCTATTTTCACGATTTTTTTTTGCCATAAAAAATTTAAAAATCGATGTTTTAACTTTTCGGGTTTATTACTACCTTTATTAAGTATACAAAAAAATTTTTTTTTAATTTTAAAAACAGTGTTTATTATCATATAATTGGCATTGAAGACGACCCTCTCGAAAAATCCGACCCGGACGGTGAAGATCGATCCGAGACTTCTACTCATCTGAAACACAAAATTCAAGAAGATTCTTAATCAGAAAGAGTGCAGTTATGGTCGGGACTAGAACAAATCGAAAAAATTAAAAATTGACAAAATGGCGCGCTTTTGAAAAAAAATTCGTAAAATCGGGTTTTTTTTTCACTAGTTTTTTAGTATAAACAATAAGAAATTATTTAAATAAAATTATGATTGTAGTTCCGACGATAGCCATACATGTTGAGAACAACATATCCAAATTTCAAGTGATTCGGTTGAATAGTTTTTTTGTTTTCACCTGCGCAGTGCCGAAAAAAGTCGTTTCGAGATAAATGAGTTTAAAGTTTGAGGTACAGATATTTTCAAAAATTGAGCAAATTTTGAATACTTACAGTTAATCCGCGATTCCGGCACCATATAGGATTCCTTCGGAACGTTCATAATTCAAGATTTCCTCACTCCTTTCATTTCTTCGAGCTGTCCGAGCCTCTTTGGAGTTGTCCGTGCTCCTACGGTTGGCGCTCGATACTCGCAGCTCGTCTCGGTTTTGCGCTAGTTGCTCCGCTTGTGGCCCGATTGTTATGCCCATGGTCTCCATTATTTTCAATAGGGATGCAAATCCTTCATTGAATATGCAAGTGGAAATGTGAGTGGCAATATCAATGATTTTTTTTCCGGCAAACAGATGTTTCGGCGCAAGGTGCCACACGCAAGCATTGAAACTTTCGTTATTGTTCTGCGTATTACTGCCAATACACCTTTCCAATAAAGTCTCTGCTGTCAATTCTTCATAAATTGGTTTTAATATCTCTTGTGCTTCATCGCACAGAGCAGGTGGGTGCTCGTAGGTGTCTAAAGTACCTGCAGCCTCACTTTGACGCCACTTGCACCACGATTCGGAACCTGGAGGACAGTACGAGTGTTGCGGATTTTCATCTGTTGAAATTTTGTGATAATATGCTGCCCATATTTCACTTCTCATCCCTTCAGTCGAATCTGAATTACGTCTAATTGCTAGACCGTAATAAGTTGACAGCTCTTGCAATAATTTATTCGTCAATTGTTGACGCTTCGGTGTTTTATTTATCGATTTCCGCTGTGTCTTTTTTCCCTCTTCTTTTTCTGTCAATTTCTTTGTTGCTTTCTTTATTTGTGCATGTTTTTTTTTCGCATCAACAGCACGTTTGTACAAACGTTTTTTAACATGCAAAACACATTCTTTTTTGCAAACTAAAAAATCATCCCCGTAAGGCTTTGTGTCCAATAAGGCTTTGAACGTTTTCGTGTCGCCGTCTCCGATATAGTTCGCGTATTTTACGTTGTACAACTCTTCCGATCTCTTGAACATTTCCACGATGCCGTCTACCTCCATTTTGCCAGCACTTCCGGTATGATTTGCGTCACAGTGATCTTCATGCTCTCGATACCACGCTTCATATTCAATCGTATCCTCTTGGCCTTTCCATTGAGAGCAGGCTTGACATATACTGCATTTGACGACAACATCTAAAATTTTATTACTGTATTTCCCTATTAACGAGGCAATACCGAGAAGCGATGAGAATCCACGTTTCGCCCACGATCCATCACCAGACACAGAAAGTTCATCCGCGGGACGCCCAGCTTTTACATTCAACTCGACTTCTTCTTTCAATGCTCTTTGGAAAACGATTTTCGCGACGGCTTCAGCTGCAATTTTTATATTGTCCACGATGCCGTAATATGTACTCTTACAAATTCCTTGTCCAAGATCCATGAGACCGCAGAAATTTTTCAAGCCTTCAAATCCTACTCCAAGCATTCTCAGGGCGAGAACAAGTCGACGGTTGATTTCAAATGCCTTATCAATTAACGGCGAAGACAAAATAAAAGTTTCTTTACACTCACACTTCACAGAGAGTTTGAATCCTAGACCACGTTGTCCGTTTTTGCTAAAAGTGACCGCACCGTTACAATCTTTACACTTCAACAACTGTTGCAACGTTAAAAATATCATGCTGAATTCGATGATGCAATAATTGAAAGTAGGATTAACGTTTACTTCCAATTCCTCATTGCCTTTTAATTTTTTCGCAGACGTGCTCGTAAAATCAGTAGTATTTTCGATAGTGAATCGATTGCCCTTGAAATATCTTTTGCGACCTACAGAAGATGGTCGTCTAGAAGAGTCACGGCCTTGCTTTCTATCCATATTTTCTGATATTTTATTTCAAAATTTTCGATGTTGGTTCGTCAAAACGTAACGTTGTACTGATCAAGTCAGGGGAAAGCGAAATGACCGTTTCCCTCACAAATGTTCGACAATAGGTATATTTCGGGGAAGGGAAAAGTATATATAGGTATATAGTATGTACTATATACAGGTATATATTTTCGGAGAAGGATTGGGACAGCTGCTGCGCTCCGATTAGGTTACCGGTTAGCGCTAGACCCGTTAGGAGCGCGCGGACCGCTCTCTACCTGCGTTATGGGCTGTAGAAGCTGTAATATTGAGAATTTCCGCATGAAAATTTCACAGTATATTCTTGAGATACTATACTTTCGACATATCGAAAAAAAAAAAAATCGATTTTTTCAAATTTCTAGACCATACGGTCCCCTTAAATTAAATTAAATAATTCAAACTAATTAAATTTTATTGTAATTCATCTTTTCATAAATAAAACTACATTTTGATTTGAATTTTTTTTATTAATTATTTAATTTATAAAAATATTTTTAAAAAAAATTTTGAAAACAAAAATATATAAGTTTTTAATTTAAGTAAATCTTATCGTGTACTATCAATTATAAGATAAATTCCTCTGAAAAAAATAAAATACCGCCAAATTTTTTAAATTTAGTGACTTACCAATTAATTATTTAATTAAAATTTTTTTAATTAATTATAATAGGGTATCTAATCCTAGTTTAATTATTTAATTTTAAATTTTCATTTATAATTAAATATATTTTTATTAAAAATTAATATTTCACTAAAAAATTTGTATTATAAATATAATTTTATAAAAAATTTATTTAAATTAATTCAATTAAATTATATCAATTGTTTAACCGCAATTGCTGGCACAATTTTTATTAATATTATAAAAATTTCTGAATATAAATTTACTTAATCTTTAAATTTATCTATTAAATATAAAAAAATATTCTAATCTGGAGAAGTGGTTGAGTAATATCAGCGGGGAGGAAGTAAAAAGGAAAATATATATATAAAAAATTATTTAAATTATAAATTTACACAAAAATTTATATATATATATATATATATATATATATATATATATATATATATATATATATATATATATATATATATATATATATCAGGTATTCCACGTCAAACCGGCGGACTTTTTCCCTGACCCTCGCCGATTTGAGGTGCTATATTTTTTATATGATTATATGAAGTCTGAAAGATCCCCTGAAATTTTTTCAGATTTTGCTGAACAGCCATTTTTGAAAAAAAAAAAAAATCAAAATCCAAAAAAAGCCCCTTTTTAAAAATCTGAAAAAATTCCTAAAAATCGGTGATTATATGCCAAACATTTTAAGCTACCGCCCGTAGTGGAAGTACGATTTTTTCCGTATGTTAATCGGCTAATAACGTTAAAAAATTCCAAAAATATCGAAAAACACTTACTCCGGCCCAATAGTTGAATATTTTGGTGCCTAAAACTAATTTTCGTCACAATTTTCGAACAATCAAATCAAAATTAGAACACCGATCCCATAGGATCCTCAAAAAGAATTGATTTTTATAAAATATGAATGAATAAAGATGAATACCTCAACTTTTTGCTTGGCTCAATTTTTTTTGTCTTGTACTGGTCTAAAATAACCCAAAAAATTTTTTAGGTACGAAAATATTCAATTATTGGCCCGAAATGAATGGTTCTTGATTTTTTGAGAATTTTTTCAACTTTAATAGCTCATAAAAACACAAAAAAATCGTACTTCCACTACGGGCGGTAGCTTAAAATGTTTGGCATATAATCACCGATTTTTAGGAATTTTTTCAGATTTTTAAAAAGGGGCTTTATTTTTGGATTTTTTAATTTTTTTTTTCAAAAATGGCTGTTCAGAAAAATCTGAAAAAATTTCAGGGTGTCTTTTAGACTTCATATAATCATATAAAAAATAATTACCCAAGTCGGCGAAGGTCAGGGAAAAAGTCCGCCGGTTTGACGTGGAATACCTCATATATATATATTAAATAATAATTTTTTTTATTTAATTGTTAAACTAAAATTAAATTTTTAATTAAAAAAAAAATTAACTTTTATAAATAAAGTTTAAATTCATTGCACTAATCTGCCATATTAGAATATTATTTTAATTGTTAAAGATAATAAAAGTTTTAATTTTATAAAATTTTTTTAAAACATATGCTTATTCAAGCTCATTATCTTCCCAATGTTAATAATGATAATAAAATTAATTAAACTAAAAAATATATAAAAAATTACATATTTAAAATTAAATCAAATAAATATTTATTTAAAAAAAAAATTAAAATTTAATATTCTCTGAAATTATAAATAGTTTAATAATTAAATTAATAATTAAAATTAAAATATACAAAAAATTAAAATCAAAAAATAATTAAAATTACTCATTAAAAAATTAAATAAATTTCATAAAATAAAATGATTAAAAAAAATTAGTAAACAAAATTAATAAAATAAATTAATAAAAAAAGTTAATAAAAAGAATAAAAAAAATTGATAATAAAATAAAAATTAAAAT
The DNA here is from genome assembly GCA_963989365.1 of Rhimphoctona megacephalus. NCBI lineage: Eukaryota > Metazoa > Arthropoda > Insecta > Hymenoptera > Ichneumonidae > Rhimphoctona > Rhimphoctona megacephalus. The sequence continues at coordinate 2,437,933 of OZ022415.1, read as the reverse complement.
TAAATTAAAAAATGCTGCAAATTGCTTCCTCAAGATGGTCAAGATGCACGGTGCTCAAGATGCAAGATGCTCAAGATGCACGATGCTCAAGATGCACGGTGCCCAAGATGCACGGTGCTCAAGATGCACGATGCTTAAGAAGCAAGATGCTCAAGATGCACAGTGCTCAAGATGCACGGTGCTCAAGATGCACGGTGCTCAAGATGCATGGTGCTCAAGATGCACAGTGCTCAAGATGCACGGTGCTCAAGATGCACGGTGCTCAAGATGCACGGTGTTCAGGATGCACTGTGCTCTAGATGCACGATGCTCAAAGCTTACTCTATGAGGTGCTATATTTTTCATTTTGGCTTCCTCATAGAGGAAGCTTTTAGCATTGGAAGTACAGACTTATACACAATATCTTACAAAATTTGCAAAAATTAAAGCGGTTAGACGATTTTTCGAAAAATTCAGATTTTCGTAAAATTCGAAAAATCATAAAATTTAAACCGCTCAACCGATATTTCCCAAATTCAATACCAACCTTCCTATTATGATAATCTATTTATAAAAAAAAAATAGTAATAAATCTTAAAATTTTCGGAAATTAGAGCGTCGACACCCTTTTTTTGAAAATTTCAAAACGTCGTAGGATTCGTATTTTTTTTGAAATACTGACAAAATTATCAGAGAATGCAGAGCTTGTATAGATTAACATCTGTGCAAAACGGGAGCCCAGTATCTCAAATCGTTTTCGAGTTATAACCGTTTGAATTTTGCAGTGCCATGACATACATACACACATCCGGACATTTTTTCTAGATATGATTTTTCGATGTTTTGGAACATTTTGAGCACATTGACATTGAAAACTGGAAAAAAACATTTTTCACCGTCACATAGCTTCCTCTATGAGGAAAAAAAATTATTCATTATTAAAATATTTTTAATTTAAAATAAAAATTTATATATATATATATATATATATAATTTAAATTAAAATGATATAAACTATAATTTTTTTATTAAAAAAATTATTTAATAAATAATAACTAAAATTAAATTAAAGTATAATATATAAATAAAATTTAAACTCTAAAATTTAATAAATTAAAATTTTTAAAATTAAAATTAATATAATAATTTTTAATGAAAATTATAAAATATTTATAATATAATATTATTATAAAGAACAATTGCATTATCTATTATAGTTATACAACATCCATGATTTGAAGTTTCAATTTCTACAAATTTAGATTGTTCATATCGAGATAAATGTTCTATTAAATCTGGGTTATCTCGAAAACGTGTATAAATATATCTAAGGTTACCTCTTAAAGAAAATGAATTAAAATGAGTAGTTCTAGTCTTTCAAAATTCAAGAATTATTTGAGCTATTTGTAATTGTTCTGCGCTCGAGATTGAGAAGGAGAAATTCTTATTAAAAATCTTTGAAATCCTTCTAAATGTAATAATAAAGCCAAAAACAGCATAAATGCTGTGAAAAAAGGTGAGACAAGTACATTTATGCCCCCCAAATAGTCATTAAGAGTCGCGGTAGCGACTCGTGACAAGTACATTTACGAAGCGAGTTGCACAAGACACTTTTACCAGAAGGGCCGTGATTCTACTTGTTCTCGAAAATTATTTCTTTAATATAAACTAAATTACAGCATTTTGGAGGTTCATTTAAGTTCACATATTTTTTATTTTTTTTTCTCTTTCGATCGCCACTAATTAGAACCTCGTAGCTTAAATAGTATTAAAAATATTAATGTTTTTTTTTTCGTTGTGCCGAAAAATTGAGCATTTTTTCGCACACATTTTGATGCGCAACTGTCTTTTTCGCAGTCGCTGTCTAGTGACACTGGTGATATTGGTAAAACTCTGGTAATATTCAAACGATCGCTGGATATGACAGCTAACCGACAACCGTAATATATTTTTGAACAGTCATGAGGTTATAAAGATCGCGGTTAGTTTCGATCGATTTTCGGTTACAGTGACTTTTATTATAATAAGAAAGTGATAGTGCGAAAATAATAAAGTGCAATTCATTTCAATCATCTTCCGAACAATGCTTAAACAAATATGAATTTTTTATTATTTTTTAGCCTGTAATTTTTATTTTCCACATCTCACTCTACAACGGAGTCGAAAACGATACCTTTTCTCTTTTACCATAAAATTTTCCTCGAATGCAATAATAAGGTTTATTTAAAAACAATTTTTCGTTTTTATTTTTTATAACTAAGAGAATGGTGTATGACAAATAGCAAAAATCCCCTCCCGGGGAAAAAAAAACCTGGACAAGTACATTGGTGGTCCCTCGTTTCCCTATGATATCACAAAAAATCAAAACCTCACTTAATTTTTTTTTTTTTTTATGTTTACTAATTTTATTCATATCCCGGACGGAAACCAACAATATAGATCACGAAATATCCGGCCAAAAAACCAGACTTCATAATAAATGTTACTTTGAATTTATTTCCACAGAACAAAACAAGAATCAAAACATTAAAAAATCAGCGTTATCAAGATGAGAAAAATACCTCTTATAATTGGTGTGTGAGAAGTATCAATAGTCTAGAAAAAAATGAAAAAAGGTCGACATCTAAGTTACGTGCAGCAGTAAAATTTATGATATCAGTACTAGGACAAGTATTTCTTTGGTGACTGAGAAGATATCAATATGGACGTACCGGCAAAGTATGGCATGCAGTTGATGCATTGCTTCCGGGATCTCCTAAGTCAAGTAGCTACTTTTGTTTTGGCTATGGCGCGACCAATGTTGCCAAATAGCATTTACTTATATGACCTAATGAAACAACATTGCCTGTGCCGTGGCTAAAATAACGAAAAACAAGCAGGAACAGGAAGTTTCACATAAGATCCCGTGCTTTTGTAATGTAAAAAAAAAAACTTTAATTTATGTCTGTACATGATAGCACAGTTTTGTTTGATTGGTAATAATTTGATGAACGTTTACCACCGTACGTTGAGCGTATACGCACAGAGTACTTGTCCGGCCCATAACTTTTTATTATATATTATACATATTTTATTATATTATTATAAATTTCTGACGGCGAAAAGCAACGCATGCAACGAAAAGCACCTCCAATTTGATTTTCACTTGAATGAGCAATTTTTATAAAAAATTATGGACCGGACAAGTACTCTGTGCGTATACGCTCAACGTACGGTGGTAAACGTTCATCAAATTATTACCAATCAAACAAAACTGTGCTATCATGTACAGACATAAATTAAAGCTTTTTTTTTTACATTACAAAAGCACGGGATCTTATGTGAAACTTCCTGTTCCTGCTTGTTTTTCGTTATTTTAGCCACGGCACAGGCAATGTTGTTTCATTAGGTCATATAAGTAAATGCTATTTGGCAACATTGGTCGCGCCATAGCCAAAACAAAAGTAGCTACTTGACTTAGGAGATCCCAGAAGCAATGCATCAACTGCATGCCATACTTTGCCGGTACGTCCATATTGATATCTTCTCAGTCACCAAAGAAATACTTGTCCTAGTACTGATATCATAAATTTTACTGCTGCACGTAACTTAGATGTCGATCTTTTTTCATTTTTTTCTAGACTATTGATACTTCTCACACACCAATTATAAGAGGTATTTTTCTCATCTTGATAACGCTGATTTTTTAATGTTTTGATTCTTGTTTTGTTCTGTGGAAATAAATTCAAAGTAACATTTATTATGAAGTCTGGTTTTTTGGCCGGATATTTCGTGATCTATATTGTTGGTTTCCGTCCGGGATATGAATAAAATTAGTAAACATAAAAAAAAAAAAATTAAGTGGGGTTTTGATTTTTTGTGATATCATAGGGAAACGAGGGACCACCAATGTACTTGTCCAGGTTTTTTTTTCCCCGGGAGGGGATTTTTGCTATTTGATATCACTTCTTTTTTCTATAGTATTTTCATATATTTCGCTTTATATAGACTCTAATAGAGTCTGTATATAACAAAAAAAAGTTACAACGTGTTTGCATCATTACATCATCGATTTATTTCAATGTCAGGAATCAGTACTGCTCACACTACTAATTCGACATAAAAGAGAATGAGACAGATTTTCTACCATAAATTAATTGTTACTGAGGTTGTTTAAATATAGGAGCGTTTCGTTTCTCTGATAAGAAAAAAAGTTATAATGTTTTCAAAAGAGTTAACTACACACTCGAAGTATTTTCGAGGTGTTAGTAATTCGTTGATAGGTTATTATTCGATTATAGCTTGGCAGGAAGGTGTTATAGAAGAGACCTCAAAGTACCAGTTTTTCCCCAAGGAAAAAATTCAGAAAATTAAATACTTTATCATTAGCTTTCAAGTTGTGTATTAGCGAGGATATTAGCAATTTCGGTCTAAGCTATAAATAGATAATTATAGAACTATACTGTCAGGAGCCTTTGAATTATTATTCTTTCAAAGATGAAATGACGGAAGAATATGATGCATCATCCTTGACTTACAAATTGTTTTATAAAACATAGAAAAAAATTTGATTAAAAAAAAATTCGGCCGAAGTACTTGACGAATGTTTTTTCACTTAATTTATATAATGTATCGGTCATGGTGACAACCTCGCCAAGTACTTCGGCCGAAATTCTTTTTCATCTAATTTTTTTTCATTTGCAATCTTTTTTTGCTTCGGACTCTTATTGATACAGAGTTTTTATTTTCATTCTGGTTGGTTAAACAACTGCATTTTCGAACTTGATTCTTTTCTCTATCAACATTCAACATTATTTGAAGATTTTATGTCACACAATAACGCCTCCCGTACTTGGCCACATATATTTTAGTATAGCTCAATTTATTTTATTACTTTTTGCGAAACCCAACCTTAGCTTTTCGCGAGGATTAACTCATTTTGTTTTGTGTGATTTGAATTTATTTGATACATTTTTTGAGAGTGGTCACTTTTCTTACTTTTTGATAGGATTTGATTTTCTCAGGGATTTTTGCGAGAAATGTGTTTGCAGTGTAGTATATTCGTGGAAAAATATGGGAACGGCGGTCAACAAATGTACTTGTCCAGGTTTTTCCCGCGAGGGGGATTTTTATGCATGATATGATTCGTTTTTTCTCTTTCTTTTCAAACATCTCGCTTTGTATAGATTAGAAAAAGGTTATATCGGGAAATTATCGCTTTTTCATTTCCAAACCCTGACCCCTTCTACTTTGAGTCAGGTTTTTTCCCCATGAAATAAAGGGACACGTGTTTTGGAATTTTCAATTTGGCATTTTTTTTATTCCCGAGCCAGTCAAATTTTTTTGACATTTCGCTTTACCTTTCTGGAATCAGGCTAAAATAAGTCGGGAACTTGGAGTCTGATACAAAAATTTACAAAGCTTTTGAAGGCAAGATTAGAGCAGTCAGAACTTTTCCATAGAATTTGTAGCTATTTGAATTTGTGTTTATCAAAGAAACATATTAAACAGCTGTATCTCCTTGTTATATTTGTAGATTTGTGGTAAAAAATATTACGCTTATTTCAGCTTGTTGATAAAAATGGAGCGACTTTTTTCGAAATTTTTCATTTTTGATTAATGATAAAATAAAAAACCAGTTTGATGTATGATTAGAGAAAACATATTGAATCTATTGTGAAAAAAATTCACGCATTTTTTCAATCTTATTTTTATTAACAAGGTGGAATCAATATTCTCATTGAATATAGAAAAGTTCAAATAGTATGTTATGGGAACTCCAAAACAATATATTGAACAAAGCGGACAAACTCAGATCAGGATCGTACCCAAAAGAATGAAATGAAGCTTTGAGCAAATTTTGATACCATCAAAACCAGAGCGACTGTAGAGGAAAGCCTTTGGAATAAAATTTTTTCAATTTATTATGCCATAATCGGAGCTAGGAAGTGGAAATACTTAGCACACATGTCTCCTCTTCACAAAATGTTCAAAGTTTGTAGATATCGGCTACATTCCAGTGATACAAATTTTGATACTATCAAAAGAAGAAGAGCACCCGAAGACTTTCTAAAACAACTTTTTAAATTCATTATGCCACAACTAAAGTGGAAATGTGAAAAAACATAGTGCACTTTAAGCCCAATAAAGTTCAGAAAATTTGGATGTATCTATTGCGTTCCGAGGACAGAAATTTTAATCCCATCCAAAAATGAACAGCCGAAGACTTTTTGTAATAAATTTTTCAATTCATAATGCACAATCAGAGACAGAAAGTGGAAATAATTGGTGCACATGTCGCTTCACAAAATGTTAAAAGTTTGTAGGTATCGGCTACATTCCCATGATACAAATTTTGATATTTCTAACAATAATGGCCGTGAAAGCTTTAAAACTAGAACTTACAGATATTTTAATATTATCTTTGAATTTTGAAAAGTTCAGAAAGTATGTTATGGATATTTTAAAACAATAAATTCAACAAAGCGGGCAATCTTATATCAGTACTATGCCCAAGAAAATGGATCGAGTTGAGTTGTACCTGTTGCATCCGTAGAGCAAATCTTTTTGAAAATATTTTTCAATTCGTTATGCCACAATAGAAGCCAAAAAGTAGAAATACTGAGCACACATGTTGCTCCAGGAAATTTCCAAAGTTTGTAAGTATACGGTGCGTTCGAATGAAACATATTTTTATACTTCCAGAAAAAAGGAACCAAAGACTTTCTGACAATTTTTTGGATTAATCATGCTACAACTCAAACATTGGGCTCAATAAAGTTTATGAATTTTGCATGTAGCCATTACTTTTCGAAGCCAAATTTAAATCCCATCCAAAAATGAGCAACTGAAGAATTTTCATAATAAAATTTTCAAGTCCTAATAATGCCACTATTCGAACCAAAAAGTGGAAATATTGGGCACACTTGTCACTTCACAGATATTTCAAAGTTTGTACGTATCTGTTGCAATTCAATGATACAAATGTTGATAATATCAGTAAAAACACATCAGAAGACTTTCTGAAACAATTTTTCAAAATTTATTATGCTACAACTAAAGTGGGGAAGTGAAAAAATATAGCTCAAAAGAGCCGAATGAAATTCTAAAATTTTGCATATATTCATGGTGTTCCGAAGACAATAATTTTGATCCCGTTGACAAATGAGCAACCGCAGAATTTTCATAACAAAATTTTTAATTCATAATACCACAATCGAAGCCAAAAAGTGGAAATACTTGGGACATTTGTTGCTTTACAGAATTTCCAAAGTCTGTAGGTATCCGTTGCAATCCAATGATACAAATTTTGATATTAGTAAAAAAACATAAGAAGATTTCCTGAAACAATTTTTCAAAATTCATTATGCTACAACTAAATTAGGTAATTGAAAAAATGTAGTGCACATTAGGTCCAACAAAATTCTGAAATTTTACATGTATGCACGGCATTCTGAAGCCAGCAATTCTTAACCCAACGACAAATGAGCAATCGAAGAATTTTCATAATAAAATTTTCAATTCCTAATGCCATAATCAAAACCAAAAAGAGAAAATACTTAGCACATCTGTCGCTTCACAGAATTTTCAAAGTCTATAGGTATCCATTGCAATTCAGTTATACAAACTTTGTTAATATCAGTAAAAACACATCTGAAGGCTTCCTGGAACAATTGTTTAAAATTCATTATGCTACAACTAAAGCGGGGATGTGAGAAAATATAGAGCATATTGAGCCAAACAAAATTCTGAAAGTTTGCATATATCCATGGTGTTCCGAAGACAATATTTTTGATCCCATTGACAAATGAGCAACCGAAGAATTTTCATAACAAAATTTTCAATTCACAATGCTAAAATTGGAGGCAAAAAGTAGAAATACTTGGTATATTTGTCGCTTCACACAATTTCCAAAGTCTGTAGGCATTCGTTGCAATCCAAAGATATAAATTTTGATAATGTCAGAAAAAACACATCGGAAGACTTTCTGAAATAATTTTTTAAAATACATTATGCTACAACTAAAGCGGGGATGTGAAAAAATATAGAGCATATTGAGCCAAACAAAATTCTGAAATTTTGCATATATCCATGGTGTTCCGAAGACAATATTTTTGAGATCCCATTGACAAATGAGCACCCAAAGAATTTTCATAACAAAATGTTCAATTCATAATGCTACAATCAGAGCCAAAAAGTGGAAATACTTGGTACATTTGTCGCTTCACAGAATTTCCAGAGTCTATAGGTATTCGTTGCATTCCAAAGATACAAATTTTGATAATACCAGGATATGGAGTATATACCGCCATAGTCTTTTGACATAAAGATATATTATACGAGCCATTTTGACATAAAGATATATCGTTACTTACTACGGTTATCATCCAGATGCATCCATATATATCCAGATGCAGGTTGACAGTGTATTTGTCTATTAATTCATCAAACGCGAGATGATTCTAGACCATATTTTGGATAGAAAAACGACGTCGAAAATCTTTTGAAATGGACCAACAATTATCATGCAAGGAACATTTTATGATGTACAAATCTTATTATGGCAAGCGAGGAACATTTTATAATAAAGAGGAAAGGAACCAATAAAATAAATTGTCAACGGTGTAGAGTTAAAAAAAATATTTATTAGACACTGCTCAAAACTCGGCATGATAATAACAAACTTTGCCATATACATTATTTTGACACTCATTATTAGTTTTATAGAGTTTCTTTTCCAAATTTACATCAATTCACACCAATCATGATTAACAGTTCAATGTACACCATTTCATAGTTATCAAAGAAACGAAAAGAATAATTTCTCAAGAAATCTTATACGAGGAACATTTAATCACGAAAGAGAAAAGAGATCGCTTTCGTTTCCGTCGTAGAGTTAAGTGTGGAAAATAAAAACTGCAGGGTTAACAATAATAAAAAATACATATTCATTTCGGCACTGTTCGAAAGTTGATTAAAAGCACTTCACTACTTTCACACCATCACTTTCTTATTATTACTGTAACCAAGAGTCGATCGAACCTAACCACGATATTTGTAACCTCACAACTGTTCGTGAAAAAACATTAATATTTTCAATACTGTTTAAGCCACGAGATTCCAATTAGTCGCGATCGAAAGGGGGGAAAAAAAATATATCTTTCGTCAACCAAAGTTCCAAATTTATAATGGATATCACACATTTTTTCTAGCCTGACACAAACGAAGAATAATAGACAAGTGGCGATTAAACACGTAAAAACGTTTCAACGATTATAAGTATTATTTAACCAAACTCACACATCCCACACTGTTTTTACGAAACTTCGATCAAACTTTCAAACCTCAAAAAACAATTTAATAAATACTATATTGTCACTTATCACTTATCCCGATTGATTTTTCTGAATTTTGTCACTGATTCCCGATTTTACGACGAATGCGCGTTAAAACGGTTATTTATTACTGTTTATAACCAAACTGTTCCACACGTCCTGGACTGTTTTCATCATTTATTTTTTGAATTCCGTTTCACACAGATTCACACATTGCGCATGACTCGTTTCATTGCGCAGTTGCGTGTTGCGCATCATTATGCGCATGCGCACTTGTTCACATCAAAATGAGACCCAACGAACACGACCACAGATCACACACCTTTAATGGTATTATCACAGATACAGACACCAACCAATCAGAAACTCGAGAGGCTTCAAGAGGTCTTTGATGGTGTTATCACAGATACAGACACCAACCAATCAGAAACTCGAGAGGCTTCAAGAGGCCTTTGATGGTGTTGTATACAGACACGTCGAAATCCTTCACACAATAATAGAAAAATTGATAATTTTGACCTGTGCAAAGTTTTTTCTCAGCAATTACGCCACCAATCATGCTAATCTTAGGCTCAATCGATAGAGAATTTCAAAATTAGTCTCCAGTTCAATTTTCAAAGCATCAAATGGCTCCTGAGCTTCGTAATTAAACGAAAACGCATGTCAATTTTACCCCCACCACCGCGAATCGTTTTATTCAGAGAAAGTATAGACTCGGCGAGCTCGGGCCAGCAGACGACAGAGCTGTCAATGTACTTGTCCCGAGACTCTACCGAGTCTCTTGATAAACTCGTATTCGATGATTATTTAATATCTTTGTCGTGAGGTTATAAAGATCGGGGTCAGTTTCAATTTTTGGTTAAAGTGACTTTTATATATATAGATAGAAGAGTGATAATGCAAAAATAAAGTGTAATTTAATAAATAAACTTTTGCGTAGTGCCTAAATAAATAATTTTTTTTATTAACCCTAGCCCCAACAATCTATTTTTCTGAACGTAAACTCTAGAACGGAGTCGAAAACGGTGCCTCTTTCCTCTTCTCTTTTACCATAAAATGTCCCTTGCATGCAATAATAACGTTTATTTGGAAACTACTCTCTTTGTTTTTATATAACTGAGGGAATGATGTATGATACCACCCTAGGTTTGAATTATATATGGTTTTGAATCACCCCAGAGTGGTAGAGACCTTAAATATATGAAAATACTATTTGCACTTGCAACCCAAAACGGAATCAAGTGATGCGAAATTTGTTTTACCTATTGCTCATAAGATATAATTCGTGATCAATAAACGTTATAAAAGAAAAACTCGCGTAGTAGTTCGGCCAAAATTTTTGTTTCCAATCAAACGTTTGCTCTCGAAATTTCGTGCGCATACTTTTTTGTTTCAAAATCTCGTTTCGTTATGAGTACTTTTATTTAAAAACTTTCAATGCATTCTGATGCTATTGGAGTATTTGTTCGGTATCACTTTTTATGAAATATTTTCCTATCCGTTGATCCGTTGGCACGCATGTTTCGGTGTAATATCTTTAAAAATTTTTTTTTAACAAAATTTAAAAAATTCAAGTTTTTACTTGTTCGTCGTTCGTTTATGCGTCGTATCTTCTCAGAACTACTCTACGTAATAAATAATCTAATAATTTTATAAGTATTGACGGTTAATTACGAAGATTGAATTCATTTGAACACTTCTTAGATCAATATTCACATTGCATTTTTAGTCCGAATATAGTCGCGATACACCAGCTCGAAATTCGATCATGTATCCATTTTTAGTTAGCCGAAATCAGAAAAAAATCGTTAGAGCAGCCTTTAAAATTTTTATTAAGGGTCGAATTCTTGACAGAGTCACTTTTTGATAAAATATTATTATATTTTGCTGCAGCACCGAAAAAAAATGTTGATTTTTTGGTATCACCCAAGTACGTACACAATACAGACATATTTAATTGATAAGGTATGAATTCCATACAAAAAGTCAACAAATCCCCGCAAAAAACAGCATAAATGCTGTAAAAAAAGTTGAGACAAGTACATTTACTCCCCCCAAATAGTTTGTCCGGTAACAAATCTCAGTTTCGACACAAAACCTTCACTAAAAATTATTAAAGAGATTTTCTCCCAAGAAAACCAACCTTGCAAAAATTCTCTGATTCATAGCAAATCTCTCAAGAAATGATAGGAGAACCCCACAAAAATTTTCTCAATAAATTAGAAACTCACAAAAAGTTATAAGAGTCTCTCAAAAATTTATAAATCAAATCATAATTTCACAAAAGATGCCAATTCAAACCTGCCCAAAAATTAAGTCTAAACTGCACAAAAAGTTATTAAATAAATAAAAATGATAAAAGCATTAATAGTCAAGTACATTAAAACCTATTAAAATTCAATAAAAACACTTTCAACGAATTGAAAATACAGTTGTTCTACCCAACAAGAATAAGAATAAAAAAAAATTATGAGAAAAAATTTTAATACAAAAAAGATTTCAAACGCAAAAAATTAGTTTGAAAAAAAAATTTCGGCCGAAGTTCGGCCATAATTATTTTTTATTCTTATTCTTGTTGGGTAGAACAACTGTATTTTCAATTCGTTGAAAGTGTTTTTATTGAATTTTAATAGGTTTTAATGTACTTGACTATTAATGCTTTTATCATTTTTATTTATTTAATAACTTTTTGTGCAGTTTAGACTTAATTTTTGGGCAGGTTTGAATTGGCATCTTTTGTGACATTATGATTTGATTTATAAATTTTTGAGAGACTCTTATAACTTTTTGTGAGTTTCTAATTTATTGAGAAAATTTTTGTGGGGTTCTCCTATCATTTTTTGAGAGATTTGCTATGAATCAGAGAATTTTTGCAAGGTTGGTTTTCTTGGGAGAAAATCTCTTTAATAATTTTTAGTGAAGGTTTTGTGTCGAAACTGAGATTTCGACAAATTAAGTGAGGTTTTGATTTTTTGTGATATCATAGGGAAACGAGGGACCACCAATGTACTTGTCCAGGTTTTTTTTTCCCCGGGAGGGGATTTTTGCTATTTGTCATACACCATTCTCTTAGTTATAAAAAATAAAAACGAAAAATTGTTTTTAAATAAACCTTATTATTGCATTCGAGGAACATTTTATGGTAAAAGAGAAAAGGTATCGTTTTCGACTCCGTTGTAGAGTGAGATGTGGAAAATAAAAATTACAGGCTAAAAAATAATAAAAAATTCATATTTGTTCAAGCATTGTTCGGAAGATGATTGAAATGAATTGCACTTTATTATTTTCGCACTATCACTTTCTTATTATAATAAAAGTCACTGTAACCAAAAATCGATCGAAACTAACCGCGATCTTTATAACCTCATGACTGTTCAAAAATATATTACGGTTGTCGGTTAGCTGTCATATCCAGCGATCGTTTGAATATTACCAGAGTTTTACCAATATCACCAGTGTCACTAGACAGCGACTGCGAAAAAGACAGTTGCGCATCAAAATGTGTGCGAAAAAATGCTCAATTTTTCGGCACAACGAAAAAAAAAACATTAATATTTTTAATACTATTTAAGCTACGAGGTTCTAATTAGTGGCGATCGAAAGAGAAAAAAAAATAAAAAATATGTGAACTTAAATGAACCTCCAAAATGCTGTAATTTAGTTTATATTAAAGAAATAATTTTCGAGAACAAGTAGAATCACGGCCCTTCTGGTAAAAGTGTCTTGTGCAACTCGCTTCGTAAATGTACTTGTCACGAGTCGCTACCGCGACTCTTAATGACTATTTGGGGGGCATAAATGTACTTGTCTCACCTTTTTTCACAGCATTTATGCTGTTTTTGGCTTTATTATTACATTTAGAAGGATTTCAAAGATTTTTAATAAGAATTTCTCCTTCTCAATCTCGAGCGCAGAACAATTACAAATAGCTCGAATAATTCTTGAATTTTGAAAGACTAGAACTACTCATTTTAATTCATTTTCTTTAAGAGGTAACCTTAGATATATTTATACACGTTTTCGAGATAACCCAGATTTAATAGAACATTTATCTCGATATGAACAATCTAAATTTGTAGAAATTGAAACTTCAAATCATGGATGTTGTATAACTATAATAGATAATGCAATTGTTCTTTATAATAATATTATATTATAAATATTTTATAATTTTCATTAAAAATTATTATATTAATTTTAATTTTAAAAATTTTAATTTATTAAATTTTAGAGTTTAAATTTTATTTATATATTATACTTTAATTTAATTTTAGTTATTATTTATTAAATAATTTTTTGAATAAAAAAATTATAGTTTATATCATTTTAATTTAAATTATATATATATATATATAAATTTTTATTTTAAATTAAAAATATTTTAATAATGAATAATTTTTGCTTCCTCATAGAGGAAGCTATGTGACGGTGAAAAATGTTTTTTTCCAGTTTTCAATGTCAATGTGCTCAAAATGTTCCAAAACATCGAAAAATCATATCTAGAAAAAATGTCCGGATGTGTGTATGTATGTCATGGCACTGCAAAATTCAAACGGTTATAACTCGAAAACGATTTGAGATACTGGGCTCCCGTTTTGCACAGATGTTAATCTATACAAGCTCTGCATTCTCTGATAATTTTGTCAGTATTTCAAAAAAAATACGAATCCTACGACGTTTTGAAATTTTCAAAAAAAGGGTGTCGACGCTCTAATTTCCGAAAATTTTAAGATTTATTACTATTTTTTTTTTATAAATAGATTATCATAATAGGAAGGTTGGTATTGAATTTGGGAAATATCGGTTGGGCGGTTTAAATTTTATGATTTTTCGAATTTTACGAAAATCTGAATTTTTCGAAAAATCGTCTAACCGCTTTAATTTTTGCAAATTTTGTAAGATATTGTGTATAAGTCTGTACTTCCAATGCTAAAAGCTTCCTCTATGAGGAAGCCAAAATGAAAAATATAGCACCTCATAGAGTAAGCTTTGAGCATCGTGCATCTAGAGCACAGTGCATCTTGAGCACCGTGCATCTTGAGCACCGTGCATCTTGAGCACCGTGCATCTTGAGCACCGTGCATCTTGAGCACCATGCATCTTGAGCACCGTGCATCTTGAGCACCGTGCATCTTGAGCACTGTGCATCTTGAGCATCTTGCTTCTTAAGCATCGTGCATCTTGAGCACCGTGCATCTTGGGCACCGTGCATCTTGAGCATCGTGCATCTTGAGCATCTTGCATCTTGAGCACCGTGCATCTTGACCATCTTGAGGAAGCAATTTGCAGCATTTTTTAATTTAATTTTAATTTTTATTTTATTATCAATTTTTTTTATTTTTTTTATTAACTTTTTTATTCTTTTTATTAACTTTTTTTATTAATTTATTTTATTAATTTTGTTTACTAATTTTTTTAAATCATTTTATTTTATGAAATTTATTTAATTTTTTAATCAGTAATTTTAATTATTTTTTGATTTTAATTTTTTGTATATTTTAATTTTAGTTATTAATTTAATTATTAAACTATTTATAATTTCAGAGAATATTAAATTTTAATTTTTTTTTAAAATAAATATTTATTTGATTTAATTTTAAATATGTAATTTTTTATATATTTTTTAGTTTAATTAATTTTATTATCATTATTAACATTGGGAAGATAATGAGCTTGAATAAGCATATGTTTTGAAAAAATTTTATAAAATTAAAACTTTTATTATCTTTAACAATTAAAATAATATTCTAATATGGCAGATTAGTGCAATGAATTTAAACTTTATTTATAAAAGTTAATTTTTTTTTTAATTAAAAATTTAATTTTAGTTTAACAATTAAATAAAAAAAATTATTATTTAATATATATATATATATATATATATATATATATATGAGGTATTCCACGTCAAACCGGCGGACTTTTTCCCTGACCTTCGCCGACTTGGGTAATTATTTTTTATATGATTATATGAAGTCTAAAAGACACCCTGAAATTTTTTCAGATTTTTCTGAACAGCCATTTTTGAAAAAAAAAATAAAAAAATCCAAAAATAAAGCCCCTTTTTAAAAATCTGAAAAAATTCCTAAAAATCGGTGATTATATGCCAAACATTTTAAGCTACCGCCCGTAGTGGAAGTACGATTTTTTTGTGTTTTTATGAGCTATTAAAGTTGAAAAAATTCTCAAAAAATCAAGAACCATTCATTTCAGGCCAATAATTGAATATTTTCGTACCTAAAAAATTTTTTGGGTTATTTTAGACCAGTACAAGACAAAAAAAATTGAGCCAAGCAAAAAGTTGAGGTATTCATCTTTATTCATTCATATTTTATAAAAATCAATTCTTTTTGAGGATCCTATGGGATCGGTGTTCTAATTTTGATTTGATTGTTCGAAAATTGTGACGAAAATTAGTTTTAGGCACCAAAATATTCAACTATTGGGCCGGAGTAAGTGTTTTTCGATATTTTTGGAATTTTTTAACGTTATTAGCCGATTAACATACGGAAAAAATCGTACTTCCACTACGGGCGGCAGCTTAAAATGTTTGGCATATAATCACCGATTTTTAGGAATTTTTTCAGATTTTTAAAAAGGGGCTTTTTTTGGATTTTGATTTTTTTTTTTTTTCAAAAATGGCTGTTCAGCAAAATCTGAAAAAATTTCAGGGTATCTTTCAGACTTCATATAATCATATAAAAAATATAGCACCTCAAATCGGCGAGGGTCAGGGAAAAAGTCCGCCGGTTTGACGTGGAATACCTGATATATATATATATATATATATATATATATATATATATATATATATAAATTTTTGTGTAAATTTATAATTTAAATAATTTTTTATATATATATTTTCCTTTTTACTTCCTCCCCGCTGATATTACTCAACCACTTCTCCAGATTAGAATATTTTTTTATATTTAATAGATAAATTTAAAGATTAAGTAAATTTATATTCAGAAATTTTTATAATATTAATAAAAATTGTGCCAGCAATTGCGGTTAAACAATTGATATAATTTAATTGAATTAATTTAAATAAATTTTTAATAAAATTATATTTATAATACAAATTTTTTAGTGAAATATTAATTTTTAATAAAAATATATTTAATTATAAATGAAAATTTAAAATTAAATAATTAAACTAGGATTAGATACCCTATTATAATTAATTAAAAAAATTTTAATTAAACAATTAATTGGTAAGTCACTAAATTTAAAAAATTTGGCGGTATTTTATTTTTTTCAGAGGAATTTATCTTATAATTGATAGTACACGATAAGATTTACTTAAATTAAAAACTTATATATTTTTGTTTTCAAAATTTTTTTTAAAAATATTTTTATAAATTAAATAATTAATAAAAAAATTCAAATCAAAATGTAGTTTTATTTAAGAAAAGATGAATTACAATAAAATTTAATTAGTTTGAATTATTTAATTTAATTTAAATATGAAATTGGATTTGAAAGTAAATTTATTAAATTAAATATATTGATTTAATTAAAAAAATTTGTACTAATTGCCCGTCATTTTCAAATAAATTGAAACAAGTCGTAACAAAGCAAATTTACTGGAAAGTAAATTTAGAATTTTTAAATTTAGTTTAATTAAAACATATTATTTACAATAATAAATTTTTTTTTTATTTAAATTAAATTAAATATATTTTTTTTAATAAAAAATATAAAAATTAATAAAAATAATTTTATTTAAAAATTTTATTTTAGTTAAAATTAAAAAAAAATATAAAATTTATATATTTAGTAATGTAAATGAAATTTAAACTTAAATAAAAAAATTTAATATTAATAATTAATTTAATTTACCTTTTGTATCAGGGTTTATTAAAAATTGATTTTTAAATTAATTAATCTCAATTTAATAAGATTTAATTAAATAATTTAATTAATGTAAAATAATTATTAAAAATATTCAATTAGAAATAAAATTTTATTCGTTTATTGAAATATTGAGTTTTTTAATAAATAAATTAAATTTAGATTAATTATTAATTTTTTTTTTAACAAAAATTAATTTATAAATAATTTTGAGAATAATCTTAAAATTAAATTTATAATTGTAAATTAAATTTAAATTTAATATAATTGAAAATTTTAATTTATATAAAAATTGTTATAATTTAATTTTTTTATAATATTATTTTTTTTTATTTAAAAAGTTATTAAAATAATTTTTATAATTTTAAATAATATTTAAATAATAATAAAATTCGTATAATTTAAAAATAAAAAATATAAAAAAAATATTTTAATTAAATTATAAGAATTAAGCAAATTTATTTTAATTAAAATTTTTTCACCTGTTTATCAAAAACATGGTTTTTGAAAATAATTTAAAATCTAACCTGCTCAATGAATATTTAAATAGCTGCAGTATTTTAACTGTACAAAGGTAGCATAATCAATAGTTTTTTAATTAAAAGCTAGAATGAATGGTTTGATGAAATAAAATCTTTTTTAAATTTAAATTTTTAAATTTTTTTATTAATAAAAAAATTAATATAAAATTAAAAGACGAGAAGACCCTATAGAATTTTATATATTTATTTTATAATTAAAAAATTTATTTTAATATTATATTATAATTATATATTTGATTGGGGTGATTGTTAAAAATTAATAAGCTTTAATTTTCAATAAACAATAATGATTGAATTATTAATCTTTAATTTAAAATTAAAAACATAAATTACCTTAGGGATAACAGTGTAATTTTTTTAAAAAGATCTTATAGATAAAAAAGATTGCTACCTCGATGTTGAATTAAGATAAAATTTAAAAGTAGAAGCTTAAAGTTTTGGTCTGTTCGACCATTAAAATCTTACATGATTTGAGTTCAGATAGGCGTGAGCCAGATCAGTTTCTATCTTTAAAAAATTTTTAATTTATTGTACGAAAGGACTTAAATTTATAAATTACTTATTAATTATTGAATAAATTTATTATTTTGGCAGATTAGTGCAATAAAATTAGAATTTAAAAAAGTAGTTAATACAAATAATAATTGAACAAATTATAATTTATTTTATATTAATTTTTATTATAATAATTTTAGTAATAATTATAATTTTATTAAGTGTTGCTTTCCTGGCTTCCCTGCCCTTCGTAAAGAGGTGCGGGGAACATGGGTGAGACCAACCGGGCGCGTCTTCAGGTGGCGGATAGAAGGACGGCCAGGGAGGGAAGTGACCCAAAACGGCCGGGAAACGGAGCGTCATATGACGACCGGGACCGTGACCGGGGGGCCGCGGAACACCCAGGTCAGTGGGTGCTATAAGGAACCCGGCAGGCGTAAAACCCGGCCAAGGGAACCGAAGGCCCCGTCGCGGACCACTCCCCAAGCCAAGGTGGGAGCTATCGTGCCGAGGGCTGAATGGTACTAGGGTTAGTGTACCTCAAACGATGCCTTTGGGGTACCAGGCGCCCCTCCATTGTAATTATTATTATTGTAATTATCCTTATCGTCACATACAGGCTCTGTGACGACGGACAGCATGTTTCCTGTTTACTCGTGGGATCAAATATGAACACCAGTACTAAAACAAACAAAAATGAAGAGAGAGACGCTGGTGCTGGGCCCTCATCAGAGGAACCAGTAGCAGACAAAATGGAAGTCGAGAACGGCTCGGATCCACTAGACCTCGTTACAGCGAGGGCTCAGGATCTGACCGTTGGAGACCTGCCCATACGCGTTGAGGAGGAGGGATCAGCAAAAGCCGGGCCCACCGACTCAACGACAATAGAAAAGCGTAGTAAACCTTGCCGAAGCGGTGCGGCGAAGAGGAGGGCCCGCAAGGCCAAACTGGCTTTATAGGGCCCACTCTCCGAGTCCACCCCTAAGGGCAAGGAGGAAGTAACGGGGACCGTGACTGGGGGGAAGGGGTCGGTCAAACGACCCAGACCCTCGGACAGCACGCCCCCGGAAAAATACACGGCAGTCAAAAAGAGCAAGCCTCACCCGAAACCCACTGGCTACGCAGACGCGGCAGCCGCGGATAAGAAGCTGGTCATTGCACCGGCGGACTATCCCGGCTCTCTTCTCGGCCAGGGGCAGGACGAGCTGGTGGCACGGGAGCTGCTCGGAGTGCTGGACTCAATCCCACTAGGGCAAGAGGTCCCGTGCTTCGAGGGGACCCGATGCGACCAGGGAGTCCTCTGGGTGACTTGCTCGGACGATAAAGTCAAAATATGGCTGAGGGAAATAGTTCCTAAGATAAAGCCATGGGAAGGCGCAGTTCTCAAGGTACTAGAGAGAGAGTGCCTCCCCAGACTGGTGAGAATGACAGCAGTGTTCCCCGGACCAAACGGGGACATGCAGGTCGTCCTCACCAGACTACAACGACAAAACCCGGGACTACAAACTCCCCTATGGAGAGTATGGGACCGGAGGGAGGTCAAAGGGGCCACACGCGTGGTCCTTGGAGTAGACGTCGCCTCCCTAGAAAAGCTGAAGGTGAGCGGTCTCGCTCCCCACTACGGACTGGGCAGGGCCCGTTTCTACAAGGCCCAGCACAGAACGGCAGGGGTACGGCGGGACGGCTCGCCCGTAGCTAATAGGGAAGGCGGGGGGGGGGGGGGGGATGCAGAAGGAAGAACCCCGGCAGCCCAACAGAGCCGAATGGGCAAACCCGGAAGTCAAAATTCCCCCCACCCTGGCGGCAGAAGTGCGGGAACCAGGCGCTGCGCCACCCGTGGTCGAGGACGCGGAGCCCGTGACTGAGGTCGCGGAGCCCGTGGCCGAGGTCGCGGAGCCCGTGGCCGAGGTCGCGGAGCCCGTGGCCGAGGTCGCGGAGCCCGTGGCCGAGACCGCGGAGCCCGCAGCGTTTAGGGCCCCAACAAAAAAGGGTAATAGAAAAGCGGAGGCCAGAGCTAAGGGCAGACCAACCAGGGCCCAAGCTCTGGCACGAGAGGGCCTGGTCGAGTCTCGGAGAGGTGTCCAAAGGACACTCGACGAGACTCTAACAGGCCACACTACACCACCCACGGGGCCCGCGGATACTCACGCGGTACCCGGGGCGCAAACGGAGGAGGGCAATGGCTCACAATGAGAGACAGGGCCCCCTCCCCGCACTCCCCACCCCACTTCCTTCGTCCCAATCCCACAACCCGCTCCACCCGCCCCTAATCCCCTTCCCCCTCCCCCCTCCCCCCTCCCAGCACGTACGGAAGAATGCCCAACGCTGACACCACTAAGGGTGCAGCGGGGACCACGTTCTCCCAAATCAACTTGCAACACTGCGTCGCGGCCTCGGCTATCCATAGTCGAGTGCTAGCATTGGAGCAAACAGACATATCCCTAATACAGGAACCTTGGGTGTACAAGGGTCTTGTCAGAGGGATAGACCAAAGTCTAGGGACACTTATTTACGACCACGCAGAGCCGGGACCCAGAGCATGCATCTTTGTAAAAAAGGGATGCAGAGCGCTAAAACTCAATAGGTTCTGCGGCAGGGACGTTGCAGTGGCCCTGGTCAACCTGAGTCTAGGGGGAGTGCCCAAAGACTTGGTGGTCTGCTCGGCATACCTCCCCTATGAATCAAACGAGCCACCGCCAACGGAAGAACTCAGATCGGTAGTAAATCACTGCCAGAATGAAGGGCTAAACCTGGTGATAGGATGTGACGCTAATGCGCACAACTTCATCTGGGGCAGCACAAACACAAACGAAAGGAGTATCTCCCTACTGGAATACCTGACGACTACGAACCTCGATATTATGAACAGGGGTTCCAAACCCACGTTCGTCATAGCGAGGAGACAAGAGGTCATCGACCTCACGGTGGCTACGCCTGAAGCCGCACAAAGGATAAAAGGATGGCGGGTGGAAAACGATGATACGTTATCGGACCACCGCCGCATCTCCTTCCATATAACGGGAGGAGAAGAGTCACAGCCATCTGAAACCAGGTACAGAAACCCAAGGGCTACCAATTGGCCTCTATACAAAGAGTTGCTAACGGATAGGCTTAGGGGGACCGTAACGTGGGCCAGAACGGAAGGTGAGATTGAGGGGACCGTGGAATTTCTACGGGACGCTCTAATTCAGGCATACGCAACCGCCTGCCCAACCAAAAGCAGGAGGACGGGCAAAAAAGTGGCCTGGTGGAATAAGGAGCTCGAAAAAATTCCGCTCCAGCTCTCGCCGGCTACTAAACAAGACAATGAAGTCAAACACGGACGACGACTGGGCGAACTATAGAGCTTCACAAAAGGCCTATAAAAATCTCGTCAGGAAATCCAAGACGGAAGCTTGGAGGAAATTCTGCAATGACATCGAGGCCCTCCCCACGGTGGCCAGACTCCGAAGGGTTTTCATGATAGGTCCACAAATCAAGCCCGGGGGCCTAACACTCCCGGGCGGACAGACAGCGGAAAAGCTGGAAGATGTCCTAACTCACCTAATAGCAGTCCATTTCTCGGGCTCAAGTCGAGTAGAACAGGGCACTCCGACCAAGGAAGTGCCCAGTAAACACAGACCGGGGGACTGGGAAACAGCTGCTAAGGTGATTACGGCCAGCAAGGTAAAATGGGCTCTGGATTCCTTCGACAAATCCAAAAGTCCAGGGGTGGACAGGATCTTCCCTGCCCTCCTGCAGAAAGGAGGAGAGGACCTGATCAGGCACTTGGCCTATCTGTTCCGATCTTGCTTGGTACTGAGATACGTACCAAGAGCATGGAGGGAGGTTGTAATCGTATTTATACCCAAACCGGGGAAGACCAGCTACGACCAGGCCAAATCCTTCAGGCCCATCAGCCTGACATCCTTTCTGCTGAAAACAATGGAAAGGTTGGTGGACCGGTACATAAGGGACGGGGCGCTGGAGCGCATGCCAGTGCAACAGTCTCAACACGCGTACTAGGCTGGCAAATCCGTGGACACGGCACTCCATGATCTCGTACGAGAGATCGAGAGGGCCCTCTCTAGGAAGGAAGCCACCCTATGCGTTTTCCTTGACGTAGAGGGAGCGTTTGACAACACCTCCTTCACCGCCATCTGCGAGGCAGCAAGGAGATTCAGGATTGATGAAACTATTATCAACTGAATCCACTGCATGCTAAGAACAAGAACCGTCACCGCTAGTCTCAATGGAACCGAGATCAGTGCCCGTGTAGGCCGAGGGTGCCCGCAGGGGGGGGGGGGGTCACCTCCCCCTTGCTGTGGCTCATGGTCGTGGACGGGCTACTGACTGAGCTCGGTAAGCTAGGGGTGAAGGTTACAGGCTTTGCGGACGATGTCTGCATTGCGATCAGCGGGAATCACCCCAACTATATGGCGAGCAGAATGCAAAAAGCACTCGATCTCGTCGAAACCTGGTGCACTGCTCAGTCCCTAAGGGTCAACCCGGGGAAGACAGAGATGGTGCTATTCACCAGGAAGAGGAGATTCGATTTCGAACCATCTACTATTTACGGCTCGGCACTGGCACGCTCCCGGGAGGTAAAATACCTGAGAGTGACTCTGGACAGCAAGCTGAGCTGGAAGTCGCACATCAACAAGCAGGCAAAGAAGGCGACAGCAACCTTCTGGGCCTGCCGTAGGACGTTCGGACAAACATGGGGCCTCAGACCAAAAATGGTCAGATGGATCTACAATGCCATCATTGCCCCCCAGCTGACATAGAGCAGGCAACAGGAAAACGATGGACAGAGTGTACAGGCTGGCAGGGCTGGGGATAACAGGAGCTCTGAGCACAACCCCGACCCTGGCACTGGGCGCACTGCTCAACCTTCCACCGCCTCACATCACAGCGGAAGCGGAGGCGTTAAAGGCAGCCATACGGCTGCGACACAACGGTAAGTGGAAAAACGCGGGAGAGGGACACGCGTTCATCCTTAGGGACGTGGCGTGGCTGGGCGGAATTGGCCACCTTGAAGGGGACAACTGCACACGCGTTTACCGCTTCCACAAGGATTACCAAATATTCATACCGGATAGGCAGGCATGGAGGGAGAACTTCGGGGCCCTCCTGTCTCCTGGAGGACCAGTCTGGTACACAGACGGGGCCAAAACGGAGACGGGAGCCGGCGCCGGCGTATGGAGCGACGGGCCCAGGACAGAACTAAGCTTCTCACTGAGACCGTACGCTTCCATCCTCCAAGCCGAACTATTCGCGATTAAGTCCTGTGCCCTCTCCATCTTGGAGAGAGCGACAAGAGACAAGCACGTATACATATGCAGCGACAGTCAGACTGCGCTAAATGCACTTCACATTGTGATGGTAAAATCGGTGCTGGTCAGAGACTGCGCGGAACTGCTGGCCCAGATTGCAAGAGACAATAGGGTCAAGTGATTATGGGTGCCGGGGCACAGTGGCATCCCAGGCAACGAGAGGGCTAATGCGTTGGCCAAGAGAGGAACAATGGAGCAGATGCCGGGCAACCCACATCGGTTGATCTTCAAATTCATTATATTCAATATTAGGTTCAATTCGTTCCTTGTCTCAATCTATTTCCTATGAAGTTAATTTATCAATTATAATTTTAATAATATTAATTATAATTGAAAATTTTAATTTAAATTTATTTTTAAATTTAAATATAAATTTAATAAATTTAATTTATTTATGACCTTTAAGTTTAATATTATTTTTTACTTTAATAGCTGAATTAAATCGAACTCCTTTCGATTTTTCAGGAGGGGAATCAGAATTAGTTTCTGGGTTTAATACAGAATATATAAGTGGGGGGTTTGTATGAATTTTTTTATCTGAATATATAAGAATTTTATTTTTAAGATTTTTATTTAGTATATTTTATATAAGAAAGTTTCAAGAATTATATTTTTATTTCTTTGTTATAATTATTGTATTTTTAATTACTTGAATTCGAGGGTCTATACCTCGATTTCGATATGATTTATTAATATATTTATGTTGGATAATTATTTTACCTTTTGTTTTAAATTATTTATATTATTTAATTATAATTAAATTTTTAATTTATAAGGAATAAATAGAAATTTAAATTCCATAAAATGTTTTCAAACATATACTTATTTAAGTTTATTAATTTAAAAAATAATTTTATATCAAATTTAAAAAAAATTGCATTTATAAAATAATATATAAAATAAATAATTGCTATTAATTATCTAATTAGAATATAAGGAGATTCCACTGGTTGTGAACCTAATCATGTTAAAATAATAACATTATTTTAAAAAAATCAAAATAAAATTTGATTATTTAATTTTAAATTTATTTAAAGTTAAAAATGGCATAATTCCTAAAATTAAAATTGAAAGTAAAAGAGCAATAACACCTCCTAATTTGTTAGGAATTGACCGTAAAATAGTATAAGCAAATAAAAAATATCATTCAGGTTGAATATGAATTGGAGTAATTAAAGAGATTGCTAAAATAAAATTTTCTGGATCATTTAATATAAATGGGAATCAAAAATTTATAAATTTTAGTATAAAAATTAAAATGATAAATCCAATAAAATCTCTTAAAGTAAAATAATTATGAAAATTGATTATATATATATTTCTATTTGTTCCTAAAGGATTACTTGATCTTGTTTCATGAATTAATATAAGGGGAAAAATTACTATTAATAAAATTATAAAAGGTAAAATAAAATGTAAGGAAAAAAATCGATTTAATGTAGGGTTATTAACAGAAAATCCTCCTCAAATTCATTGTACTATTAATTATCCTAAATAAGGAATTGTAGAAATTAAACTTGTAATTACTGTAGCTCCTCAAAAAGATATTTGTCCTCAGGGTAATACATATCCTATAAAAGCAGTTCTTATTGTTAACAACAAAATTAAAATTCCTAAAAATCAGGTTTTTTTAAATTTATAAGATCTATAATAAATTCCACGACCAATATGACAATATAAACATAAAAACATATGAAGCTCCATTCATATGTTGTGATGTGGTAAATTTGTACACGTCACTTAAAGTAAAACATGGGCACGGCACGGGAGGAAGCGTCGGGTAGCGACGAAGAATTCCTCTCGAGAAAATGACTGTTGGTCAAATGCGAGCGTATTTCCTGATATTAATTTTATTTTCGATTATTTTATGTTATACGAGCGAGCGACGGTCACGAGACATCGAGAAAGAGCGAGGAAAAACATTGAGAACATTCTTGTCGGTATCGTCGTATCGTCTGTGTGGGAAGGCATAGGCCGTGTCAAGGTCGTCTCTTATTATCGTCGGTGGATCGCGAAAATCAAATCGAGAGTGGTCGCTAGCTCGAAGCCCTCACCCGGAGCTGTCTAATCTCAAGAGGTGCGTCTAACAGCATCGGGAGTCTTCGAAAAATCTCGGCTGGCAAGGGTCAACGTTTGCCAGCGTAGCGCTCAACCAAGATTTGAATTTGCGAGTTGGAAAAGAGTCGAAAAATGGAGAAGATTCTAGATTCCCGCGAGTAGGCGAAGGGTGAGGGGCTAGGACCCAAAACTATAAAATCGCGTTTCCATAATTTATCAAGGACTTTCGTTTTGGACAGCAACGAGACCTGACGTTTCTTGTCGAGCCGTAGCCAACCCCGTTCTAGAATACGACATCACCGGAATTATCGAGTCGGAAATCTGTGGTCCTTTTCCAGATTTCGCATCTCTGAAACCGTAGCGGTGAGCCGTCATCTCGCTTTCATTTTTGTGTATTTTTGTGTCGAAAAAGAGCTCTATTTGATTGGAATTAATGTGACGAATTATCGAATTAAGGAGCGATATTGTTTCGGGGTACGTTCGTGTTTGAAAGGAAATTCTGTTAACGTTCAATCGCGGTATAAAATCTGCCGTATTTTCCGTTGTTTAAGGGAAGGTTCTAGTCCAGAGGCCCAAAAATGTGCGTAATTTCATGATTTTTCTTTGAGAGTACATACGTATTTTTTTTAAAAAACTTTTGTGGCATTTATTTGTCTATATTTTAAAAAGTTTACAAAATTTTTTCCAGTCAAAATAATACAAAATGGCAGCTCCAGCCCTCACTGACGGCGGTCGTGCGCGGCGGTGGACAGTGTGCGCGGGGCACTCTACAGCCCTGCCAAGCGATCTGAAACGAAAAAACCAAAAAAAATCTTAAAGTAGATGAAATTTGGGGGGCCTTATGATTTTCCGATTTTTAAAAAACCCTTTTAAAAAAAAATGGGGACCCTTTTTAGGAAAAACACCTTTTTTGCCTTGTTTTATTTGTTTTCACGTTAAAAAAAACAGTACTAAAAAATTTTTTTTTACAAAAAACGCTTCCTGAAGGCCCCCTAAATTGAATAAGCTTTAATTAGAGCCGCCAAACGTCGAAATCGGTGTAGTGGTTGAAGCGGAATCACGCCCCGCGCGCAAAAAAAAGGTGTTTCGAGAAAAACGCGTTTAAAGTTTGACGAAGAAACGCTTCTACCTGTTTTTCGGCCGACGCGCTCTCTCGTCTATACGCTATAACTCGTAAAATCAATTAGATAGGGAAATATCCTTTTGCCTACACATTTTTAAGACCGTAAGGATGAAAATAAAGCAATAAAAAAAAAAAAAATTTTGGTCGATTTTGACTAGAACCTCCCCTTAATATTTCGAATTGCCGAGAGGAATTCTATCTTTTCGTTCAGCGAGAGTCATTAGTTTAAGAATTTTCTAGTTCTCGAATATTATCGTGAGTCAATATTTTTGAGAGAAATAAATTTGTGGGGCGTGGCTTCCCGAATTTTCAATGTAAAATTGTGTAGTTGACTGACGATAATTTCGAACACCTTATATTGAATTTATATGACGGTTAACGAAGAGTTATATTATGAATATTTCGATTATCAATTTTATTATTGAGTAACGTATAAAAACCGCTATTTTTCCGGAAATAATTTGACATCTAACCATCCTAATTTTCTAACACTGTTTTCCTTAATAAATTAAATTTTGTGATTCCGGATTTGTTCTCGCATTTAATGTGAATTATTTTGTACAACGTCTCAACCTCGCCCCTCTACCACCTTGGTTTGAATTTACAGCTACGCCCGGGACACCCTAAAAATCTTGTTCTCGATAAAGTCAAATAAGATTTATTTAAGAAATATCTTAGACTGGCGCCCAGAGTTTATCGAGAGTGAGGCATTTTGTTCGGCTTACAGGAAAAGTCGTTACAATGTATTAATCGGTATTCTCAACCATAATTAACATTTTGGATAATATGAATTAAACTTTGAAAGGCTAAATTAGTATTTGGACAATAATGTATGGATAATAATAAACCAGTACAAATTTGAATTATTAAACATAATCCTAATAAAGATCCAAAATTTCATCAAATATTAATATTAATCGAGGGGCTGCTCACTCGCTAATTCCGTGGCTCGTCGATTTCCAAAAGAAATCAATTTCTTGTGATTTCGACTACGATTTTCACGATTTCTGAATCCATGAGATTACTTGTGATTTCTTGTGATTTATGCTGATTCTAACGATTACGAGTGATTTCTAAATTTAAAAAATCACTGATTTCTAGACTGAAGAACATTGATTAATTATTATAGATTAACAATAATTATTTTATGGTTACGGATACGTGGATACTCCATCAATAACACAGTAGACAAAGAGATGCTTATTACCCTGCTTAGAAAATCCGATAGATATCGATTGAAACCGATAGGAACCCATAAAAATTCAGTTGGAATGAATGGATCAATAGGAGAGCGATATGTCCTCCGATTGGAAGTCAATCGGTATCAATGGGTTTGAATCAGCCTGTATCATTAACCGAAATGAATTAGAAATAAGGCATTAAATGGAGTACTTAATAGGAAATATACTTACTGACTGTACTATGAGTTTTTTGAAAAGGAGAATTCCGATACATTTCCAATTCAAATTCTGAATCGGTCGCAATAGGAAAATTCTGCGATAGGTTTTTTATGAGATCCAATCAGAAATGAATGGGAAACGGTGTTTCAAAAATTACATGCACTGTCAATCGGAATGTATGGAAAATTTCGCATTAAATAGAATATCTAATGGGAAATAGTCCAATTGACAAGTTCATGGGATTGAATGAGATTCCTGAAAAGGTGAATTTCAACTCGATTCCAATTTAAATATTGAATCGGTTGCAATAGGAATATTCCGTGATACGATTTTCATGGGATCCAATCGGAAATAAATAGGAAGCTGTATATATCTATCTGAAATACTGAATCGGTTGCAATAGGAATATTGCGTGATACGATTTTTATAAGATCCAATCGGAAGTGAATAGGAAGCGGTGTATATATACACCGAATAGGAAGCGGTGTATATATACACCGAATAGGAAGTGGTGTATATATACACCGCTTCCTATTCACTTCCGCTTATAAAAATCGTATCACGCAATATTCCCATTGCACCCGATCCAGTATTTAAATTGGAATCGATTTGGAATTCACCATTTTACGAAACTCATTCAAAATCATAAATTTATCAATTGGACGATTTCCCATTAGATATTCTATTTAATACGAAATTTCCTATAGACTCCATAGTTTTCTATAGAAAACTGCATGAACTGTCAATCGGAATATACGGGAAATTTCGTATTAAATAGAATATCTAATGGGAAATAGTCTAATTGACAATTTCATGGGTTCGAATGAGTTTCTTGAAAAGACGAATTCCAACTCGATTCCAATTTAAATATTGAATCGGTTGTAATAGGAATATTCCGTGATACGATTTTCATAGGATCCAATCGTAAATAAATAGAAAGCGGTGTATCTTTCTATAGGAGGTTACCAAAATAAAAGTGGAATTTTCCCATTACTTCCTATCACATTCCAATAAGGCAAGACCCATTAATTTCGAATCCTACACTGTTAAAAAAAATTATTTGATCCAAGTAATCCAAATTAATCGAGTTCAATTTACTGAACGCAAGTAGATTTTTCTTTGCCATAAATAAAAATAGACATTGCGATATGTAAATCATTTTTTTGATGGCATTTATTTGGTCCCAATAATCTAATTCATTCATATAAATCGAAGGTATTTGGTGTAAATACATGGAATCTATAGACAACAAGGCCAAAGATTTATTATAAATAATTAATATTTTCGACTCTATCGTTTTATTTAATCAACGCCAATTCGAGTGATTGGCTGCCACTATGATGTAATATTTTCAATTGGATAAACCAAAATCATTGGAAACAAGTAATCGATTTGTTTCTATCCCGATGATCCCGTATCTGTTCGCAATTTTTTTAACCATAGTTCTGGTAGGGTGATTCTTTGATATAGAAACAAATATAAATGAACGAATTTCTTTCGATGCTTGGAGGGAACCATAGAGTTAAGATGTTTTTTCTTACAAATACGAATCATACACTCCTTTTAAGTGTGTATATTTGCTTAAATTTTTTTTCCAAGCGATCACCTCAAGATTTTTTTTCTTTACTAAAACGAATATTAATCCGACGACTTCTCATTATAATAATAGTTAAAACAGAATAGTAAAAACGAATTTCAATAAATATTGTTTTACAGATCATGCATTGGCTTTTCTTACTCCATGCTGGACTTGAGATTTATGTATCATTTTTTAACTTCAAGTTCTCATGTAGAGGATGGTGTAATAGGTAGCGTCCGTGCTGGTTAGGTCGTAGATGGGTAGGTAGGTCGGATCAAATCCCCGTATAGGTAGAAAAAATTTTCCGTGAAAATGAATGTCAGGAGTGATAGGCATATTAAAATGTGATCAATAATAAAAAAATATGAATTTTTAGTTGAAAGAAAAAAACGATTTTTTGTTTTCAGTAACCCGTTCATTTCTCTAAATAATTTTGTATTTGCCTTTACTAACCATGATGTTTCGATCAAAGATATATTTACTTCATGCGAGTACTGGATTACTGGATAAAATAGCAAAAATCCCCTCCGGGGGAAAAAAACCTGGACAAGTACATTGGTGGTCCCTCGTTTCCCTATGATATCACAAAAAATCAAAACCCCACTTAAATTTTTTTTTTTTATGTTTACTAATTTTATTCATATCCCGGAGGGAAACCAACTATATAGGTCACGAAATATCCGGCCAAAAAACCAGACTTCATAATAAATGTTACTTTGAATTTATTTCCACAGAACAAAACAAGAATCAAAACATTAAAAAATCAGCGTTATCAAGATGAGAAAAATACCTCTTATAATTGGTGTGTAAGAAGTATCCATAGTCTAGAAAAAAATGAAAAAAGGTCGACATCTAAGTTACGTGTAGCAGTAAAATTTATGATATCAGTACTAGGACAAGTATTTCTTTGGTGACTGAGAAGATATCAATATGGACGTACCGGCAACGTAGGGCATGCAGTTGGTGCATTGCTTCTGGGATCTCCTAAGTCGAGTAGCTACTTTTGTTTTGGCTATGGCGCGACCAATGTTGCCAAATAGTATTTACTTATATGACCTAATGAAACAACATTGCCCGCGCCGTGGTTAAAATAACGAAAAACAAGCAGGAGCAGGAAGTTTCGCATAAGATCCCATGCTTTTGTAATGTTAAAAAAAAAACTTTAATTTATGTCTGTACATGATAGCACAGTTTTGTTTGATTGGTAATAATTTGATGAACGTTCACCACCGTACGTTGAGCGTATACGCACAGAGTACTTGTCCGGCCCATAACTTTTTATTAAAATTGCTCATTCCAGTAAAAATAAGTGGTCTCTCTCAAAAGTCAAGAGTCATAAATACGCACTTTTTCATTGTTGGTAATATCTTATTTAATTTTTATTTTTTATGATTAATCCCGCATAATAGTTTAAATTCTCTTTTTCAAAACTTAAAGAGCTATTTTGATAGTTGACGCCCAAGAACATCAAAATGAAACGAACGGAGGGGGATTATTTTGTGTGAAATTTGCGTGATCTTAAAACTTTAGATACAAATTTGACGGTGCATTCAGAGCCCACATTGATCTTTTGACCATTCACCAGTGGTTACTTAGATCTTCTACTAATAAATAGTAGCTTTCCAAAATATAACAACTTTGCTGGCAATAATAGTTTTCGAAAGTATGATACGCTACATTGCTGGCAATAGTTTACTGGCAATGAGTCGCATCTTCAGAAATTTCATAATTGACTGCACCTTATGTTAATGTAATTTTATGATGAATACGAACACCATTTTATTCCGATTGAATAGACGTCGAATGTTGTTTATGATACAAGGCCATTCTGAAATTCGCAGAAGAATTGATTTTCTTGTAAATTTCTGAGGGCGAAAAGCAACGCATGCAACGAAAAGCACCTCCAATTTGATTTTCACTTGAATGAGCAATTTTAATAAAAAGTTATGGGCCGGACAAGTACTCTGTGCGTATACGCTCAACGTACGGTGGTGAACATTCATCAAATTATTACCAATCAAACAAAACTGTGCTATCATGTACAGACATAAATTAAAGTTTTTTTTTTAACATTACAAAAGCATGGGATCTTATGCGAAACTTCCTGCTCCTGCTTGTTTTTCGTTATTTTAACCACGGCGCGGGCAATGTTGTTTCATTAGGTCATATAAGTAAATAATATTTGGCAACATTGGTCGCGCCATAGCCAAAACAAAAGTAGCTACTCGACTTAGGAGATCCCAGAAGCAATGCACCAACTGCATGCCCTACGTTGCCGGTACGTCCATATTGATATCTTCTCAGTCACCAAAGAAATACTTGTCCTAGTACTGATATCATAAATTTTACTGCTACACGTAACTTAGATGTCGACCTTTTTTCATTTTTTTCTAGACTATGGATACTTCTTACACACCAATTATAAGAGGTATTTTTCTCATCTTGATAACGCTGATTTTTTAATGTTTTGATTCTTGTTTTGTTCTGTGGAAATAAATTCAAAGTAACATTTATTATGAAGTCTGGTTTTTTGGCCGGATATTTCGTGATCTATATAGTTGGTTTCCCTTCGGGATATGAATAAAATTAGTAAACATAAAAAAAAAAATATTAAGTGGGGTTTTGGATTTTTTGTGATATCATAGGGAAACGCGGGACCACCAATGTACTTGTCCAGGTTTTTTTCCCCGGGAGGGGAATTTTGCTATTTGATATCACTTCTTTTTCCTATAGTATTTTCATATATTTTATGCTTTATATAGACTCCAATAGAGTCTGCATACAACAAAAAAACTTACAACGTGTTTGCATCATTACATCATCGATTTATTTGAATGACAGGAATCAGTACTGCTCACACTACTAATTCGACATAAAAGAGAATGAGACAGATTTTCTACCATAAATTAATTGTTACTGAGGTTGTTTAAATATAGGAGCGTTTCGTTTCTCTGATAAGAAAAAAAGTTATAATGTTTTCAAAAGAGTTAACTACACACTCGAAGTATTTTCGAGATGTTAGTAATTCGTTGATATGTTATTATTCGATTATAGCTTGGCAGGAAGGTGTTATAGAAGAGACCTCAAGTACCAGTTTTTCCCCAAGGAAAAAATCCAGAAAATTAAATACTTTATCATTAGCTTTCAAGTTGTGTATTAGAATAAGGCATTTATGGACGAAATGGCAGCGAGGATATTAGCAATTTCGGTCTAAGCTACAAATAGATAATTATATTTAACTTTACTGTCAGGAGCCTCAGAATTATTATTCTTCCAAAGAAGAAATGACAGAAGAATATGATGCATCATCCTTGACTTACAAATTATTTTATAAAACATAGAAAAAAATTAGATTGAAAAAAAATTCGGCCAAAGTACTTGACGAATGTTTTTTCACTTAATTTACATAATGTATCGGTCATGGTGACAACCTCGCCAAGTACTTCGGCCGAAATTCTTTTTCATCTAATTTTTTTTTCGTTTGCAATCTTTTTTGCTTCGAACCCTTATTGATACAGAGTTTTTGTTTTCATTCTGGTTGGTAAAACAACTGCATTTTCGAACTTGATTCTTTTCTCTATCAACATTCAACATTATTTGAAGATTTTTTAC
This sequence comes from Rhimphoctona megacephalus, assembly GCA_963989365.1. NCBI lineage: Eukaryota > Metazoa > Arthropoda > Insecta > Hymenoptera > Ichneumonidae > Rhimphoctona > Rhimphoctona megacephalus. The sequence continues at coordinate 2,404,662 of OZ022415.1, read as the reverse complement.
ACGATAAAGCCTCCCGTACTGGGCACATATATTTTGGTACAGCTCAATTTATTTTATAACTTTTTGCGAAACCCAACCTTAGCTTTTCGCGAGGATTAACTCATTTTGTTTTGTGTGATTTGAATTTATTTGATACATTTTTTGTGAGTGGTCACTTTTCTTACTTTTTGATAGGGTTTGATTTTCTCAGGGATTTTTGCGAGAACAGGTTTTTGCAGTGTATGTATATTCGTGGAAAAATATGGGAACGGCGGTCAACAAATGTACTTGTCCAGGTTTCTTCCGCGAGGGGGATTTTTATGCGTGATATGATTCGTTTTTTCTCTTTCTTTTCAAACATCTCGCTTTATATAGATTAGAAAAAGATTATATTGGGAAATTATCGCTGTTTCATTTCCAAATCCTGACCCCTTCTACTTCGAGTCAGGTTTTTTCCCCATGAAATAAAGGGGCACGTGTTTTGGAATTTTCAATTTGGCTTTTTTTTTATTCTCGAGCCAGTCAAATTTTTTTGACATTTCGATTTACCTTTCTGGAATCAGGCTAAAATAAGTCGGGAACTGGGAGTCTGATACAAAAATTTACAAAGCTTTTGAGAGCAAGATTAGAAGAGTCAGAACTTTTCCATAGAATTTGTGGCTATTTGAATTTGTGTTTATCAAAGAAACATATTAAATAGCAGTATCTCCTTGTTATATTTGTAGATTTGTGGTAAAAAATATTACGCTTATTTCAGCTTGTTGATAAAAATGGGGCGATTTTTTTCGAAATTTTTCATTTTTGATTAATGATGAAATAAAAAACCCGTTTCATGTATGTTTAGAGAAAACATCGAATCTATTGTGAAAAAAGTTCACGCATTTTTTCATTCTTATTTTTATTAACAAGGTGGAATCATGATTATTTTTCAATACCATTGAAGAAGTTACTACCATGGAAATAAAAAGTTACAACTATTTCAATATTCTCATTGAATATAGAAAAGTTCAAGTAGTATGTTATGGGAACTCCAAAACAATATATTGAACAAACCAAAGCGACTGTAGAGGAAAGCGTTTAGAATATAACTTTTTCAATTTATTATGCTATAATCAGAGCTAAAAAGTGGAAATACTTAGCACACATGTCTCCTCTTCACAAAAAGGTCAAAATTTGTAGATATCGGCTACATTCCAATGATACAAATTTTGATACTATCAGAAGAAGAGCACTCGAAGACTTTCCGAAACAACTTTTTAAATTTATTGTGCTATAACTAAAGTGGAAAAGTGAAAAAATATAGTGCACTTTAAGCCCAACAAAGTTCAGAAAATTTGGATGTATCTATTGCGTTCCGAGGACAGAAATTTTAATCCCATCCAAAAATGAGCAGACGAAGACTTTTTGTAATAAATTTTTCAATTCATAATGCCACAATCATAGACAAAAAGTGGAAATACTTGGCGCTTCACAAAATGTTAAAAGTTTGTAGGTATCGGCTACATTCCCATGATACAAATTTTGATGCAAATTTTGATATTTATAACAATAATGGCCGTGAAAGCCTTAAAACTAGAACTTACAGATATTTTAATATTATCTTTGAATTTTGAAAAGTTCAGAAAGTATGTTGTGGATATTTTAAAACAATAAATTCAACAAAGCGGGCAAACTTAGATCAGTACTGTGCCCAAGAAAATGGATCGAGTTGAGTTGTACCAGTTGCATTATCTTCGTGTAAATTTTCGTACCATCACAACCAGAGCATCCGTAGAGCAAATCTTTTTGAAAATATTTTTCAATTCGTTATGCCACAATAGCAGCCAAAAAGTAGAAATACTGAGCACACATGTTGCTCCAGGAAATTTCCAAAGTTTGTAAGTATACGGTGCGTTCCAATGAAACATATTTTTATACTTCCAGAAAAAAGGAACCAAAGACTTTCTGAAAATTTTTTTAATTAATCATGCCACAACTCAAACATACCACACATTGGGCTCAATAAAGTTTATGAACTTTGCATGTAGCCATTACTTTTCGAAGCCAAATTTTAATCCCATCCAAAAATGAGCAAGCGAAGAATTTTCATAATAAAATTTTCAAGTCCTAATAATGCCACTATTCCAGCAAAAAAGTGGAAATATTGGGCACACTTGTTACTTCACAGATATTTCAAAGTCTGTACGTATCTGTTGCAATTCAATGATACAAATTTTGATAATATCAGTAAAAACACATCAGAAGACTTCGTAAAACAATTTTTCAAAATTTATTACGCTACAACTAAAGTAGGGAAGTGAAAAAATATAGCTCAATTGAGCCGAATGAAATTCTGAAATTTTGCATATATTCATGGCGTTCCGAAGACAATAATTTTGTTCCCATTGACAAATGAGCAACCACAGAATTTTCATAACGAAATTTTAATTTCTTAATGCCACAATCGGAGCCAAAAAGTGGAAATATTGGTACATTTGTTGCTTTACAGAATTTCCAACGTCTGTAGGTATCCGTTGCAATCCAATGATACAAATTTTGATAATATCAGTAAAAAAACATCAGAAGACCTCCTGAAACAATTTTTCAAAATTTATAATGCTACAACTAAATTAGGGAATTTAAAAAATGTAGCGCACATTGGGCCCAACAAAATTCTGAAATTTTGCATGTATGCATGGCATTCTGAAGCCAGCAATTCTTAACCCATCGACAAATGAGCAAAAGGGAAAATACTTGGCACATTTGTCGCTTCACAGAATTTTCAAAGGCTGTAGGTATCCATTGCAATTCAATTATACAAATTTTGATCATATCAGTAAAAGCACGTCGAAAGACTTCCTGAAACAATTTTTCAAAATTCATAATGTTACAACTAAAGTGATGAAGTGAAAAAATAGAGCGCATATTGAGCCATACAAAATTCTGAAATTTTGCATATATTCATGGCATTCCGAAGACAATAATTTTGATTCCATCGACAAATGAACAACCGAAGAATTTTCATAACAAAAGTTCAATTTATAATGCTAAAATCGGAGGCAAAAAGTAGAAGTATTTGGTACATTTGTCGCGTCACACAATTTCCGAAGTTTGTAGGCATTCGTTGCAATCCAAAGATATAAATTTTAATGATGTCAGAAAAAACACATTGGAAGACTTTCTGAAACAGTTTTTTAAAATTCATTATGCTACAACTAAAGCGGGAATGTGAAAAAATGTAGAGCATATTGAGCCAAACAAAATTCTGAAATTTTGCATATATTCATGGTGTTCCGAAGACAATATTTTTGATCCCATTGACAAATGAGCAACCAAAGAATTTTCATAACAAAATGTTCAATTCATAATGCTACAATCGGAGCCAAAAAGTGGAAATACTTGGTACATTTGTCGCTTCACAGAATTTCCAGAGTCTATAGGCATTCATTGCAATCCAAAGATACAAATTTTGATAGGATACGGAGTATATACCGCCATAGCCTTTTGACATAAAGATATATTATACGAGCCATTTTGACATAAAGATATATCATTACTTACTATGGTTATCATCCAGAAGCATCCATATATATCCAGATGCAGGTTGACAGTGTATTTGACTATTAATTCATCAAACGCGAGATGATTCTACACCATATTTTGGATAGAAAAACGACGTCGAAAATCTTTTGAAATGGATCAACAATTATCATGCAAGGAACATTTCATGATGTACAAATCTTATTATGGCAAGCGAGGAACATTTTATAATAAAGAGGAAAGGGACCAATAAAATAAATTGTCAACGGTGTAGAGTTAAAAAAAATATTTACTAAACACTGCTCAAAACTCGACATGATAATAACAAACTTTGCCATATACATTTTTTTGACACTCATTATTAGTTTTATAGAGTTTCTTTTCCAAATTTACATCGATTCACACCAATCACGATTAACAGTTCAACGTATACCATTTCATAGTTATCAAAGAATCGAATAGAATGATTTCTCAAGAAATCTTATACGAGGAACATTTAATCGCGAAAGAGAAATTCCGTCGTAGAGTTAAGTGTGGAAAATAAAAACTGCAGGGTTAACAATAATAAAAAAATGCATATTCATTTCAGCACTGTTCGAAAGTTGATTAAAAGCACTTCACTATTTTCACACCATCACTTTCTTATTATTACTGTAACAAAGAGTCGATCGAACCTAACCACGATATTTATAACCTCACAAATGTTCGTGAAAAAACATTCATATTTTCAATACTGTTTAAGCCACGAGATTCTAATTAGTCGCGATCGAAAGGGGGAAAAAAATAAAAAATACGTGAATTTGATGAAACTCTAAATTGCTGTCATTGAATTTATATTAAAGAAATCATTTTTGGATCGTACGCGTACGATACAAAATTATTTCGCGATCTGTGAATAAATTTATTCATAGATCGCGAAATAATATTTTTTCCGAATTTATCCACAACAGGACCCGCGTAAGCACTGCTCACTTCGAAAATTCCGTTCAGACTTTCCGTGGTATGGGTACTTCGAACTATTTATTTATTCACAAATCGCGAAATATTTTTTTTCCCCGAATTTATCCGCAAACACGTCTCGCGTATAAAGACTTATTCTCACTTCGAAAACTCCGTTCAGACTTTGCGTGGTATAGGTAGAGAAAGATGAAACAGAATGACCAATCACAAGCTCAGAAGGCGTCAAGAGGCCTTTCATTGTGTCGTATACAGACATGCCAATATTTCGATGTAGCATAATCTTGAGCCTGTGCAAAGTTTTTTCTCAGCAAATACGGCATCAATCGTGCTGATTTAAGGCTCAATCGAAGTATTTTTTCGTAATAAATCTCCAGTTCAATTTTCAAATCATCATATGCCTCCTGAGCTTCGTAATTAAAGACAATGAATTTCAGTTTTCACCTCCACCATGGCGAATCGTTTGATTCATTGCTCGCACGTCCCGCACTTCGTTATGTCGAAACTCCGTTCAAACTTTCCGCTGTGTCGGTACCGAGAAAAGAGAGAGAACTTTCCGCTGTGTCGGTACCGAGAAAAGAGAGAGAAAAGTAGTTGTACCCAATCGCAGCTCGTTACTCTCGTCGCCAGAGACCGGCTTTCATGTAAATGGGTTTTGATGGGCATCAAAACGCCTTTGATTGTATCATACACAGATACGTCGAATCCTTCGATGAGTTAGTATTTTTTACATAATCTTGAGCCTGTGCAAAGTTTTTTCTCAGCAACTACGCCACCGATCATGCTGATTTTGGGCTCAATCGAAAGAGAATTTCTTAATTAGTCTCCAGTTAAATTTTCAAGCCATCAAATGACTCCTGTGCTTCGTAAATGAACAAAATGACATGCCAATTTTACCCCCACCATCGCGAATCGTTTTATTCAGAGATAATATAGTCTCGGCGAGCCTCGGGCCAGCAGACGACAGAACTGTCAATGTACTTGTCCCGAGACTCTACCGAGTCTCTTGATATATCAAAACGGGATCCCTCGAAAATTCGTCGAATTTTTTTTATATTATGTCGAAAACAAAAATGATTTTTCTATTTGCCAGACAAAACTTCTATTTTGAGGTCAGAATTTTTTTTTCAATATATTTCTTTATTTTTGCTTCCTCAACAGAGGAAGCTATGTGACTGTGAAAAATTTTTTTTTCCAGTTTTCAATGTCAATGTGCTCAAAATGTACCAGAACATCGAAAAATCATATCTAGAAAAAATGTCCGGATGTGTGTGTGTATGTGTGTGTGTGTGTATGGTATGGCACTGCAAAATTCAAACGCTTATAACTCGAAAACGATTTGAGATACTGGGCTCCCGTTTTGCACAGATGTTAATCTATACAAGCTCTTCATTTTCTGATAATTTTGTCTGAATTTCAAAAAAAATACGAATCCTACGACGTTTTGAAATTTTCAAAAAAAGGGTGTCGACGCTCAAACTTCCGAAAATTTTAAGATTTATTACTAATTTTTTTTTTATAAATAGATTATCATAATAGGAAGGTTGGTATTGAATTTGGGAAATATCGGTTGAGCGGTTTAAATTGTATGATTTTTCGAATTTTACGAAAATCTGAGTTTTTCGAAAAATCGTCTAACCGCTTTAATTTTTGCAAATTTTGTAAGATATTGTGTATAAGTCTGTACTTCCTCTATACTTTCCAGCAAAGTTGTCGGAATTATTTAATTTAAATGTAAATAGAAAAAACGATGCAAATTGAAAGTTATTTTTAGAAAAATAACTTTCAACGATGCAAATTAAAAGTTAAATTTAGAAAAAAAATCATAGAGCTGATATAGGTTTTGGAAATTTGGAAAAGTTAAAAGTCGATAAATAAGTTAAAATTTTATTTAAAAAAAATTAAAAGTAACAAATTGCTTTCTCAAGCTTTTAGAACAATGCTGAAAACTTCCTCTATGAGGAAGCCAAAATGAAAAATATAGCACCTCATAGAGTAAGCTTTGAGCGTCGTGCATCTAGAGCACTGTGCATCCTGAGCACCGTGCATCTTGAGCACCGTGCATCTTGAGCATCGTGCATCTTGAGCATCTTGCATCTTGAGCATCGTGCATCTTGAGCACCGTGCATCTTGGGCACCGTGCATCTTGAGCATCATGCATCTTGAGCATCGAGCATCTTGAGCACCGTGCATCTTGACCATCTTGAGGAAGCAATTTACAAATTTTAATTTGCAGCATTTTTTAATTCATACAAATTGTTGTAAATTACTGTTAACGTAGTTGCAGTGCGTAGTCAATCTTGGATATAACTTGTAGAATATCCGAATAATGTTAGTTATATCTTATAAGGAACGTAAAAACTTATCAAGTAATAGATAAAATGACGAATATAGAATTTAGCCTTACAGAAATAACGTTTCACACATTGCATATACCTTGTATCTATATTTCCAAAATTAAACGGTCATAATCTCAGTTTTTTTTACAAACTTCGTCATGTATTCCTTTGCAATTAAAAATATTTTAAAAATATCGGTATACAAGTTTCAGTTATTATGGGAAATGTGAAATTTTTAAATACTTCTTGTAAGAATCACAAACGCACGTAAAACTGTGGAACTTTCGATAGGAAATACACTGATGCCCAAAATTGAAGTATCACTAAAATTTTTGTAAAAATTAGTATGGGATATAATTTGTTCCTGGTGGTGGTGGAACGGACGCGGATGTAATGACGAACTCGGGACTTCGGTATAGAAAAAAGGAAAAGAGATAAAAACAACTTGATTAAAATCGATAATTAGAAACAAATCTTAAGATATCTCTAACTCGACCGATCATTTCGACTAATCGTCACGGACTGACTCTTTTTGCGAAAACCTCTACTACCGGATACTCTCGCGCGCGCTCTTGCGGAGACTACCGAAACGCTCGAAAAATCGTCACTCTAATAATCGTCGTCATATAAAAACAACTTGATTAAAATCGATAATTAGAAACAAATCTTAAGATATCTCTAACTCGACCGATCATTTCGACTAATCGTCACGGACTGACTTCTTTTTGCGAAAACCTCTACTACCGGATACTCTCGCGCGCGCTCTTGCGGAGACTACCGAAACGCTCGAAAAATCGTCACTCTATTGTCGCATTTTTTCGATTCCTACACTCGGCCGTCCTGATTTTCTTCATCCGCCCTCGGATGTAGCTCTTCAATGTCGCCTACGTCGTCTTCCGAATCTGAGTAGTCGACCCATGGCTTCACTTGATCGGCGGCTGTTGAAGTTTGTTTTGGGCCCTCGTGTTCACCAACCTTCTGAACGAGATACCGATTGTTACGCAGTACGCGGCTGATCTCGTATGGACCGAGAAATTTGGATGCAAATTTCAGCCCTGGGCCCTGCTGTGTCCTCTTGATAGCGACCAAGTCTCCCTCTTTATACACTCTCGCCTTCTTCCGTTTTTTATTGTAGCTCTTTTTATTTTCTTCTTGAATTTGTTGCACTCGTTCCTTCGCTCGGCATCGTACCTCGTCGCGCTCTTCTTCAAATGACGTTATACATTCTTTTTCCACCATCTCCCGAAGTGACACATCCTCCCGTAAACGCGGACGTACTCCAAACATCACCTGGAAAGGTGTAGATCCGATGCTGCGATGGAAAGATGAATTCAGATACTGCTGCGCGAGACTTAAATATCGAAACCATTCTCCTACTTTCGGCGCTGTCAGCTTGGAGATCAGAGGAATCATTATTCGATTAACTCGCTCAACTTGACCATTGGCTCTGGGTATTCCTGTTGTTGTTAAAACGTGCTCGATCTCTTCTTTCTTGCAGAAGTCTGCGAACTCTTTCGCCGTAAAAGCGGTACCATGGTCAGATATTATTCGACGAGGATTGTCGAAAACTACAGCTTGCTTGCTGAGACGATCGATGACTTCAAGCGCTGTCGTAGATCTCGTAGCGTAAAGCCAAGTGAACTTAGTGAACCCATCAATGACGACCAAAATGTGCCTGTAGCTTTTCTTCGTTGATGGTAGAGGACCTAGGTGGTCAATGTGGAAGGTGTCCAATGGCGTAATCCCTTTTGCAATGGCGTTGAGGTAACCTTCTTGTTTCCCCTGCTTACGCTCTGCTACGATACAATCGACGCAATTTCGTATGGTTTTTTCTAGTTTATCGCGCAATCCTGGAATCCAATAGTCGTTTGTCAAAATCGTTTCCGTCTTGGCTACCGAAAAGTGTCCCTTTTCGTGTGCGCGTTTGATAATAATTGAACCCAATGATCGAGGAACCATCAAACGTATATCGTCGTTGACCTCTTTGAAGAGAACTCCTCCGCGTATGACGTATCCCGTCTTCGCTCCGTTCTCGACGTCTGCGATCATTTTCTTCAACTCTTCGTCTTCATGCTGTGCCTTCTTCAGTCTCGCCGCTAGACCTTCTTCACGTTCGTCGATCAGCAGACAAGTAGGCAACGGGTTCCTACTCAGGACGTCGATATGCGCCATGTTTCGTCCTGGGCGATGTTCGATTTTATAATTAAAATCCTCCAAGTAGAAAGCCCACCGCGCTATACGCAAACAAATGTCTTTCTTTTTCATCGTGAGAGCAAACGCGCGACAATCCGTAACAATCTTGAATTCTATCCCTAACAGATAAACTCGAAATTTTTTTAGAGATTTCACGATCGCCAAACATTCCAGTTCGTAACTGAAGTATTTTTCCTCGGCTGTGCTCGTCTTGCTGCTCGCGAAATACACTGGATGCCACTTGTCGTCGTCTGCATTCTTTTGAATTAGTACTGCGCCGTAGCCGAGTTTCGATGCATCTGTATGCAATTCGGTTTGAGCGATCACCTTGTACAAATTCAAAACCGGGCGAGTTGTCAACGCGATTTTTAAATTCTCAAAAGCATTCTTTTTGTCGTCTTCAAAACGGAATTCTGTACCGGCTCTCAAAAGATTTGTCAGCGGACAAGCTATCAAAGAATATCTGGGAATAAATTTTCGAAAATAGCCTGTGAGCCCCAAAAAGGCTTGAACTTGTTTGACGCTTGTTAATTCCGGAAATTTACGCACGGCTTCCGTTTTTCTCTCCGATGGTCGTACTTGTCCGTGACCAATCACGTGACCCAAGAATTCTACTTCGTGCTGCAAAAAGTTACATTTCGACCATTTAAAAATCAAACCCGCTTCACTCGCAACTCGAAACACGCGTTCGAGATTCTCGATTCCGCTCGCATCGTCTTTTGAAGGAACTATCAAGTCGTCCATATACGTTAATACAACGCGTTCTTTGATTAGTTCTCGGAAAACAGCATTAATAAATTTTTGAAAAACCGCGGGTGAGTTACAAAGTTCGAACGGTACTCTGCAAAACTCATATTGTCCGTCGGGGACAATAAATGACGTATATTTCCTCCTCGACTCTTCAACTTGGGCGTGGAAAAATCCATTTCGTAAATCTAGCGTCGTGAATACTTTCGCACCTTGTAGCAGATAAAGCTGATCTTCAATAAGCCGGAGTGGGTAGCGATCTTTAATTATCTTTTGATTTAACAACCGATAGTCAACGCATAAACGATTCGAACCATCTTTTTTCTTAAGGGGACAGAGCTAGTTGGAACGTCAAAAAAAAGGCCTTTTTTCCGATTTTTTTTTGGTCAAACGATAAAATAATTCACAACAAAAGTTCTTCCGTTTAAAAGATACATATGTAATGTATATGTTGCAATTTTTTCAACGCAATACATATCGAAATAAGCTGGTGACCGTCAATTGCCGAGGACGCTGCAAAAAAAAACACGGTTTGCGGTGATCAAGCTCACGCTGCAACGGCTCATCTGAAACAAAAAAAACGGAGGGGATTTTTAGTTAATGATATAATGCTCCAGTTGAACGAAGGGTTTTGAAAAATTTCCATTTTTCACAAAATGGCGGCCGTTAAAAGTCAAAAGTGTTTTTTTGACCAAAATATCAGTTCCATTTTTTGCTATTAAAAATAAAAATAATTATCCAAAAAAAAAATCCTTCGTTCATATGGAGGACTACCATGTATAGAAGAAGTGATATAAATTTCAACCCGATCGGTAAAGCCGTTCTCGAGCTACAGTGATCACCGACTTCAAAAACATGGTTTCGAGAAAAACGCATTTAAAGTCCGCTACCTGCTTACCTATGGCTCAGACACGACGTGCTACAAAGTCTTGTATTTCGGCGAATAATGGTCCGATTTACATTTACCTGGGCGGAAAATGTTCGTAAGAGATTCTACTTTTTGAAAATGAAATAAAAAAAAAATCGATTTTTCGAAAATTCTAACTAGGTCTGTCCCGTTAACTACGGCGATCGGACTAGTGTAATCGGAATGCGATTGGCGAACGATCCCGTCCGTCATCCACTCTTGTATTTGTTCGTTTACTTCGCGCTTTTCCGCTTCGGATAGCCTACGCGCTCGCTGATATATCGGTATATCGTCTTTCAAAACGATCGTCATGCTAACTCCCACCTCGCGTCGTCTTTTCGGCTTGTATTCTTCTATCATACTCGCAATCTTATCCCGATTTTCGCGTTCACAAATATTTGGCAAATTAGCTGTATCGCTTTCGTTCGATTCGATCGCTTGAATTCGCAAAATTTCGGGCACACTCGCACTCTCGTCATTCACATCGTCCAACGGCTCAATCTTACAATTTCCGCGGGACCTGAAAAGCTTAACGCAGTCGAGAAAATCAGTACCTATCAGGAGTTTGTGGTCCAACAACTCTTTTTTTTATCACGTACAACCGAACCTCGTATTCGTGATCGTCTACTTCCATTGTCGCGTCAAAGAACCCGACCGTCTTATTTACTTTTTTCCCGACGCCACGTAATGGCGTCGGTTTGCCTACGAGTTTCGGTGTACCCAAATCAGCGTACTGATCCTCTCGTATTATCGTAATGTCGCTCGCTGTGTCGAAAATCGCATCTACATTCATTCCGTTCACTACGACGCGTTTCGCTTGCTTATGGTTTTTCACCGAAGTGTCTGCCAGTATGCACGATTTCTTCATCTCGCTCGCGCCGGGACATTCTGCCGCGATATGCCCGAACTTTTCGCACTTGAAACACTTTCGACCTAACCCTTTCGACGGACACTTTGGGCTTACGTGATCTCGCGCACCACAATTAAAACAGCGCTGTGTATTAGCTCGATCTTTTTTAATGACACTCGGCACTGTTTCGCGTGTTTCGCTCGATCGGTTCGGTTCACTTTTCGCCGATGTCTTTGTCGCATTTTGTTTGTTTTCACTTTTCACTGCACTTTTCGTCGTGTCGCTGCGGTCGCGCAACGAAATCTCTTCGAAGGCCTGGAGAAGCTCTGTTTTTGTCGTAAATCCGTGAATGCGCGCGGCGTCGCGCAGGTTGGAATCGGGAATACCATCAACGATGTACTGCGATATCTCTTCTTCCGACAACCCCAACTTGTTCGCTAAGATTGTTTTCTCGTGTGCGTAATCGTTGAAGGTCTCCGTCTTCTTCCACGTACGCTCCTCGAAACGTCGTCTCGAAGCGATTCTGTTTGAGCGTTGGAAAAACATTCCACGCAACTCAGGCAACAGTTCGTCCGTCGTCATTTGGATGTGCTCGGGCTTAGAGTGAAGCCATTCTAACGCCCTCTCTTTCAGCCTCATCCCGATTAATATTTTCGTCGCGTCCTCTTCTAGTCGCTACGCTTCTTTCAAGAAAAACACTTGTCTCTCCCATCTCTCGTACGCCTCGGTGTTTTCGTCGAAGAAACTTAGCAAATCTGCGAGCATCGATAAACTTACGCGCATTGGGCTCTGATCGTTTTGAACAAGCGTTCTGCTGGAGGTCACCGCGGGCCTTTGTTGCTCGCTCGCCGTGCCTTGAGCCTCGTTGTTCACCTGCCTCATGCGCGCCATCTCGAGCTCTCGTCGTAGCAACGCGACTTCGCGTTCGGCAAGTTCTTTTTCTTTTTTGTACAGCTTCAACATGTATTGTGTCGATGCGGCTCCTTCGTCGTCGTTTTCGTCTTGATTTGTTTCGGGATGCTTTCCGACTGTTTCCAGAGTCGACATGTCGAAACCCTCGGCTTGCGTCAAACGTAGCAACAACTCGGCCTTATTGCCAACTGTCAATAGGTTTAGGGACGCTAGCGTTTTTTTCAACGCTTTCATCGTACACTTCTTCGGGTCTAACATTTTGTTGTTATTGTCTCTCACTCTCACTCGTAGCACTTTCTCAAACGTTCTTGCACATGTTTATGCTGGGCGCGCTTCGCGCGACCTCTGCGTGTCCTCTGAGCGTCTTCGGCGCTACACTGTAAGTTCGGTACGCGGTTGCTAGCGCGTTTCAACACGTTCAGTCTTTCGTCTTTGTCTATGCGTCGTTCGATCTCGTTTTTTCGTCGTAACCGTCTTTTGTCTTTGTCTATGCGTCGTTCGATCTCGTTTTTTCGTCGTAACCGTCTTTTGTCTTTCGTCTTTCACCTTTTGTCTATGCGTCTTTCGTCTTTCTTCTTTCGTCTTTCGTCTTTCTTCGTGTTTTGTCTTTCTTCGTCTTTCGTCTTTCGTCTTTCTTCCTTCGTCTTTCGTCTTTCTTCTTTCGTCTTTCGTCTTTCTTCGTCTTGTTTTGCACTTTTCCAAACTGTCGCTATATCTTCTCGCGTTATCCCGGACGAGCCCCGAAATTTATGGGATATAATTTGTTCCTGGTGGTGGTGGAACGGACGTGGGTGTAATAACGAACTCGGGACTTCGGTATAGAAAAAAGGAAAAGAGATAAAAACAACTTTATCAAAATCAATAATTAATAACAAATTTTAAGATATCTCTAACTCGACCGAACATTTCGACTAATCGTCACGGACTGACTTCTTTTTGCGAAAACCTCTACTACCGGACACTCTCGCGCGCGCTCTTGCGGAGACTACTGAAATGCTCGAAAAATCGTCACTCTATTGTCGCATTTTTTCGATTCTTACATTAGATTTTTTTCTGAGAAGCTGGATCTCGGCAAAAAATGATTGTAAAATTTTTTCAAAAAGCATTTCGATTGAATGGTCTTTTCAGTTCTTCTTCACCTTATTTTTTGTAAAACAACAGAAAAAATTTGAAAAATTTGAAAAATAAATTTTTTTTTTTTCTTTAATTTTATTTCGAATAATTTTTTTAAACTTTTCAATTTGTTTCTATTGTTTCACGAAAAATAAGATTTCTCTGTCATCATATACTTTAATAATGACAAAAATGATTAATCATGCAACTCAATTATCGTTAAAGTCTAAGTGTTTCACATAATGTAAACATAAACAGTTTAAAAACAATAATGTAAAATAATGATCAAAATTCTATAAATAATTAAATATTATGAAAAAAAAAAAAATTTTTTTTACAGATTTTTGAGGGTGCCCCACTTTGCTCCGATTTTTTTCCGAAAATTACAAAGAAACGGAGTACATTTCCTTAGCTATCCCGTTTTGCCCTGGTCTCCCTTACATTTATTAAAAAAATCCTTTTGAGTAAGCATGAAGTATCAAGTCTGCCAGCCGGCGTCTACCCTCAGACGTTTTGATGTTTTCTACAGCAAACACATCGGCGACATCGACGGCCGCGTCGGTTTTGATAAGGTCATCGAGATCGAACACTTCCGACTCATCCATCACGCTAAATGGTACAGACTCGAGAGCGAAATTTAAGCCGTGAATTGATTGTTGTTCAACCTGAAAAAATAAAACAATTGTAGGAACCTCGAGGGGCTACTTCAGGGAATATGAGGAAAAAAGTTTTTTTTTTAATATAAATGTACCTCTTCTGCGAACACAGTCCAAGGATATAATTTTTGAGGATTCGAGCCCAAGGATTTAATACTGCTGGATAATATAGAATGATAAGTTTCAAGTATCTCATCGTAATAATCATCCAAGAGTTGCTTGTCACTGCAAGCGTAAATGAAAAACGATAGGTCGAGAACAGGGCTGGACGATCTGGCGAGTTGAAAGTCCAACAGAATTGCCTCGGATTCGTCACAACCGTCGATTTTCCTTACGAGAAAATTCGGTGCCCAGGAATCACCTTGGTTTATAACCGAGGTTGAAGCATGCCACCTATTACAATAACCAGCACTCCGGTCCCAAAGTTCTTTATTTGACTCGTAAGAGTTGAATTTTTTCTCTGCTGCGTGGCCCGGGTATTCTTTCGCTAAGGCATCCTTCGCAACGCGTATCAATCTTGTCTGCAAAGCAGTTGTGGGATTATTATTTTATCGATTTATGACACTCCCAGTCGGTAGGGTAGAGATTGTCAGAATAATCAACTTCAGGCCGGACGAAAGTGACTTGAATGAGCAATTTTAGTAAAAAGTTATGGGCCAGGCAAGTACTCTGTGCGTATACGCTCAATGTACGGTGGTGAACGTTTATCAAATTGTTACCAATCAAACAATACTGGTGGCCTCAAGTAATAACCTGCGCTACCGTGTATGGGCATAAATTAATAGTATATTACGCACCTAGGGAGGGAAAGTAGACTACTTCAAACCGCGGGCAGAATTGTCACCCGAGCCGAAGGCGAGGGTGACAAGCACGCGGTTTGAGGTAGTCTAATTTCACTCCCGTGGAGCGTATACTATTTTTCACCACACATGCCCCGAAAGTTCAACTTTCCGATTTCGGAAAGTTGAACTTTCGGTGCATGTGTGGTGAAAAGTTTCTTTTACATTGTCAATACGCGGGATCTAATACAAGACTTAGCTTGACATCAATACTAAATCAGACGATACTTGAACATCGGGACTTAAACTTAGTTAGAATTCAAAACATTTATAAAACGAAATGTTAATGAAAAAATAATTCAATGTTCCTGCGTATGTGTGTTGAGTTTTCAGCCGATTTATGAATATTTTTAGTTGTTTCAGCTATGGCACAGAGAATATTATTTTATTGGGCCAATTGGTGGAAACTATTTGACAACATTGTCCATGCGATAACCAAAACGATTTAAAATGTTCCTACGTATGGGCAAGGCGTCACTCATCAACGTACTTGCTTTGCCCGCAGCTACTTAATCTGGGAGATCCCAGAAGCAATACATCTACTGCATGCTTATCGTTATCGGTACCTTGATGTTAATCTTTTTTCAGACACCATTGAAATACTTGTCCTAGTATTGATATGATAAATTTTACTGCTGAACGTAAATTAGATGTTGAAATTTTGTTAATTTTGATTCCTTTTGTAGACTACTAATTCCTTTTATACACTGGTTGATTTTCTTTTTTTCTCGTCTTGAATTAACTAATTTTTTTCGAGGTTCAAATTTTTGTTTTTCTGTATGAATGAAGTAGAAATTACATTCATTTTGGTTTTTTGGCCGTATATGTCATGATTAACATTACTGGTTTTGTATCTTCTATTTTTTTGGGGCCGGGGGAGGGGAGGGAGGATAGATTTTTTCGTGGAAACAAATAGAAACAGGGGTCAACAAGTGTACATGTTCAGGTTTTTCCCCGTGGTCTGGAACGTTATATATATTTTCTGAGCTATGTATTATGCGGGTAACAGTTGTTAATGAATCATTACAGTAAAGTGCTTCGGGGATTACAGTATAGAAGAACGTAAATAAATAGTTAGTTTTTTAATCAGTATAACGTATAGGAATTAAAATCAGCTGAGTGCGAGACTGAACGTTATATTCAAAATCAATGTCTCCTCTTACTTCTATTTATCCAAAACATGAAAAAAGTGTTTGGACTTACCCGAAGATTTTTGTACCACTCCCAGTGAGGGCTGAAAAAAGTTTCTATTAGTTTGCCCACTAAGTCTTCAAATTCATCGTTGAACTGATCCTTGTAGGCAAAAGATATCGCATGAAATTTGGCCATGGTTTTTAAGAGAATGTTCATCTCTTCCATATTCAGACAACTCTGGCGGCTCACGGGCCTAAATCCATAAACCGTCACATCCTCCATTATCAGGTAATCATTTTCACCATCAACAAAAGCATCCAAACAAAGCGGTACGCATAACAAATTTTTTTGGTTCTTGGACTCGAGAAATTTTTCGAAAATCGGTACCACCTATAAAAGATATAAAAATACTTTGGGCAAACTTCCTTTGCAAATAATAATTCAATTTTCAGAAATTGGAAATCTACGGAATCAATTCCGTACAAATACAATCCAGAAAAATTACACAAATCAATAAATGTATCAAATTGGATTTATCGCTAAAAAGTTATAAGATTCTATCTTCTTTTCGGTTTAAGTACCTCTTTGTAGAAAGTTATTTCATTGTAGAAATATTCGACGCTTCTGAAAGTTTTTCTCCTTCCGAGATTTTTCGGCAGTGATTTAACGACCAGTTTTATCTCGATATCTTTGCCATCTGCATTCGCATTAACCGTAATCCTGTCCACTTGTGCTAAATAGCTGTCGCCTTTAGTAGGAGGAGGTTTGAAAGTCCAATCCGTTACTGTAATATCGTTACTTCCAGTTGATTTTTGTATTGCTTCCCGCAACGTCTCTTCGGTGAAATATTTGCTCACGCCAGAGAGCAATTGTAAATCTTTGCCCATTTTGCAGAGCCTGAAGAAAGAATAGAGAAATTTGTATTTGAATTCTGGAAAAAAGTTTCTGTCCATGTTTTGTGAAAGAAATTATGATTGTAGACTTTTTTGATCGAAAATAAAATTGAGAGGTACTAACTATTGCAACAAATAGCGGATAAAACTAATAAAAAGATTTTGGGAAAAGAAATTGTGAGAAAATAAAATCATAATTATTCTTCGTGTTTTCGCCATTACATACGAAACTTTTCACCCGGTCTGTAACTACCTGTAGTGCCGAAAATTCTCATTTTACTGATATTTCGTTATTTTATAAACTGTAAAATTTTTATTAACGCGGTACCATTTTTAATATAGGTCCTAAACATCCTTATACCTTTGCAGTAAAAATCCTATTAACAGGGGATTATTCGAGAAGCGGATTAACCGTGAGTCTGCGTGGTTAAAATTATAAAGTTTGAGAAACATTTAGAATTTTTTTTTCATGTAAAAAGAAGTAGTGCGCGGCTGAACAGTGTCGTGAAGCGACTTATTTTTGAACGAATGCGAAAACGATACCAAATACATACTTACATTTATCATGTTTCATTGTGGATTTCAAAAAGATTCATTTTTGACAAGACGGCGAGCTTTTTATATAAAAAAATAGTAATTTATATAGTATGTTGAATTTTTGTCAAATAAAAAAAACTAAGAGTAATATAAAAATCCGATGGTCGATTTCGGAATTCTTTAGCTACTTTTTAGACAATAGTGTCTTCCGAAGGTCGTATCAAGACCATGTGTCGCTTTTTATTAAGAAAGAGTTCACGGGTACTACTAAAATCAAATTGAGATTGGATTGATCAATATAAAAAGTCGTACAAGATTTACTCCGGATTAACCGTGGTTTCAGTTATCCATGGATCCTTCGGTCCGAGGCACCTCGGTTGATTTTCCTGAAGGACTTATATTACTATAGACAAAAAAATAATCATATATCATTATTCTGCTTCTTCTATTTCGAATATACTAATAAGCCGTCAATAAATAAATACCAAAGTACAAAATTTGGGAAGCAAGATCTTTTATGATTCTACACAAGCCGGTCGATAAAAAAGTGATCGACTATTTGAACACAGGGTAAGACAGTATTCGCCAACACAATGATTTTCGAATAATTTTTAATTTGGTTTTTTTACTCTATCTCATATTATGTCTTTTAAGACTAATTAAAATTTTGACAAATCTTAAACCGGTTAGCGATAAGCGTTGACAATAATTTTTAAAAAAGTTTATTGATGTTGACGTGGAGGTAAAAGTCGTGAATCGGATGCACTACTTTACTGCTGCTTCCACTGCTCACATGTATAGACTGTAGAATGTAGGATTATGACTTCGTTCGGCAGAGTAGCAAGTGTGCACGGTTCATCTCGCCTCTGTTTCAATCTGCCCGTTCAACTCGCCTTTTTCCCAACTCTCCAACATTCCCAACTGATCTTCGTCCCAAATGCCCAATCGTAGCAAGTGTACAGTGTGCCAAGTCAGCAGTGTAGCAAGTAGATGCCGGGCTACGGCCCAATGTGTCAATATCGTCCCGCTTAACTTGCCTTTGTAGTAACTCTTCAACATTCCTAACTGGCCCTGGTGCCATCTGAGCAGCGTAGCAACCGCGCACTTCCCCGCCACTTGCATATCACCACTCTCCACCCGCCGTTCTTTTCGAGTGAAATCGCCTATACTCGACCATCATCGCAGTGGGTGGTCGTTTTATCGACTACATAGTACTCCCCAGAAAGTGAGCTCTATCGTACTAGGGCCGTAAAAATATCGTACAATGACAAAAATTATCGGATTTTTCCAACATACGAATTAAAATGACTAACACGATTTTTTAATGTGCAAAAAAGGATTTCTTTTTAATTTCACCTTACAACTCACACACTTGCAGTTTTCATATGCATGTTTATAACAAAAAAACATATGCAGCGATTTCGTATTACTAATCGAGTGCTGGCTACAGCATTGCGCGGTCGCGGTACAAAATGGCCCGTGTTTCGAACGTGTACGCCATACTAATCTCAAAATATTAATAAAAATAGAAAAAAAAGAAAGCCCGATTCTCTCGCTCGTATTAATTTATTTAATTTTAATTGGGCGCCAGCCGCTAAAGCGACATAATACGAGAGAGAGAGAGATAGGTGGTTGTCCAGCTTCGTTGCAGCGGAATGGGCGAGGTCATTGGATAATAAAAGAAAATAAATTGAGCACATTATAATTTTTTTTCTGAAGAAAATATAAGTGAGAATTATAATTTTATTGTTTAATAACTTTTAACTGTATAATTTCCAAATTATAATCATTGAAGAACCGAATTTTATTTCAAAACACAAAAATAAAATTAAATGATAATAATAATAATAATACGGGAAAACGCTACCGGACAAAAGAATTTCGCGATCACTCACTCACGTTGACACTCATACGATCGGGACGCTACACACTCTTATAATTTTATAACGAGCCCGCAATTTCCTACCGTGGATTTACTCACGGGAAGGAACGAAATGATTGTCAAAAATTAATATCTCATATAAAACAAAGATAGTTGTTACGAATTTTACCGTGTATCCGCTATTCGGTGACGCGGCCGGGCTATTGGTCTTGCAACCCACGAAAATTCTTTCCCGGTCTCATGCATACACTCACACTCTCATAACCCGCACTTCTCACACTCTCATAACCCG
Organism: Rhimphoctona megacephalus; assembly: GCA_963989365.1. Lineage (NCBI taxonomy): Eukaryota > Metazoa > Arthropoda > Insecta > Hymenoptera > Ichneumonidae > Rhimphoctona > Rhimphoctona megacephalus. The sequence continues at coordinate 2,384,913 of OZ022415.1, read as the reverse complement.
CACTTCTTCGCGAAGATTCCCATGTCCGGACTCTATTAATTAATGACGAAAAATTAAGTTTATGTACACGAAAGAAATGGAGACCTCGGATTCAACCACGACACAATTATTACCCGGAATCAAATTATATCACGAGCCGCCTCGCAAAGCTCGCAAACACGTGGTAACAATCGAGAAAATTATTTTTCTTTATAGCGAAAGGCGAAGCCGCCGCCGCGATTAAACTCTAACATTTACCGGGATCGTAATTTTTACAATATTTATTTTAATATTTTATTGAGGGAAAATCATTAACAAATTCGGGATAAATCCATTGGCCAACTCGGAAAGCGAGAAGGAGAGAGCTTTTGTTAATAATTACCGTTGATTACACACGTCCGTCCCGCTCAATGCTCACCGAAAATCTCCTCGAATCGAGAGTCACACACGACACTCTCACCCCCCTTTTCCCTCTTTCTCTCGAATATTCGCGAAGATTTGCGACAGGCGCGTGAATGAAGCCAATTAGTCGCGGGCGTTAGACGGGGCTCCGAATTTCTATCGGGAATAATTATTTAGTTATTCGTTACTTTTAACAACTCCTAGCCCAAATAATAAGTTCGCAACGACGATAAATAACAAGAGAAAAATATAGGGAAGATTTTAATAAATAAATTAACGGGATTATCTTCGATCATCGTAACCAGGGTCCGACGTCACCCAATATTGCGACTCCCCTGAAGTATTGACTGGAAAACGACGATGACCAATAGCGTCGTCCAACGATGATAATGTTCTCGAAGATTCCCGAATATTCCCCAGATTGATGTACCGTGTGAGTGTATGTGTCGGTGTCTTGTAGATGACCAATGCGTACGAGCCTCGCTCGAAGTACGCCGATGTTGCAAACGAAATTCGAAGTCTCTCTCTCTCTCTCTCTCTCCGACTCCCTTTACCATGTTGTTGTCTCTCTCCTCGCTACTGCTTTACTCTTATTCTCTCCAATAATTCTCGCCGGTCAATGAAAAACAAAATAAATATTCCGGGACGCAATGAATAATTAATTATTAACTAAATTTTAATCCTTTTTATCTCAGATAGGTCCTACGAGGCTGTGTCGTGGTTGGAGCATCGAGCAGGAGAAGCAATAATGAGTTGCTTTTAAGTGACAATAAAAATTTTCGTCACAATATATATTTAAATTTTTGTTCATTTTTCTTAGAACCTATTTTTGACTAGGAACTAGGAACGAAGACAATCGAATATTGACGCGAATTGCTATCAGGGGTCAGGGATTAAAAAATTGGCACCGTTATACTGTCAATGTCACTTAATTCATCTTCATATAGTTGATGAAGTTTGGGAGCAGTACTTGTACTAGCGTCCTTAGAAGATTTCTTCGGATACATGACGGATTTTGTCATACGACTATAATCCTCCTTAGATGGTTCGAAGCTAATATAACCATCTTGCACTCGCTGTTTTGTTAAAAGAATGCCATTTACAGTTGAAGTAATCAATTTATTGCGCGATTTGATTTTGATCAAATTCACCTGACTGAAAAGCCGCTCGCAGTCAGCATTTGCATGCGGTAACGATATGACGTCAAGTACGAATTTTGAAAGACACTTAAAAGTGAGGCCTTGATCACTTTCATCAACGGTCACCAATTTCGCATAACATGCGTCGACGTTTTCTTTTGTTTCAATATCTGTTGGCAACTCAAATCGAGGTAATTGTCGCCACTCGTCATCAATTGCTTGATATTCTTCCGGCTGGACTATACGAGGTAAAGCTTTCATCAGTGGTAACAAACTTGGCAAAAAATCCCTAGTTTTCTGAAGCATAGCCTTTGGCGGATGTAAATAACGAATTGTTTGGAGAACTGGGTCTTTAAAGTTAAACCGCTGTTCGATTTGCCTGCATCCTACTTCTAAAAATGAAGCACACGTCGTTCGAAAAATTGATTTCAAGTTTTCATTTTGGTGAATTGTAGGCAAATTCAACATTGTCATGACTTCAACCCCGAGATACATTTATTCTGGGGACAAACGTTGTGCCTTGTTGCACGTATCGATTTCGTCAATGTTTGTCGCATTAATGTAACTTTTGCTCAAGTAACATTCTAAAAGCTCTCGATAGACTGCACACATCTTATCGTGGAGAGTTGTTATGATAACTGACTGCGATTGAAACAACTCATTCAGTTTTGTGAATTTGAGCAATACCCACTTCAAAAATAAATAATATAATTTTGTTAGTGGATTATCTATTTCTTCAAGAATTTGTGTAACGGAATGCAATCGAGCGGCCAAAACTTCTGCTTAAGAATATAATTTCAATGCATCCCACTGCTCCAGAATCCTCGTTACAACGGCGGTTAAAGAAAGCCATCGAGTTTGTGCAGGTCGGAGGATTTTGTGGACATCAATGTCCAAGAATTTTTGAAATTGTTGGAATTGATGCTGTCTTTTTGAACTGTTTTTAAATTCGTTGTATACGTTGCGTGCGAAGTGTTCACAACTGCGTGGCAATTCCTTGCACGCTTCACTAGCGCACAAATGCAACGAATGACATAAACATTTAAAAATGTATATCCCCTTACAATGTTCACGGAATCGGCTTGCAACCGAATTTTCTCGTCCCATCATTGTGCTGCATCCATCCAAAGCAAAACCAATCACATTTTTTAATGGGATATTGTAAGAGGCGAGTGATTTGACCACAATATTGAACAAATGCTCCGCTGTTGCTGCCTCGACATTTGAATCTTCTTCAAAAACTGGGCATAACTCCCAAAATTTACTGAGAACTCGACCTTTTTTGATATCGAAGTACCTGAACAAGTTGTACAAATATACGTTAAAATCTATTTTCAGTTATTATTTCCCTTCATTAATAAATGATAATTTGAATATTAATTTTTGATGTTTTTACCTTACGATGATACACATTGTTTTGACCGCAGCAATATCCGTGCACTCATCGATGAAAATACTGAAATATTTCGATCTCAGCTGATTAGCAAGATGTTCTTTCTCTGTATCCCCGATCAGATATTTAATCACAGACGCCCCTTTTTTGGACTTCAATTGCATTTCTTTCGCAATTACGGAATCCGGTATACATTATTTGAACAACGGCGTCAAGTGATCTAATGCTCTGAATGAAACATTGTGTTCAGCCAAAAAAGGGCACAATTTTATTTCTAATTTTTTGGTACATTCATCAGTCGTTTTTTCAGGGGCTTTAGTCATAAACTTTAGTAAAACTTTAGTAAAACATATTCATTCTGGGCTGAGTCGGCAATATCGACTGTTTTCGATGTTTCTTAGATTTCAGATGGTTTTTTAGAACGGTAAATTCCGCTGTCATAACCGTTTCGCATCTTCGGCATTTCGCTTTCGTGCAGTCAGGTATTTTCACCAACCATTCTTTGAATTTGCTGTCGGTCAGCCAGGCGTCGCGAAATTTTTGTTGCCGATGTTTTTGGCTCATTTTAATTTTTCTTTTTGGCTGTGTATTAGACGGGCTCGATTCTTCTTCCTCCTCTCCTTCGACGTGAATCACACCTTAAAAGGTAAGGTTATTTGTTTACTATTGAGGTTGAGGTATGAGGACAACAACGAGATTGCGAATATTGCATGAAGCATTTTTGAGGGTTATTACGAAAATCTACCTAATAACAAATGAAAACGAACAAGGTCAGTATGTCAATAAACGTGTCTTCACATACCTGTAATTGTGTACTTTGAACCTCAACGAGCTTTAATCGCTAAATAAATCCAACTCAAATGAAACCCACTAAACTCAAATGAATCAACACAAAACCTTTTCAGATATTAATCGTCACCAAAAATAATAATAGTATGCAAACATTAGTATATCTTCCCAAACGATATTTTCAGGGAATTTATCAAAACACGAAAGCTTGATATTCCACGATTACTCCGCCAGGTCGCGCTAAAGTTGATGACATATGGCGCCACAGCGTGTAGCGAGAATACGTGAAAATAGGTGCTAAAAATTCAGAAAGCACTGGCGCTTCTTGCATTTCAAATTCGCTTCAGGTTGTACTCAACCTAAGTATATTCGAGAACAACAGTCATATCTGAAAATTATCGTATTTGTTGTATGATTACCAAGCGATTATCGTATAAAAAAGTAATTCATGAAAATTATCGTATTTTTTCGTACGATACCGAACTATCATCGTATATCGTACCGACATCAGATTTATCGTATAGATACGATAATTATCGTACGGTTTCTAACAAGTGCTCCAGTTCGCCACCATGCCGATATATTGTTGTTCGCTATTGCATCGGCGGATTATTTCTATTTAAACATAAACTAAGCTGCACTTTATTGAATTATTTAAGGATGCTGCACACATATTCATGGAAATAATTTATTTGTTGCATGAAAATTGCATTACCAACCGATGTGCAAAAAATGTGTAAAAATTCAGTCATTTTTGAACCCACTTCAAATAAGACAGAGGTTCTCAATTCGACCGCTTAATTTTATCATTTTTTATGTATGTTCACGTATGACTTTTTATTAAGTACATCAATCGGGATGAATCGTTTTTCGTTTTGCAGAAGGATCTCTCGAGATGCTTCCATATTAATTTCATCATGATCTGACGATGACTTTAATATTTTCGTAAAAAATTTGTAGCTGGTAAAAAGTTGATATTTTTTTGTCATATATATTCGATGTAAAATTACAAACAGATCATTGCAGATATCGAAAAGTATATTTTAATGAGTATTACATATAATTAACTAACTTCGAAAAAGGAGGTGATTCTCAAATCGATCCGTTTTGTTTTTTTTTTTTTTTAATGAGATAAAATTATTTTTTATACCAAGCCACACATCACTGCGGATATCAAAAAGGTCATTTTTAAAGCATTAAATAATGTTTTTTGAGCAAATATAATTGAACATCGAAAAATAATCACCTTTAAAATGCAGACTTCAAGAAAGTTTTGAAGAGTAAAAGTTGAATATATGAAAAGTCAAAGCTATGGCGGAAGCTTGTTATATAAAAAAAATAATGATTAAAGTCTGCGCCGAAAAAATTTCTTGAAATGAATTTCTAGAAAAATACTTTCAAGTTGAAATAAATTTCTACTCGAAAAATATTTCATATCCATTCGGAAAGACAATCAAAATCAATCGTTCAAAGAAGATTTTAATATGATGAGTAATTCGGAGGTCTATAAAATATTATTGAATCAAGGAATTGTTGCTAGTCCTCTAACGATCCAATTATAGTGATAACTTTTTTCTTTGAGTAAATTTATTTTATGTGGTACGATAACAAGGTACGAGACTGCCTGATTTACTGCTTTCGTTAAATATTGTTGTTAATATAAGACGATATTAGGTGTTTTTCCAGTATTTAATACGCTGGGATGGATTAAAAAAGTAATTCTATGTGAAATCACTGTACATATAGATTGATGACATGTATTCTCAAACGATTGGTAGATTGATTAACCAGTAAAAATCAATTGTGTTTATATTCAAACAATGAACGAATAAAAAAACTAATTTCATAATCACCATAATTAATAAGAAGATTGATTTGTTCTTATTGAATTGAATTATTAAATAATTAATTGGTTAATAACAAAGGTCTGTACAATATAAGTCACTAAAAGCTGCTGTAAAATTTAGTGATACTCTTAATTGTAGTCCTAACTAAATATTAAGTTAGTACCTAAAATAAACATACCATATCAAATTTATGTAAACGGAGGACACGTGTATTTTAAGGAAAAAAAAACTGACAGTTTTCATGATATATTCGGTGTAAAAAATGTAACTACCATATAGTATTGTATTTTTTATATTTGCTTTGTGTAATTATTTAACAATCAGAACATAAAATTAAATATAAGAGTATCATGATTTAAAAAATCAGAAATATCTTGTTTTCGTTAACCAACTAGAAGCTCGTATAAGAGCATAGGATTTACGACAAAAACTGAATCAGGTCCTACTGCTCATTCATCAAATTCAAATATATTATTTGAAAAAAAGTGCGGTGAAAAAACAAATCCTCGTGAAAGGGGACCGCTGTCAAAATATATTTTCATTAATGAAGAAAAAGGCATTCCCAATGTTAATTGAATGGAAAAAATTCAATGTCGACGATGAACCTCTAAATATTTTTTGACGGCGGTCTCCTTCCACGAGAATTGGTTTTTAGATATTAACTAAAGATTTTCGAATGAGCACCTTGAAGAAAAAAAATGTTGCGCTGAAACGATACATCCTACTCTCTATTCATATACATCTTTATCCATAAATATTGGCAAAAAAAATTCTAATCCAATACAACCCTAATTATTTACAATTTCATTCCGATACAACTCTATGAAAGAAGTGATAGTCAAGTCGCTACTTCATTAATCATCATCATGAAGACAGCGATGGGTTCGCGGTCGGTGTGAGGCTCCGGCCATCACCAAAGTTAAGCAGCCCTGGGTGAGGCCAATACTTGATTGGGTGATCGCTAAGTCATGCACAGGCTCGCGCATCAATCGGTGAGCGGGAGGCAGTTTTTCTCAGTTTCTGATGGTGCTAATCAATTGAAACTCAGTAAAAATATAGCTGCCTGTATGGGCCGGATTTTCCCGACTTTCCCTTGACCCTCGTGCAAATGCGATAGAGTAGTGCATTAGGAAAGACTGGTTGTAGGCAACACTCTTGGGAGGTTTCTCAGGAACATGGAGATTAAGAAATTGGCAATTAGTGAAGTGGGCTTAAAGTGATGGGAAGAGCCCATAAAAACTCGCGGGGTATACACAGTAACAATAATTAAAAAAAAAAAAAAAAAAACAACATCTGAACATTATGCCAGGATTTGAATGACTCAATCTTCTGGGCTACAAGTATATAAAATTTTATTTGCTGTACTACATTGGGAGCAGATAATAGAATGATTAAATATTACAGTAGCACGACTTGATTGTCACTTGTTTCACACAGTTGTAAAATAGCAAAAATCCCCTCTCGGGGAAAAAAAACTTGGACAAGTACATTGGTGGTCCCTCGTTTCCCTATGATATCACAAAAAGTCCAAAACTCCACTTAAATTTTTTTTTTTTAATGTTTACTAATTTTATTCATATTCCGTAGGGAAACCAACCATATAGATCACGAAATAACCGGCCAATAAACCAGACTTCACAATAATTGTTACTTTGAATTTATTTCCACAGAACAAAACAAGAATCAAAACATTAAAAAATCAGAATTATCAAGATGAGAAAAACACCACTTATAATTGGTGTGTAAGAAGTATCAATAGTCTAGAAAAAAATGAAGAAAGATCGACATCTAAGTTACGTGCAGCAGTAAAATTTATGATGTCAGTACTAGGACAAGTATTTCTTTGATGACTGAGAAGACATCAATATGGACGTACCGGCAACGTAGGGCATGCAGTTGGTGCATTGCTTCTGGGATCTCCTAAGTCGAATAGCTACTTTTGTTTTGGCTATGGCGTGACCAATGTTGCCAAATAGTATTTACTTACATGACCTAATGAAACAACATTGCCTGCGCCGTGGCTAAAATAACGAAAAACAAGCAGGAACAGGAAGTTTCGTATAAGATCCCGTGCTTTTGTAATGTAAAAAAAAAACATTAATTTATGTCTGTACATGATAGCACAGTTTTGTTTGATTGGTAATAATTTGATGAACGTTCACCACCGTACGTTGAGCGTTTACGCACAGAGTACTTGTCCGGCCCATAACTTTTTATTAAAATTGCTCATTCCAGTAAAAATTAGTGGTCTCTCTCAAAAGTCAAGGGTCATAAATACGCACTTTTTCATTATTGGTCATATATTATTTAATTTTTATTTTTTATGATTAATCCCGCATAATGGTTTAAATTCTCTCTTTCAAAACATAAAGGGCTATTTTGATAGTTGGCGCCCAAGAACATCAAAATGAAACGAACGGAGGGGGATTATTTTGTGTGAAATTTGCGTGATCTTAAAACTTTAGATACAAATTTGACGGTGCCTTCAGAGCCCACATTGATCTTTTGACCATTCACCAGTGGTTACTTAGATCTTCTACTAATAAATAGTAGCTTTCCAAAATATAATAACTTTCGTTGCTGGCAATAATAGTTTTCGAAAGTATGATACGCTACATTGCTGGCAATAGTTTACTGACAATGAGTCGCATCTTCAGAAATTTCAAAATTGACTGCACCTTATGTTAATGTAATTTTATGATGACTACGAGCACCATTTTATTCCGATTGAACAGACGTCGAATGTTGTTTATGATACAAGGCCATTCTGAAATTCGCAGAAGATTTGATTTTCTTGTAAATTTCTGACGGCGAAAAGCAACGCATACAACGAAAAGCACCTCCAATTTGATTTTCACTTGAATGAGCAATTGTAATAAAAAGTTATGCGCCGGACAAGTACTCTGTGCGTATACGCTCAACGTACGGTGGTGAACGTTCATCAAATTATTACCAATCAAACAAAACTGTGCTATCATGCACGGACATAAATTAAAGTTTTTTTTTAACATTACAAAAGCACGGGTTCTTATGCGAAACTTCATGTTCCTGCTTGTTTTTCGTTATTTTAGCCACGGCACAGGCAATGTTGTTTCATTAGGTCATATAAGTAAATACTATTTGGCAACATTGGTCGCGCCATAGCCAAAACAAAAGTAGCTACTCAACTTAGGAGATCCCAGAAGCAATGCACCAACTGCATGCCCTACGTTGCCGGTACGTCCATATTGATATCTTCTCAGTCATCAAAGAAATACTTGTCCTAGTACTGATATCATAAATTTTACTGCTGCACGTAACTTACAGTGCTTTTCAATTAGAGCTGAGTTGGACACAGAGTTCAACACTGTGTTACACAGTGTTGAACACAGAATGGGTGCTTATTGAAACACTTAAGTTCTTCTAGAGACCACCAGAGGGGATAGCCATCATCTTTTTCCCTAGCCTCATAAGCGCAGTGGTGGTAGGGGGTGGTGTTGTTTACTTGACAGTCCTTATTTATTGCGTTCAATTTCAATATTTCTCTCCAATAAACTAATAATATACTGAGTACAAGTACTACGACTTTCACATAAAAACGAAGTTTGACAAACATATCCTCAAATAAACACTATTTGATAAGTCCTGGGGGCAGAAAACATGCACGCATAGTCGGTGAGGTTATGTTCATGTTGTAAATTGTAGAGATCACACAATCTTTTTTCACTATTTTCTAAACTGGAAATTTTGGAATATATGGATAGAAGGCATTCGGTCCAATCGTAAACGCCTTTGAAAAATGAGTCCTGATAATTGTTGGAGACCTGGGCTGCTCCATAAGTCCTCATCAGCAATCGTGGTAAAGTATCTATCTGGAGTTCATAAAACACAATTATTGTGTTACAGAAAAAGCATGCCCTCTAAATTACAAAAAAAACTATTAATGAATGAAAAAAAAACAATTGAACCATTTTATGAAAATTGCTATATTTTTTAAAAACTTGAAATACAGAACATTATCAAGACGCCATACTTTTATTTCCATTCGCAAAACAGCAAAGAAGAGAGTTGCTCGGAACTTATTCCTTAGTGGAAATTGTTCCTCTTACCAGTAGTAGCAGTTCGACCACCAGCAGTAGTAGTGGTTTTGATGATGATTTGATAGAAAATAATGAGGCAGACTTGCTATTCTTCCCACTGATGCACTACTTATTGAGTGGAGAACGTCGACCTCGAGTTGAAAATTATGAACAGATTGTTGACGCATGGTCCGATGAAGAATTCCAAACAAATTTTCGGTTGTCAAGATATACTGCAATTCAATTAATTGGTAAACGGATAATAAATGGTTCTACATAATTGTATCACACTATGAGAACGATTTTATGACAAGTGACACAAAATGGAAAATTAAGTAATAATTTAATTGCAGATGAACTACAACAATCGGTATTCATTCCTGATCAACCTTTTGGCATGAAACCAATTCCGGCAAAAATATGCTTCCTCATATTCTTGTGGTTCATAGTAAATACTGAACCTCTAAGAACAATTGCAGATCGATTTGGTGTTTCAACAGCTTCTAAAATAGCAAAAATCCCCTCCCGGGGAAAAAAACCTGGACAAGTACATTGGTGGTCCTTCGTTTCCCTATGATATCACAAAAAGTCCAAAACCCCACTTAATTTTTTTTTTTTTTTAATGTTTACTAATTTTATTCATATCCCGGAGGGAAACCAACCATATAGATCACAAAATATCCGGCCAAAAAACCAGACTTCACAATAAATGTTACTTTGAATTTATTTCCACAGAACAACACAAGAATCAAAACATTAAAAAATCAGCATTATCAAGATGAGAAAAATGCCACTTATAATTGGTGTGTAAGAAGTATCAAAAGTCTAAAAAAAAATGAAAAGAGATGGAAATCTAAGTTACGTGCAGCAGTAAAATTTTTGATATCGGTACTAGGACAAGTATTTCTTTGGTGACTGAGAAGATATCAATATGGAAGTACCGGCAACGTAGGGCATGCAGTTGGTGCATTGCTTCTAGGATCTCCTAAGTCGAGTAGCTACTTTTGTTTTGGCTATGGCGCGACCAATGTTGCCAAATAGTATTTCCTTATATGATCTAATGAAACAACATTGCCTGCGCCGTGGCTAAAACTACGAAAAACATTCAGAAACCAGTCGAAAACTTGACACACAAACGCAGGAACAGGAAGTTTCGCATAAGATCCCGTACTTTTGTAATGTTAAAAAAAGGCTTTAATTTATGTTCGTACATGATAGCACAGTTTTCTTTGATTGGTAATAATTTGATGAACGTTCACCACCGTACGTTGAGCGTATACGCACAAAGTACTTGTCCGGCCCATAACGTTTTATTAAAATTGCTCATTCAAGTAAAAATCAAATAAAAAGTTATGGACCGGACAAGTACTTTGTGCGTATACGCTCAACGTACGGTGGTGAACGTTCATCAAATTATTACCAATCAAAGAAAACTGTGCTATCATGTACGAACATAAATTAAAGCCTTTTTTTAACATTACAAAAGTACGGGATTTTATGCGAAACTTCCTGTTCCTGCGTTTGTGTGTCAAGTTTTCGACTGGTTTCTGAATGTTTTTCGTTGTTTTAGCCACGGCGCAGGCAATGTTGTTTCATTAGATCATATAAGGAAATACTATTTGGCAACATTGGTCGCGCCATAGCCAAAACAAAAGTAGCTACTCGACTTAGGAGATCCTAGAAGCAATGCACCAACTGCATGCCCTACGTTGCCGGTACTTCCATATTGATATCTTCTCAGTCACCAAAGAAATACTTGTCCTAGTACCGATATCAAAAATTTTACTGCTGCACGTAACTTAGATGTCCATCTCTTTTCATTTTTTTTTAGACTTTTGATACTTCTTACACACCAATTATAAGTGGCATTTTTCTCATCTTGATAATGCTGATTTTTTAATGTTTTGATTCTTGTGTTGTTCTGTGGAAATAAATTCAAAGTAACATTTATTGTGAAGTCTGGTTTTTTGGCCGGATATTTTGTGATCTATATGGTTGGTTTCCCTCAGGGATATGAATAAAATTAGTAAACATTAAAAAAAAAAAAATTAAGTGGGGTTTTGGACTTTTTGTGATATCATAGGGAAACGAAGGACCACCAATGTACTTGTCCAGGTTTTTTTCCCCGGGAGGGGATTTTTGCTATTTGATATCACTTCTTTTTTCTATAGTATTTTCATATTTCGTTTTATATAAACTCCAATAGAGCCTGTATATAACAAAAAAAACTTACAACGTGTCTGCATCATTACATGATCGATTTATTTCAATGTCAGGAATCAGCATTGCTCATACTACTAATTCGACATAAGAGAATGATACAGATTTTCTACCATAAATTCCTTGTTATTGAGATTGTTTAAATATAGGAGCGTTTCGTTCCTGTGATAAGAAAAAAAGTTATAATGTTTTCAAAAGAGTTAACTACAGACTCGAAGTATTTTCGAGATGTTAGTAATTCGTTGATAGGTTATTATTCGATTATAGCTTGGCAGGAAGGTGTTATAGAAGAGACGTCAAGTACCAATTTTTCCCCGAGGCGAAAATTCAGAAAATTAAATACTTTATCATTAGCTTTCAAGTTGTGTATTAGAATAAGGCATTCAGGGGCGAAAAGGCAGCGAGGATATTAGCAATTTCGGTCTAAGCTATAAATAGATAATTATATTTAACTTTACTGTCAGGAGCCTCAGAATTATTATTCTTTCAAAGATGAAATGACGGAAGAATATGATGCATCATCCTTGACTTACAAATTGTTTTATAAAACATAGAAAAAAATTTGATTGAAAAAGAATTCGGCCGAAGTACTTGACAAATGTTTTTTCACTTAATTTACATAATGTATCGGTCATGGTGACAACCTCGCCAAGTAATTTGGTCGAAATTCTTTTTCATCTAATTTTTTTTCGTTTGCAATCTTTTTTTGCTTCGGACCCTTATTGATACAGAGTTTTTATTTTCATTCTGGTTGGTAAAACAACTGCATTTTCGAACATGATTCTTTTTTCTATCAACATTCAACATTATTTGAAGATTTTATCACACGATAAAGCCTCCCGTACTTGGCCACATCTATTTTAGTATAGCTCAATTTATTTTATAACTTTTTGCGAAACCCAACCTTAGCTTTTCGTGAGGATTAACTCATTTTGTTTTGTGTGATTTGAATTTATTTGATACATTTTTTGAGAGTGGTCACTTTTCTTACTTTTTGATAGGATTTGATTTTCTTAGGGATTTTTGCGAGAACAGGTTTTTGCAGTGTATGTATATTAGTGGAAAAATATGGGAACGGCGGTCAACAAATGTACTTGTCCAGGTTTTTTCCGCGAGGGGGTTTTTATGCGTGATATGATGCGTTTTTTCTCTTTCTTTTGAAACATCTCGCTTTATATAGATTAGAAAAATGTTATATTGGGAAATTATCGCCTTTTGATTTCCAAACCCTGACCCCTTCTACTTCGAGTCAGGTTTTTTCCCCATGATATAAAGGGGCACGTATTTTGGAATTTTCAATTTGGCATTTTTTTTATTCTCGAGCCAGTCAAATTTTTTTGACATTTCGATTTACCTTTCTGGAATCAGGCTAAAATAAGTCGGGAACTGGGAGTCTGATACAAAAATTTACAAAGCTTTTGAGAGCAAGATTAGAAGAGTCAGAACTTTTCCATAGAATTTGTAGCTATTTGAATTTGTGTTTATCAAATAAACATATTAAACAGCAGTATCTCCTTGTTATATTTGTAGATTTGTGGTAAAAAATATTACGCTTATTTCAGCTTGTTGATAAAAATGGGGCGATTTTTTTCGAAATTTTTCATTTTTGATTAATGATAAAATAAAAAACCAGTTTCACGTATGTTTAGAGAAAACATATCGAATCTACTGTGAAAAAAGTTCACGCATTTTTTCATTCTTATTTTTATTAACAAGGTGGAATCACGATTATTTGTCAATACCATTGAAGAAGTTACTACCATGAAAATAAAAAGTTACAACTATTTCAATATTCTCATTGAATATAGAAAAGTTCAGATAGTATGTTATGGGAACTCCAAAACAATATATTGAACAAAGCGGACAAATTCAGATCAGGATCGTACCCAAGAGAATGAAATGAATTTAGTTGTATTAGTCACATTAGCTTTGAGCAAATTTTGATACCATCAAACCCAGAGCGACTGTAGAGGAAAGCCTTTGGAATAAATTTTTTTCAATTTATTATGCCATAATCAGAGCTAAATAGTGGAAATACTTAACACACATGTCTCCTCTTCACAAAATGTTCAAAGTTTGTAGATATCGGCTACATTCCAATGATACAAATTTTGATACTATCAGCAGAAGAGCACCCGACGACTTTCTGAAACAACTTTTTAAATTTATTATGCCATAACTAAAGTGGAAAAGTGAAAAAACATAGTGCACTTTAAGCCCAACAAAGTTCAGAAAATTTGGATGTATCTATAGCGTTCCGAGGACAGAAATTTTAATCCCATCCAAAAATGAGCAGCCGAAGACTTTTTGTAATAAATTTTTCAATTCATAATGCCACAATCAAAGATAAAACGTGGAAATACTTGGCGCTTCACAAAATGTTAAAAGTTTGTAGGTATCGGCTACATTCCCATGATACAAATTTTGATGCAAATTTTGATATTTATAACAATAATGGCCGTGAAAGCATCAAAACTAGAACTTACAGGTATTTTAATATTATCTTTGAATTTCGAAAAGTTCAGAAAGTATGTTATGGATATTTTAAAACAATAAATTCAACAAAGCGGGCAAACTTAGATCAGTACTGTGCCCAAGAAAATGGATCGAGTTGAGTTGTACCAGTTGCATTATCTTCGTGCAAATTTTCGTACCATCACAACCAGAGCATCCGTAGAGCAAATCTTTTTGAAAATATTTTTCAATTCGTTATGCCACAATAGGAGCCAAAAAGTAGAAATACTGAGCACACATGTTGCTCCAGGAAATTTCCAAAGTTTGTAAGTATACGTTGCGTTCCAATGAAACAAATTTTTATACTTCCAGAAAAAAGGAACCAAAGACTTTCTGACAATTTTTTGAATTAATCATGCCACAACTCAAGCATACCGCACATCGGGCTCAATAAAGTTTATGAATTTTGCATATAGCCATTACTTTTCGAAAGCCAAATTTTAATCCCATCCAAAAATGAGCAAGCTAATAATTTTCATAATAAAATTTTCAAGTCCTAATAATGCCACTATTCCAGCAAAAAAGTGGAAATATTGGGCACACTTGTTACTTCACAAGTATTTCAAAGTCTGTATACGTATCTGTTGCAATTCAATGGTACAAATTTTGATAATATCAGTAAAAACACATCAGAAGACTTCCTAAAACAATTTTTCAAAATTTATTATGCTACAACTAAAGTGAGGAAGTGAAAAAATATAGCTCAATAGAGCCGAATGAAATTTTGAAATTTTGCATATATTCATGGCGTTCCGAAGACAATAATTTTGATTCCATTGACAAATGAGCAACCGCAGAATTTTCATAACAAAATTTTCAATTCTTAATGCCACAATCGGAGCCAAAAAGTGGAAATACTTGGTACATTTGTTGCTTTACAGAATTCCCAACGTCTGTAGGTATCCGTTGCAATCCAATGATACAAATTTTGATAATATCAGTAAAAAAATATCAGAAGACTTCCTGAAACAATTTTTCAAAATTCATTATACTACAACTAAATTAGGGAATTGAAAAAATGTAGCGCACATTGGGCCCAACAAAATTCTGAAATTTTGCATGTATGCATGACATTCTGAAGGCAGCAATTCTTAATCCATCGACAAATGAGCAAAAGGGAAAATACTTGGCACATCTGTCGCTTTACAGAATTTTCAAAGGCTGTAGGTATCCATTGCAATTCAATTATACAAATTTTGATAATATCAGTTAAAGGACATCGGAAGACTTCCTGAAACAATTTTTCAAAATTCATAATGTTACAACTAAAGTGGTGAAGTGAAAAAATAGAGCGCATATTGAGCCATACAAAATTCTAAAATTTTGCATATATTCATGGCGTTCCGAAGACAATAATTTTGATCCCATTGACAAATGAGCAACCGAAGAATTTTCATAACAAAAGTTCAATTCATAATGCTAAAATCGGAGGCAAAAAGTAGAAATACTTGGTACATTTGTCGCTTCACACAATTTCCGAAGTTTGTAGGCATTCGTTGCAATCCAAAGATATAAATTTTGATAATGTCAGAAAAAACACATCGGAAGACTTTCTGAAACAATTTTTTAAAATTCATTATGCTACAATTAAAGCGGGGATGTGAAAAAATATAGAGCATATTGAGCCAAACAAAATTCTGAAATTTTGCATATATCCACGGTGTTCCGAAGACAATATTTTTGATCCCATTGACAAATGAGCAACCGAAGAATTTTCATAACAAAATGTTCAATTCATAATGCTACGATCGGAGCCAAAAAGTGGAAATACTTGGTACATTTGTCGCTTCACAGAATTTCCAGAGTCTATAGGCATTCGTTGCAATCCAAAGATACAAATTTTGATAGGATATGGAGTATATACCGCCATAGTCTTTTGACATAAAGATATATTATACGAGCCATTTTGACATAAAGATATATCATTACTTACTACGGTTATCATCCAGATGCATCCATATATATCCAAATGCAGGTTGACAGTGTATTTGTCTATTAATACATCAAACGCGAGATGATTCTACACCATATTTTGGATAGAAAAACGACGTCGAAAATCTTTTGGAATGGACCAACAATTATCATGCAAGGAACATTTTATGATGTACAAATCTTATTATGGCCAGCGAGGAACATTTTATAATAAAGAGGAAAGGGACCAATAAAATAAATTGTCAACGGTGTACAGTTAAAAAAAAATATTTATTAAACACTGCTCAAAACTCGGCATGATAATAACAAACTTTATGATGCTGAAGTTTGCAACGTTTTTTCGCAACGAAATTGAAAAAAAAAAAATTGTTGATTGGAAACTTTTTTATTGCACTAATCATCTCAGGAGGTGGAAAAACTCTCCCAAAACAAGTTTCACCAAATTCGCATCCCCGGATCACCCCTATTATAAGGGTTGAAATATCAAAAAAATTCTATTAACCGTTGTATGGGGATTCGAAACTTTTTTATTTCGTGAATGGGCTAGAGAGAGCCAGAAACTAAGGGAGAAAAATTCGCGACACCCTCACATCTCCGGATCATCCCTATTATAGGGGTTGAAAACTCAAAAAATTCTATCATCCGCTGTACGGGGATTCGAAACTTTTTTATTACATGAATAGGCTAGAGGGGTCCAGAAACTAGGGAAAAACAATTTGCAACACTCTCGTATCTCCGGATCACCCCTATTATAGGGGTTGAAATATCAAAAAAACTCTATCATCCGCTGTATGGGGATTCGAAACTTTTTTATTTCACGAATAGGCTAGGAAGGTCCAGAAACTAGGGAAAAACAATTTGCAACACTCTCGCATCTCCGGATCACCCCTATTATAGGGGTTGAAATATCAAAAAAACTCTATCATCCGCTGTATGGGCATTCGAAACTTTTTTATTTCACGAATAGGCTAGGGAGGTCCAGAAACTAAGTAACAACAAATTGCAACGACCTCGCATCCCCGGATCACCCCTATTATAGGGGTTGAAATCTCAAAAAAACTCTGTCATCCGCTGTATGGGGATTCGAAACTTTTTTATTTCACGAATAGGCTAGGGAGGTTCAGAAACTAAGTAACAACAAATTGCAACACTTTCACATCTTCGGATCACCCCCATTATAGGGGTTGAAATCTCAAAAAACTCTGTCATCCGCTGTACCGGGATTCGAAACTTTTTTATTTCACGAATAGGCTAGAGGGGTCTAGAAACTAGGGAAAAACAATTTGCAACACTTTCACATCTCCGGAACACCCCCATTATAGGGGTTGAAATCTCAAAAAAACTCTATCTTCGGCTGTATGGGGATTCGAAACTTTTTTATTACATGAGTAGACTAGGGAGGTCCAGAAACTAAGGAAAAACAATTTGCAACACTTTCACATCTCCGGATCACCCCCATTATAGGGGTTGAAATCTCAAAAAAACTCTATCATCCGCTGTATGGGGATTTGAAACTTTTTTATTACATGAATAGGCTAGAGGGGTCCAGAAACTAGGGAAAAACAATTTGCAACACTCTCACATTTCCGGATCACCCCTATTATAGGGGTTGAAATTTCAAAAAAATTCTATTAACCGCTGAATGGGGATTCGAAACTTTTTTATTACATGAGTAGGCTCGAGGGATCTAGAAACTAGGGAAAAACAATTTGCAACACTTTCACATCTCCGGATCACCCCTATTATAGGGGTTGAAATCTCAAAAAACTCTGTCATCCGCTGTATGGGGATTCGAAACTTTTTTATTTCACGAATAGGCTAGGGTGGTCCAGAAACTATGTAGAAACAATTTGCAGCACCCTCGCATCTCCGGATCACCCCTATATAGGGGTTGAAATCTCAAAAAATTCTATCATCCGCTGTATGGGGATTCGAAACTTTTTTATTACAGGAATAGGCTGGTGGGGTCCAGAAACTAGGGAAAAACAATTTGCAACACTTTCACATCTCCGGATCACCCCTATTATAGGAGTTGAAATCTCAAAAAACTCTGTCATCCGCTGTATGGGGATTCGAAACTTTTTTATTTCACGAATAGGCTAGGGAGGTCCAAAAACTATGTAAAAACAATTTGCAGCACCCTCGTATCTCCGGATCAGCCCTATTATAAGGGTTGAAATCTCAAAAAATTATATCATCCGCTGTATGGGGATTCGAAACTTTTTTATTACAGGAATAGGCTGGTGGGGTCCTGAAACTAGGGAAAAACAATTTGCAACACTTTCACATCTCCGGATCACCCCTATTATAGGGGTTGAAATCTCAAAAAAACTCTGTCATCCGCTGTATGGGGATTCGAAACTTTTTTATTTCACGAATAGGCTAGGGAGGTCCAGAAACTAAGGAAAAACAATTTGCAACACTTTCACGTCTCCGGAACACCCCCATTATAGGGGTTGAAATCTCAAAAAAACTCTATCATCCGCTGTATGGGGATTCGAAACTTTTTTATTACATGAATAGGCTAGAGGGGTCCAGAAACTAGGGAAAAAGAATTTGCAACACTCTCGCATCTCCGGATCACCCCTATTATAGGGGTTGAAATTTCAAAAAAATTCTATTAACCGCTGTATGGGGATTCGAAACTTTTTTATTACACGAGTAGGCTAGAGGGGTCCAGAAACTAGGGAAAACAATTTGCAACACTCTCGCATCTCCGGATCACCCCTGTTATAGGGGTTGAAATCTCAAAAAAACTCTGTCATCCGCTGTATGGGTATTCGAAACTTTTTTATTACATGAATAGGCTACAGGGGTCCAGAAACTAGGGAAAAACAATTTGCAACACTCTCGCATCTCCGGATCACCCCTATTATAGGGGTTGAAATCTCAAAAAAACTCTGTCATCCGCTGTATGGGGATTCAAAACTTTTTTATTACATGAATAGGCTACAGGTGTCCAGAAACTAGGGAAAAACAATTTGCAACACTCTCGCATCTCCGGATCACCCCTATTATAGGGGTTGAAATTTCAAAAAAATTCTATTAACCGCTGAATGGGGATTCGAAACTTTTTTATTACATGAGTAGGCTCGAGGGATCTAGAAACTAGGGAAAAACAATTTGCAACACTTTCACATCTCCGTATCACCCCTATTATAGGGGTTGAAATCTCAAAAAACTCTGTCATCCGCTGTATGGGGCTTCGAAACTTTTTTATTTTACGAATAGGCTAGGGTGGTCCAGAAACTATGTAAAAACAATTTGCAGCACCCTCGCATCTCCGGATCACCCCTATATAGGGGTTGAAATCTCAAAAAATTCTATCATCCGCTGTATGGGGATTCGAAACTTTTTTATTACAGGAATAGGCTGGTGGGGTCCAGAAACTAGGGAAAAACAATTTGCAACACTTTCACATCTCCGGATCACCCCTATTATAGGGGTTGAAATCTCAAAAAAACTCTGTCATCCGCTGTATGGGGATTCGAAACTTTTTTATTTCACGAATAGGCTAGGGAGGTCCAGAAACTAAGGAAAAACAATTTGCAACACTTTAACATCTCCGGAACACCCCCATTATAGGGGTTGAAATCTCAAAAAAACTCTATCATCCGCTGTATGGGGATTCGAAACTTTTTTATTACATGAATAGGCTAGAGGGGTCCAGAAACTAGGGAAAAAGAATTTGCAACACTCTCGCATCTCCGGATCACCCCTATTATAGGGGTTGAAATTTCAAAAAAATTCTATTAACCGCTGTATGGGGATTCGAAACTTTTTTATTACACGAGTAGGCTCGAGGGGTGTAGACACTAGGAAAAAACAATTTGCAACACTTTCACATCTCCGGATCACCCCTATTATAGGGGTTGAAATCTCAAAAAAACTCTGTCATCCTCTGTATGGGGATTCGAAACTTTTTTATTACATGAATAGGCTAGAGGGGTTCAGAAACTAGGGAAAAATAATTTGCAACACTTTCACATCTCCGGATCACCCCTATTATAGGGGTTGAAATATCAAAAAAACTCTGTCATCCTCTGTATGGGGATTCGAAACTTTTTTATTACATGAATAGGCTACAGGTGTCCAGAAACTCGGGAAAAACAATTTGCAACACTCTCGCATCTCCGGATCACCCCTATTATAGGGGTTGAAATTTCAAAAAAATTCTATTAACCGCTGAATGGGGATTCGAAACTTTTTTATTACATGAGTAGGCTCGAGGGATCTAGAAACTAGGGAAAAACAATTTGCAACACTTTCACATCTCCGGATCACCCCTATTATAGGGGTTGAAATCTCAAAAACTCTGTCATCCGCTGTATGGGGATTCGAAACTTTTTTATTTCACGAATAGGCTAGGGTGGTCCAGAAACTATGTAAAAACAATTTGCAGCACCCTCGCATCTCCGGATCACCCCTATATAGGGGTTGAAATCTCAAAAAATTCTATCATCCGCTGTATGGGGATTCGAAACTTTTTTATTACAGGAATAGGCTGGTGGGGTCCAGAAACTAGGGAAAAACAATTTGCAACACTTTCACATCTCCGGATCACCCCTATTATAGGGGTTGAAATCTCAAAAAAACTCTGTCATCCGCTGTATGGGGATTCGAAACTTTTTTATTTCACGAATAGGCTAGGGAGGTCCAGAAACTAAGGAAAAACAATTTGCAACACTTTCACATCTCCGGAACACCCCCATTATAGGGGTTGAAATCTCAAAAAAACTCTATCATCCGCTGTATGGGGATTCGAAACTTTTTTATTACATGAATAGGCTAGAGGGGTCCAGAAACTAGGGAAAAAGAATTTGCAACACTCTCGCATCTCCGGATCACCCCTATTATAGGGGTTGAAATTTCAAAAAAATTCTATTAACCGCTGTATGGGGATTCGAAACTTTTTTATTACACGAGTAGGCTCGAGGGGTGTAGACACTAGGAAAAAACAATTTGCAACACTTTCACATCTCCGGATCACCCCTATTATAGGGGTTGAAATCTCAAAAAAACTCTGTCATCCTCTGTATGGGGATTCGAAACTTTTTTATTACATGAATAGGCTAGAGGGGTTCAGAAACTAGGGAAAAATAATTTGCAACACTTTCACATCTCCGGATCACCCCTATTATAGGGGTTGAAATATCAAAAAAACTCTGTCATCCGCTGTACGTGTGTGAAGTTAGCATCTCAATTGTTAGCATCTCACAAATAAACTTCAGATAAAGTGGCATGCCACATAGTTCTACAGTTCTTGATAAGTATTAAAAATAGTTCCGTCGAATTTACTATTAATATCGCATTTTGAAAAAATGAGATGCTAACTTCGCAAAAAATGTTACAGCATCTCATCGAATTTTGAGAAATTGTTCTCACAAGAGTTGAAATCCCTTGAGTTCTACATCCTGAATAAGTTTTAACAACAGTTCTGTCGATTAAAAAAAAAAAAACGGATTTTTAATTTTTTAAAATCATTTAGGAAGTGCTAGAGGCTAGAACTCTTTGAGAATACATGTACAAGAACTCTAGTTATCATTTAGGAGCATTGTTCAAGCCGGAAGACGCCATAGTATAACAGCATCTCATCAAAGTAGACAATTTTAACCAGTAATAATTATTTAAAAATTTGTAGAAAGCGGCACAGGCTACAGCTCTACTGGAATTCATACAGAGGATCTTCACTTATCATTTAGAATACTTATCTAAGCTAAAACTCGTCATAGGACGACAGCATCTCACTATCGTAATGATTGTAATTTTTTAATTCAATTTCATTTTTACGAAACCTAGCACTCGCTATAGGATGACAGCATCTCACTATCGTATAGATTTTTCATTGGCAATAATTATTTAAAATATTTCAGAAAACGTTAGAGACTAAAACTTTTCAGAAATGCCTTCATGTGAGTTTTAGTTATCATTTAGAACTATTACACGAGCAGGAACTTGTCATAATACGACAGCACCTCGTCGTATCATAGTGATTTTTTATTTTGATCAATTATTTAAATTTACCTGGGAAGTGCTAGAGGCTAGAACTCTTCTGAAATTCATACACAGGATTGTCACTTATCACACAGAACTCTTATCTTAGCTAGAACTCGTCATAGGATGACAGCATCTCACTATCGTAATGATTTTTCGTTCAAAATATTTATTTGAAATTATTTACAGAACGCTACGGACTAGAACTCTTCAGGAGTATGTACATAGGAATGATAGTCATTATGCAGAACCATTACGAAAGCTAGAACTCGCTATAGGATGACATCATCTCACTATCGAAGAGATTTTCCATCAACAATAATTATTTAAAAATTTTCAGAAAACGTTAGAGACTGGAACTCTCTAGAAATGCACTCATAGGAGCTCTAGATATCATTTGCAACTGTTACGCAATTTGGAACTCATCCTAGTACAGCAGCATCTCATCATATCCTAGTGATTTTGCATTTTTGTTAATTAATTAAAATCATTTAGGAAGTGCTAGAGGCTAGAATTCTTCGAGAATACGTGCACAAGGACTCTAGTTATCATTAAGGAGCATTGTTCAAGCAGGAAGACGCCATAGTATGACAGCATCTCATCATAGTAGATATTTTCAATCAATAATAAATATTTTAATCATTTTAGAAAGCGGTGGAGGCTAGAACTATTTTGGAACTCATAAAGAGGATCCCCACTTATCATTCAGAACCCTTATCTAAGCTAGAACTCGTCATAGGACGACAGCATCTCACTATCGTAATGATTTTTCGTTCAAAATAATAATTTAAAAGTATTTAGAGAGCGCTACAGACTAGAACTCTTCACGAGTACGTACATAGGAATGCTAGTCATCAGTCAGAACCGTTATGAAAGCAAGAACTCGCTATAGTACGACAGCATCTCAATATCGTAGAGATTTTTCATTGGCAATAATTATTTAAAGTATTTCAGAAAACGTTAGAGACTGGAACTCTTCAGAAACGCCTTCATGGGAGCTCTAATCATCATTTAGAACTATTACGCAAGCAGGAACTCGTCATAGTACAACAGCATCTCATCGTATCATAGTGATTTTTTATATTGACCAATTATTTAAATTTATCTGGGAAGTGCTAGAGGCCAGAACTCTTCTGGAATTCATACAGAGGATATTCGTTTATTATTTAGAACCATTATTTTAGCTAGAACTCGTCATAGGATGACAGCATCTCACTATCGTAATGATTTCTCGTTCAAAATATTTATTTGAAATTATTTAGAGAAAGCTACGGACTAGAACTCTTCAGGAGTACGTACATAGGAATGATAGTCATTATGCAGAACCATTACGAAAGCTAGAACTCGCAATAGGATGACATCATCTCACTATCGAAGAGATTTTCCATCAACAATAATTATTTAAAAACTTTCAGAAAACGTTAGAGACTGGAGCTCTCCAGAAATGCACTCATAGGAGCTCTAGATATCATTTGCAACTGTTACGCAATTTTGAACTCATCATAGTATAGCAGCATCTCATCATATCCTAGTGATTTTGCATTTTTGTTAATTAATTAAAATCATTTAGGAAGTGCTAGAGGCTAGAACTCTTCGAGAATACGTGCACAAGGACTCTAATTATCATTAAGGAGCATTGTTCAAGCTGGAAGGCGCCGTAGTATGACAGCATCTCATCATAGTAGATATTTTCAATCAATAATAAATATTTTAATCATTTTAGAAAGCGGTGGAGGCTAGAACTCTTTTGGAACTCATAAAGAGGATCCTCACTTATCATTAAGACCCCTTATCTAAGCTAGAACTCATCATAGGACGACAGCATCTCATCAGAGTAGATATTTTCAATCAATAATAAATATTTTAAACATTTTAGAAAGCGGGGGAGGCTAGAACTCTTTTGGAACTCATAAAGAGGATCCTCACTTATCATTCAGAAATCTTATCTAAGCTAGAACTCATCATAGGACGACAGCATCTCACTATCGTAATGATTTTTCGTTCAAAATAATAATTTAAAAGTATTTAGAGAGCGCTACAGACTAGAACTCTTCACGAGCATGTACATAGGAATGATAGTCATCAGTCAGAACCGTTATGAAAGCTAGAACTCGCTATAGTACGACAGCATCTCAATATCGTAGAGATTTTTCATTGGCAATAATTATTTAAAGTATTTCAGAAAACGTTAGAGACTGGAACTCTTCAGAAACGCCTTCATGGAAGCTCTAATCATCATTTAGAACTATTACGCAAGCAGGAACTCGTCATAGTACAACAGCATCTCATCGTATCATAGTGATTTTTTATATTGGCCAATTATTTAAATTTATCTGGGAAGTGCTAGAGGCCAGAACTCTTCTGGAATTCATACAGAGGATATTCTTTTACTATTTAGAACCATTATTTTAGCTAGAACTCGTCATAGGATGACAGCATCTCACTATCGTAATGATTTCTCGTTCAAAATATTTATTTGAAAATATTTAGAGAACACTACGGACTAGAACTCTTCAGGAGTATGTATATGGGAACGATAGTCATTATGCAGAACCATTACGAAAGCTAGAACTCGCTATTGTATGACAGCATCTCACTATCGTAGAGATTTTCCATCAACAATAATTGTTTAAAAATTTTCAGAAAACGTTAGAGACTGGAACTCTCTAGAAATGCACTCATAGGAGCTCTAGATATCATTTGCTACTGTTACGCAATTTGGAACTCATCCTAGTACAGCAGCATCTCATCATATCCTAGTGATTCTGCATTTTTGTTAATTAATTTAAATCATTTAGGGAGTGCTAGAGGCTAGAACTCTTCGAGAATACGTGCACAAGGACTCTAATTATCATTAAGGAGCATTGTTCAAGCTGGAAGGCGCCGTAGTATGACAGCATCTCATCATAGTAGATATTTTCAATCAATAATAAATATTTTAAACATTTTAGAAAGCGGCGAAGGCTAGAACTCTCCTGGAACTAATGCAGAGGACCTTCACTTATCATTCAGAACCCTTATCTAAGCTAGAACTCATCATAGGATGACAGCATCTCATCATAGTAGATATTTTCAATCAATAATAAATATTTTAAACATTTTAGAAAGCGGTGGAGGCTAGAATTCTTTTGGAACTCATAAAGAGGATTTTCACTTATCATTCAGAACCCTTATCTAAGCTAGAACTCGTCATAGGACGACAGCATCTCATTATCGTAACGATTTTTCGTTCAAAATAATTATTTAAATTTATTTAGAGAGCGCTACTGACTAGAACTCTTCACGAGTACATACATGGGAACGCTAGTCATCAGTCAGAACCATTATGAGAGCTCGAACTCGCTATAGTACGACAGCATCTCACTATCGTATAGATTTTTCATTGGCAATAATTATTTAAAATATTTCAGAAAACGTTAGAGACTGGAACTCTTCAGAAACGCCTTCATGGGAGCTCTAATCATCATTTAGAACTATTACGCAAGCAGGAACTCGTCATAGTACAACAGCATCTCATCGTATCATAGTGATTTTTTATATTGACCAATTATTTAAATTTATTTGGGAAGTGCTAGAGGCCAGAACTCTTCTGGAATTCATACAGAGGATATTCTTTTATTATTTAGAACCATTATTTTAACTAGAACTCGTCATAGGATGACAGTATCTCACTATCGTAATGATTTTTCGTTCAAAATATTTATTTGAAATTATTTAGAGAACGCTACGGACTAGAACTCTTCAGGAGTATGTACATAGGAACGATAGTCATTATGCAGAACCATTACGAAAGCTAGAACTCGCTATTGTATGACAGCATCTCACTATCGTAGAGATTTTCCATCAACAATAATTATTTAAAAATTTTCGGAAAACGTTAGAGACTGGACCTCTCCAGAAATGCATTCATAGGAGCTCTAGATATCATTTGCAACTGTTACGCAAGTTGGAACTCATCCTAGTACAGAAGCATCTCATCATATCCTAGTGATTCTGCATTTTTGTTAATTAATTTAAATCATTTAGGGTGTGCTAGAGGCTAGAACTCTTCGAGAATACGTGCACAAGGA
This sequence comes from Rhimphoctona megacephalus, assembly GCA_963989365.1. Classification (NCBI taxonomy): domain Eukaryota; kingdom Metazoa; phylum Arthropoda; class Insecta; order Hymenoptera; family Ichneumonidae; genus Rhimphoctona; species Rhimphoctona megacephalus. Next base: position 2,358,576 of record OZ022415.1, on the reverse strand, counting down.
CTCTAATTATCATTAAGGAGCATTGTTCAAGCTGGAAGGTGCCGTCGTATGACAGCATCTCATCATAGTAGATATTTTCAAACATTAATAAATATTTTAAACATTTTAGAAAACGGTGAAGGCTAGAACTCTCCTGGAACTAATGCAGAGGACCTTCACTTATCATTCAGAACCCTTATCTAAGCTAGAACTCATCATAGGATGACAGCATCTCATCATAGTAGATATTTTCAATCAATAATAAATGTTTTAAACATTTTAGAAAGCGGTGGAGGCTGGAATTCTTTTGGAACTCATAAAGAGGATCTTCACTTATCATTCAGAACCCTTATCTAAGCTAGAACTCGTCATAGGACGACAGCATCTCACTATCGTAACGATTTTTCGTTCAAAATAATTATTTAAAATTATTTAGAGAGCGCTCTTGACTACTAGAACTCTTCACGAGTACATACACAGGAACGCTAGTCATCAGTCAGAACCATTATGAAAGCTCGAACTCGCTATAGTACGACAGCATCTCACTATCATATAGATTTTTCATTGGCAATAATTATTTAAAATATTTCAGAAAACGTTAGAGACTGGAACTCTTCAGAAACGCCTTGATGGGAGATCTAATCATCATTTAGAACTATTACGCAAGCAGGAACTCGTCATAGTACAACAGCATCTCATCGTATCATAGTGATTTTTTATATTGACCAATTATTTAAATTTGTCTGGGAAGTGCTAGAGGCCAGAACTCTTCTGGAATTCATACAGAGGATATTCTTTTATTATTTAGAACCATTATTTTAGCTAGAACTCGTCATAGGATGACAGCATCTCACTAACGTAATGATTTCTCGTTCAAAATATTTATTTGAAATTATTTAGAGAACGCTACGGACTAGAACTCTTCAGGAGTACGTACATAGGAATGATAGTCATTATGCAGAACCATTACGAAAGCTAGAACTCGCTATAGGATGACATTATCTCACTATCGAAGAGATTTTCCATCAACAATAATTATTTAAAAATTTTCAGAAAACGTTAGAGACGGGAACTCTCCAGAAATGCACTCATAGGAGCTCTAGATATCATTTGCAACTGTTACGCAATTTGGAACTCATCCTAGTACAGCAGCATCTCATCATATCCTAGTGATTTTGAATTTGTGTTAATTAATTAAAATCATTTAGGAAGTGCTAGAGGCTAGAACTCTTCGAGAATACGTGCACAAGGACTCTAGTTATCATTAAGGAGCATTGTTCAAGCTGGAAGACACCATAGTATGACAGCATCTAATCATAGTAGATATTTTCAATCAATAATAAATATTTTAATCATTTTAGAAAGCGGTGGAGGCTAGAACTCTTTTGGAACTCATAAAGAGGATCCCCACTTATCATTCAGAACCCTTATCTAAGCTAGAACTCGTCATAGGACGACAGCATCTCACTATCGTAATGATTTTTCGTTTAAAATAATAATTTAAAAGTATTTAGAGAGCGCTACAGACTAGAACTCTTCACGAGTACGTACATAGGAATGCTAGTCATCAGTCAGAACCGTTATGAAAGCTAGAACTCGCTATAGTACGACAGCATCTCAATATCGTAGAGATTTTTCATTGGCAATAATTATTTAAAGTATTTCAGAAAACGTTAGAGACTGGAACTCTTCAGAAACACCTTCATGGGAGCTCTAATCATCATTTAGAACTATTACGCAAGCAGGAACTCGTCATAGTACAACAGCATCTCATCGTATCATAGTGATTTTTTATATTGACCAATTATTTAAATTTATCTGGGAAGTGCTAGAGGCCAGAACTCTTCTGGAATTCATACAGAGGATATTCTTTTATTATTTAGAACCATTATTTTAGCTAGAACTCGTCATAGGATGACAGCATCTCACTATCGTAATGATTTCTCGTTCAAAATATTTATTTGAAATTATTTAGAGAACGCTACGGACTAGATCTCTTCAGGAGTATGTACATAGGAATGACAGTCATTATGCAGAACCATTACGAAAGCTAGAACTCGCTATAGGATGACATCATCTCACTATCGAAGAGATTTTTCACCAACAATAATTATTTAAAAATTTTCAGAAAACGTTAGAGACTGGAACTCTCTAGAAATGCACTCATAGGAGCTCTAGATATCATTTGCAACTGTTACGCAATTTGGAACTCATCCTAGTACAGCAGCATTTCATCATATCCCAGTGATTTTGCATTTTTGTTAATTAATTAAAATCATTTAGGAAGTGCTAGAGGCTAGAACTCTTCGAGAATACGTGCACAAGGACTCTAGTTATCATTAAGGAGCATTGTTCAAGCTGGAAGACGCCATAGTATGACAGCATCTCATCATAGTAGATATTTTCAATCAATAATAAATATTTTAAACATTTTAGAAAGCGGTGGAGGCTAGAACTCTCTTGGAACTCATAAAGAGGATCCTCACTCATCATTCAGAACCCTTATCTAAGCTAGAACTCATCATAGGACGACAGCATCTCATCATAGTAGATATATTCAATCAATAATAAATATTTTAAACATTTTAGAAAGCGGTGGAGGCTAGAACTCTTTTGGAACTCATAAAGAGGATCCTCATTTATCATTCAGAACCCTTATCTAAGCTAGAACTCGTCATAGGACGACAGCATCTCACTATCGTAATGATTTTTCGTTCAAAATAATAATTTAAAAGTATTTAGAGAGCGCTACAGACTAGAACTCTTCACGAGTACGTACTGTGACGTGGTAATTTTGCCCACGTCACTAAACGATTAAGGGGACCGTATGGTCTAGAGCACGAAAATTTCACCTATTTTCACGATTTTTTTTTTGCCATAAAAAATTTAAAAATCGATGTTTTAACTTTTCGGGTTTATTACTACCTTTATTAAGTATACAAAAAAATTTTTTTTTAATTTTAAAAACAGTGTTTATTATCATATAATTGGCATTGAAGACGACCCTCTCGAAAAATCCGACCCGGACGGTGAAGATCGATCCGAGACTTCTACTCATCTGAAACACAAAATTCAAGAAGATTCTTAATCAGAAAGAGTGCAGTTATGGTCGGGACTAGAACAAATCGAAAAAATTAAAAATTGACAAAATGGCGCGCTTTTGAAAAAAAATTCGTAAAATCGGGTTTTTTTTCACTAGTTTTTTAGTATAAACAATAAGAAATTATTTACATAAAATTATGATTGTAGTTCCGACGATAGCCATACATGTTGTGAACAACATATCCAAATTTCAAGTGATTCGGTTGAATAGTTTTTTTGTTTTCACCTGCGCAGTGCCGAAAAAAGTCGTTTCGAGATAAATGAGTTTAAAGTTTGAGGTACAGATATTTTCAAAAATTGAGCAAATTTTGAATACTTACAGTTAATCCGCGATTCCGGCACCATATAGGATTCCTTCGGAACGTTCATAATTCAAGATTTCCTCACTCCTTTCATTTCTTCGAGCTGTCCGAGCCTCTTTGGAGTTGTCCGTGCTCCTACGGTTGGCGCTCGATACTCGCAGCTCGTCTCGGTTTTGCGCTAGTTGCTCCGCTTGTGGCCCGATTGTTATGCCCATGGTCTCCATTATTTTCAATAGGGATGCAAATCCTTCATTGAATATGCAAGCGGAAATGTGAGTGGCAATATCAATGATTTTTTTTCCGGCAAACAGATGTTTCGGCGCAAGGTGCCACACGCAAGCATTGAAACTTTCGTTATTGTTCTGCGTATTACTGCCAATACACCTTTCCAATAAAGTCTCTGCTGTCAATTCTTCATAAATTGGTTTTAATATCTCTTGTGCTTCATCGCACAGAGCAGGTGGGTGCTCGTAGGTGTCTAAAGTACCTGCAGCCTCACTTTGACGCCACTTGCACCACGATTCGGAACCTGGAGGACAGTACGAGTGTTGCGGATTTTCATCTGTTGAAATTTTGTGATAATATGCTGCCCATATTTCACTTCTCATCCCTTCAGTCGAATCTGAATTACGTCTAATTGCTAGACCGTAATAAGTTGACAGCTCTTGCAATAATTTATTCGTCAATTGTTGACGCTTCGGTGTTTTATTTATCGATTTCCGCTGTGTCTTTTTTCCCTCTTCTTTTTCTGTCAATTTCTTTGTTGCTTTCTTTATTTGTGCATGTTTTTTTTTCGCATCAACAGCACGTTTGTACAAACGTTTTTTAACATGCAAAACACATTCTTTTTTGCAAACTAAAAAATCATCCCCGTAAGGCTTTGTGTCCAATAAGGCTTTGAACGTTTTCGTGTCGCCGTCTCCGATATAGTTCGCGTATTTTACGTTGTACAACTCTTCCGATCTCTTGAACATTTCCACGATGCCGTCTACCTCCATTTTGCCAGCACTTCCGGTATGATTTGCGTCACAGTGATATTCATGCTCTCGATACCACGCTTCATATTCAATCGTATCCTCTTGGCCTTTCCATTGAGAGCAGGCTTGACATATACTGCATTTGACGACAACATCTAACATTTTATTACTGTATTTCCCTATTAACGAGGCAATACCGAGAAGCGATGAGAATCCACGTTTCGCCCACGATCCATCACCAGACACAGAAAGTTCATCCGCGGGACGCCCAGCTTTTACATTCAACTCGACTTCTTCTTTCAATGCTCTTTGGAAAACGATTTTCGCGACGGCTTCAGCTGCAATTTTTATATTGTCCACGATGCCGTAATATGTACTCTTACAAATTCCTTGTCCAAGATCCATGAGACCGCAGAAATTTTTCAAGCCTTCAAATCCTACTCCAAGCATTCTCAGGGCGAGAACAAGTCGACGGTTGATTTCAAATGCCTTATCAATTAACGGCGAAGACAAAATAAAAGTTTCTTTACACTCACACTTCACAGAGAGTTTGAATCCTAGACCACGTTGTCCGTTTTTGCTAAAAGTGACCGCACCGTTACAATCTTTACACTTCAACAACTGTTGCAACGTTAAAAATATCATGCTGAATTCGATGATGCAATAATTGAAAGTAGGATTAACGTTTACTTCCAATTCCTCATTGCCTTTTAATTTTTTCGCAGACGTGCTCGTAAAATCAGTAGTATTTTCGATAGTGAATCGATTGCCCTTGAAATATCTTTTGCGACCTACAGAAGATGGTCGTCTAGAAGAGTCACGGCCTTGCTTTCTATCCATATTTTCTGATATTTTATTTCAAAATTTTCGATGTTGGTTCGTCAAAACGTAACGTTGTACTGATCAAGTCAGGGGAAAGCGAAATGACCGTTTCCCTCACAAATGTTCGACAATAGGTATATTTCGGGGAAGGGAAAAGTATATATAGGTATATAGTATGTACTATATACAGGTATATATTTTCGGAGAAGGATTGGGACAGCTGCTGCGCTCCGATTAGGTTACCGGTTAGCGCTAGACCCGTTAGGAGCGCGCGGACCGCTCTCTACCTGCGTTATGGGCTGTAGAAGCTGTAATATTGAGAATTTCCGCATGATAATTTCACAGTATATTCTTGAGATACTATACTTTCGACATATCGAAAAAAAAAAAATCGATTTTTTCAAATTTCTAGACCATACGGTCCCCTTAAGTTTTGGCACGGCACGGGAAAGGAGCGTTCTTCGGCATCGAAGAATCTCTCTCGAGCAAATCCAGAAGGGCCAAATGCGAGCGTATTTACCGAATATTAATTCTATTTTGATTTAATTTTATTATTGTACGAGCGAGCGGCGGTTATCCACGATAATTTCGAGTCAAGGAAGGCTTAGGCGATTCAGAGAGGGGATATCGAAACGTCATCGAGTCGGAGAGCAGCGGGAAATTCAAATTTCGAGTTTCGCTGTTGAAGGTCTTCACGCGTGGGTCGCTAACTCCATGCCCTCACCCTCAGCTGTCTAACCTCAGGATGCGTCCATCAGCATCTAGAGATCGCCATATTCTCGTTGGAATAAGCCGAAGGCACAATTTCATCGTGTCGAAACATCGAAAATACCGCTCAACCAAACATCGAAATTACCGCTCAGCATAATGTCAAACGTATCGGCTCAGCATATCGTCGGAATTCAAAATAATACGTTGAGGTCAGGTCTGCGAGAAAAGGTTCTTGAAAACTCTCGAATATTCTAGAACAAACGGTTGCGATTCTCGCGAGTAGGCTAAGGGTGGGGGGTTAGGACCCTGGTCCGCGTACTTGCTCTCGCGATAATGATCGAGGACTCGAGTTTTGGGCAGCAATGACGGAGGACGTCTTTTCTCGGGCCGTTGCCGTTCCTGATCAAGAATTCGACGCCGCCAGAATATCGATGGAGAGATTCGTGGTCTTTTCCGGATCTCGTCCTACGGAAACTGTAGTGGTGAGCCGTCGTTTCGCTCTTATTGGGTTTTTATCGTTTATCGTATCGTATTTACTCGCGAGTAACTTTTTGGAGAATTTTGTGATTAACGAGCGATATTGTTTCGGGGCACGCACGCGTTTGGAAAATTCTGGTTACGCCTTGTCTCGCGATTTTTATCTCTCGCGATTTGTCGTTGTCGTTTAATGAATTTGAATTGCCGAGAGGAATTCTATTATAATTTTGTCCAATCTCGAGATCCATAGTTTTAGTAATTTTTGTTATATAATTGTCGGTATCGATCGGGTCACATATCTTTAAAGTGCGTTAAGGGGACCGTATGGTCTAGAAATTTGAAAAAATCGATTTTTTTTTTTTCGATATGTCGAAAGTATAGTATCTCAAGAATATACTGTGAAATTTTCATGCGGAAATTCTCAATATTACAGCTTCTACAGCCCATAACGCAGGTAGAGAGCGGTCCGCGACACGAAAACGTTCAAAGCCTTATTGGACACAAAGCCTTACGGGGATGATTTTTTAGTTTGCAAATAAGAATGTGTTTTGCATGTTAAAAAACGTTTGTACAAACGTGCTGTTGATGCGAAAAAAAAACATGCACAAATAAAGAAAGCAACAAAGAAATTGACAGAAAAAGAAGAGGGAAAAAAGACACAGCGGAAATCGATAAATAAAACACCGAAGCGTCAACAATTGACGAATAAATTATTGCAAGAGCTGTCAACTTATTACGGTCTAGCAATTAGACGTAATTCAGATTCGACTGAAGGGATGAGAAGTGAAATATGGGCAGCATATTATCACAAAATTTCAACAGATGAAAATCCGCAACACTCGTACTGTCCTCCAGGTTCCGAATCGTGGTTCAAGTGGCGTCAAAGTGAGGCTGCATGTACTTTAGACACCTACGAGCACCCACCTGCTCTGTGCGATGAAGCACAAGAGATATTAAAACCAATTTATGAAGAATTGACAGCAGAGACTTTATTGGAAAGGTGTATTGGCAGTAATACGCAGAACAATAACGAAAGTTTCAATGCTTGCGTGTGGCACCTTGCGCCGAAACATCTGTTTGCCGGAAAAAAAATCATTGATATTGCCACTCACATTTCCGCTTGCATATTCAATGAAGGATTTGCATCCCTATTGAAAATAATGGAGACCATGGGCATAACAATCGGGCCACAAGCGGAGCAACTAGCGCAAAACCGAGACGAGCTGCGAGTATCGAGCGCCAACCGTAGGAGCACGGACAACTCCAAAGAGGCTCGGACAGCTCGAAGAAATGAAAGGAGTGAGGAAATCTTGAATTATGAACGTTCCGAAGGAATCCTATATGGTGCCGGAATCGCGGATTAACTGTAAGTATTCAAAATTTGCTCAATTTTTGAAAATATCTGTACCTCAAACTTGAAACTCATTTATCTCGAAACGACTTTTTTCGGCACTGCGCAGGTGAAAACAAAAAAACTATTCAACCGAATCACTTGAAATTTGGATATGTTGTTCACAACATGTATGGCTATCGTCGGAACTACAATCATAATTTTATGTAAATAATTTCTTATTGTTTATACTAAAAAACTAGTGAAAAAAAACCCGATTTTACGAATTTTTTTTCAAAAGCGCGCCATTTTGTCAATTTTTAATTTTTTCGATTTGTTCTAGTCCCGACCATAACTGCACTCTTTCTGATTAAGAATCTTCTTGAATTTTGTGTTTCAGATGAGTAGAAGTCTCGGATCGATCTTCACCGTCCGGGTCGGATTTTTCGAGAGGGTCGTCTTCAATGCCAATTATATGATAATAAACACTGTTTTTAAAATTAAAAAAAAATTTTTTTGTATACTTAATAAAGGTAGTAATAAACCCGAAAAGTTAAAACATCGATTTTTAAATTTTTTATGGCAAAAAAAAAATCGTGAAAATAGGTGAAATTTTCGTGCTCTAGACCATACGGTCCCCTTAATGGCGAAATCCTTAGCGTTACGAAATTGTGTCTCGTGGGCGATCGAGCTGAATATTTTATAAAAATTGTTTTGTCGACGGTTAACGAAAAATTAATTGTGAGGATTGATTGATTATCAAAACTTCAGTAAAATTGAATGTAAATGTTATTATTATTTTCCGGAAAAATATTTTCATCCTTGTTCTTTGCTATTTAATAAATTTCAATTGTAATTCCGGATTTTCGTGTCTCGTGTGTAATTATTTTCTTAACTTGCCTAGACACGCCCCTCTACCAACTTGGTTAAACACTACAGCTACGACCGGGAAAACCTTTATTCGTTCTCGATAATTTCAAATAAAATTTGTCTAAGGTCATCTTAGGCTGGCGTCCAAGGAATTGTAGAGATCGGAATATTTTGTGCGACCGTTGGAAAAAGTCGTCACAGTACATAGGAATGCTAGTCATCAGTCAGAACCGTTATGAAAGCTAGATCTCGCTATAGTCTGACAGCATTTCACTATCGTAGAGATTTTCCATCAACAATAATAATTTAAAAAATTTCAGAAAACGCTAGAGACTGGAACTCTCCAGAAATGCATTCATGGGAGCTGTAGTTATCATTTACAACTGTTACGCAAGCTGGAACTCATCCTAGTACAGGAGCATCTCATCATATCCTAGTGTTTTGCATTTTTGTTAATTAATTAAAATTATTTATGAAGTGCCAGATGCTAGAACTCTTCGAGAATATGTGCACAAGGACTTTAGTTATCATTACGGAGCATTGTTCAAGCTGGAAGACGCCATAGTATGACGGCATCTCATCATAGTAGATATTTTCAATCAATAATAAATATTTTAATCATTTTAGAAAGCGGTAGAGGCTAGAACTCTTGTGAAATTCATGTAGAGGATATTCACTTATCATTCAGACCCCTTATCTAAGCTAAAACTCGCCATAGGACGATAGCATCTCACTATCGTAATGATTTCAATTTTTTAATTCAATTTAATTTTTACGAAAGCTAGCACTCGCTATAGTATGACAGCATCTTACAATCGCAGAGTTTTTTCATTCACAATGATTATTTTAAAAATTTCAAAAAACGTCAGAGACTAGAACTCTTCAGAAATGCCTTCGTGTAAGCTTTAGTTATCATTTAGAACTATTACGCAAGCAGGAACTTGTCATAATACAGCAGCACCTCATCATATCATAGTGATTTTTTATTTTGAACAATTATTTAAATTTACCTAGGAAGTGCTGGAGGCTAGAACTCTTCTGGAATTCATACAGAAGATTATCACTTATCGTTCAGAACCCTTATCTTAGCTAGAACTCGTTATAGGATGACAGCATCTCACTATCGTAATGATTTTTCGTTCAAAATAATTATTTGATATTATTTAAAGAACGCTACGGACTAGAACTCTTCAGGAGTACGTACATAGGAACGATAGTTATTATGCAGAACCATTACGAATGCTAGAACTCGCTATAGTATGACAGCATCTCACTATCGTAGAGATTTTCCATCAACAATAATCATTTTAAAATTTTCAGAAAACGTTAGAGACTGGAACTCTCCAGAAATGCATTCATAGGAGCTCTAGTTATCATTTGCAACTGTTACGCAAGTTGGAACGCATCCTAGTACAGTAGCATCTCATCATATCCTAGTGATTTTGCACTTTGTTAATTAATTAAAATCATTTAGGAAGTGCTAGAGGCTAGAACTCTTCGAGAATACATGCACGAGGACTCTAGTTATCATTAAGGAGCATTATTCAAGCTGGAAGACGCCATAATATGACAGCATCTCATCATAGTAGATGTTTTCAATCAATAATAAATATTTTAAACATTTTAGAAAGCGTTGGAGGCTAGAACTTTTGTGGAATTCATACATAGAATCTTCACTAATCATTTAGAACGCTTATCTAAACTAGAACTCGTCATAGAACGACAGAATCTCACTATCGTAATGATTTTACATTCGAAAGTCATTTAGGATAGTGAGATGCTGTCGTCCTATGACGAGTTTTAACTAATTTTATTTCAATTATCAGCTCAATGATAACTAGAGTTCCCCTGTGCGTACTCCAAAAAAGTTCAGGCCCCTAGTTCTTTCCAATTAATCAAAAATAATTACCAGAACCAAAAAATCATATTGATAGTGAGATGCTGTCGTTTTGTGTCGAGTTCTGGCTTTCACAATGCTTTTAAGTGATAACTGGAGCCCTCGTGTATGCACTTCTAAGGGGTTCTAGTTTCTAGGGCTTTTTCAGAATTGTTATATAATAATTGTGAATAAAAAGTCCCTGCTAAAGTAAAATGTTGTCCTTCCATGACGAGTTCCAGCTTATACAGAGCTTCAAAACGCAAACTAGCGTTCCCAAGGATGTTTTTCTGAGGATTTCTAGTCTCTAATGCTTTTCAAAAGAAATTCAAATAATAATTTGTGACAAAAAATGTTTTCGACAGTGAGATGCTGTTACGCTATGACGAATTCTAGCTTATACATTGCTTATAAATAACAACTTGAGTCCCCCTATATGGACTCCAGGAGAGTTCAGCTCTCCAGTACTTCTCAAATTTTTAAAAATATTGTTTAAAAAAAAATCGTTTAGATTAAAGAGATGCTGTCGCACGAAGAGTTCGAGATGTCAGTGGACCTAGCAGATCATTTTCCAGCAGATCAAAAATAAAAAGGAGTTCTGTTCGCATGCAGTTCAGTTCTATAGTTCCTGATACTTTTTAGCGATAGTTCCCACGATTTTACCTAAAAAAAAGTCGATTAAAAAAATGATCTGCCAACTTCCCGTAGCAGATCATTTTCTGGCAGATCAAAAATAGACGTGAGTTCTCATTGCATGCAGGTGAGTTCTATAGTTCCTGATACTTTTTAGCGATAGTTCTGTCAATTTTACCTGAAAAAAAGTTGATAGAAAAAATAATCTGCTTCAAGATGTCAGTAGATCACTTTTTAAATATAGTCGTATTTTGCTGAATGTGATAAACCTCGTAGTTCTTTATAGCCGAAAACTATAGTTTCACCCCGAAAATTGCGAAGAAAAATATTTAAAAAATTTTTGGTGCCGAAGGTAGATAAACGTAAATGTTTTCTGTTAAAAATTTAAGAAGTCCGGTTTATTTCATTCAAATCTCCGTTGTAGTTTTAGCATTCTAGTATAGATACACGCATAGAGTTCCGTGCTCATTTCGTATTCTAAAGTATAGTTCTGTTACTAATCACTGTAAAACCGAAAAGTTCTAGACTAGTTCTAGATCATTGAAGAAATTTTTAACAATTTTCGACTGTTCAACCATTTAACCATGATATGCTGGCACCTGAGCGTTAGTTCCGGGCATATTTTGCGTTCTAGGTTATAGTTCTATTACCAGTCTTTGAAAAACCGAAGAGTTCTAGCCTGTAAGGTTAATTGATATTATTTTCAGAAAAAACGTCCGACATAGCAACTTTTCTACCGTGATATGCTGGCTTTCATGCGTGAGTTCCAGGCACATTTCGCGATCTAAGGTACTAATCAGTATGAAACCGAAAAGTTCTAGCTTCCAGGGATAATTGAAGTAATTTTTAACAACAATTTTCGACTGTTCAACCATTTAACCATGATATGCTGGCACCTGAGCGTGAGTTCCGGGCATATTTTGCGTTCTAGGTTATAGTTACATTACTAATCTTTGAAAAACCGAAGATTTCCAGCCTGTAAAGTTAATTGATATTATTTTTAAAAAGAATTTCTGACATTGCAACTTTTCTACCGTGATATACTGGCTTTCAAGCGTGAGTTCCAGGCGCATTTCGCGTTCTAAGGTAAAGTTCTGTTACTAATCAGTATGAAACCGAAAAGTTCTAGCTTCCAGGGATCATTGAAGTAATTTTTAACAACAATTTTCGACTGTGCAACCATTTAACCATGATATGCTGGAACCTGCGAGTGAGTTCCGGGCATATTTTGCGTTTTAGGTTATAGTTCTATTACTAATCTTTGAAAACCCGAAGAGTTCTAGCCTGTAAAGTTAATTGATATTATTTTTAATAAGAATTTCCGACATTGCAACTTTTCTACCGTGATATACTGGCTTTCAAGCGTGAGTTCCAGGCACCTTTCGCGTTCTAAGGTAAAGTTCTGTTACTAATCAGTATGAAACCGAAAAGTTCTAGCTTCCAGGGATCATTGAAGTAGTTTTTAACACCAATTTTCGACTGTTCAACCATTTAACCATGATATGCTGGCACCTGAGCGTGAGTTCCGTGCATATTTTGCGTTCTAGGTTATAGTTCTGTAACTAATCTTTGAAAAACCGAAGAGTTCTAGCCTGTAAGATTAATTGATATTATTTTCAAAAAAAATGTCCGACATAGCAACTTTTCTACCGTGATATGCTGGCTTTCATGCGTGAGTTCCAGGCGCATTTCGCGTTCTAAGGTAAAGTTCTGTTACTAATCAGTATGAAACCGAAAAGTTCTAGCTTCCAGGGATCATTGAAGTTATTTTTAACAACAATTTTCGACTGTTCAACCATTTAACCATGATATGCTAGCACCTGAGAGCGAGTTCCGGGCATATTTTGCGTTTTAGGTTATAGTTCTATTACTAATCTTTGAAAACCCGAAGATTTCTAGCCTGTAAAATTAATTGATATTATTTTTAAAAAGAATTTCCGACATTGCAACTTTTCTACCGTGATATGCTAGCTTTCAAGCGTGAGTTCCAGGCACCTTTCGCGTTCTAAGGTAAAGTTCTGTTACTAATCAGTATGAAACCGAAAAGTTCTAGCTTCCAGGGATCATTGAAGTAATTTTTAACACCAATTTTCGACTGTTCAACCATTTAACCATGATGTACTGGCACGCGAGGGTGAGTTCCGGGCATATTATACGTTCTAGGTTATAGTTCTGTAACTAACCTTTGAAAAACCGAAGAGTTCTCGCTTCTAAGGTTAATTGATATTATTTTCAAGAAGAATTTCCGACATTGCAACTTTTCTACCGTGATATGCTGGCTTTCAAGCGTGAGTTCCAGGCACATTTCGCGTTCTAACGTCTGTTACTAATCAGTATAAAACCGAAAAGTTCTAGCTTCCAGGGATCATTGAAGTAATTTTGAACAATCATTTTCGACTGTTCAACCAGTTTATCATGATATGCTGGCACTTGAGCGTAAGTTCCGGGCATATTTTGGGTTCTAGCATAAAGTCTCATTATTGATCTATAGAAAATCAAAGAATTCTAGTCTCTAGGATTCATTAAAATTATTTTCAACCATAATTTTCGATATTTCAACTATTTTACTATGATGTGCTGGCACTCAAAGGTGAGTTCCAGGTACATCTCGTGTTGTAGATCATAGTTCGGTTACTGATTTATGCATAATTTAAGAGTTCTATCCTCCAGGAATTATTTAAATCATTTTAGAATATAGTTTTCGACATTTCAATCATTTTACCATGATATGCTGGCACTTAGGCGTAAGTTCCGGTCGTATCCTGCATTCTAGGCTTTAGTTCAATTACTAATCTATTTAAAACCGAAGAGTTCTAGCCCTTAACAGTTAATAATATCATTTCCAAAAAGAATTTACGACATGTCATTTTTTCTACCATGATATGCTGGCACTCAGGCGTGAGTCCCGGGATCACATTGCATTCGAGGTTAGAGTTCTGTTACTGATCTATGAAAAACAGATGAGTTCTAGCCTCCCTGAATAATTTAAATCATTTTTAACAATAATTTTCGCTATTTCAACTATTCTATAATGATATGCTGGCCCTTCAGCATGAGTTCCGAGTACATCGCGCATTCTAGATCATAGTTCGATTACTGATTCATGAAAAACCGTAGAGTTCTAGCCTCCAAGAATTATTCAAAACATTTGCAACAATGGATTTCGACACACTTTAAATATTCTACCATGATATGCTGGTACTTGATCGTTAGTTCCAGGCATATTTTGCGTTCTAGATTATCGTTCTGTTATTGATTTATAAAAAAAACTGTAAAGTTCTAGCCTCTAAGGATACTCAATATTATTTTCAAAAAAAAATTCCGACATTTCAACTTTTCTACCATGATATGCTGGCACTTGAGCATGAGTTCTGGGCACATATTACCTTCTAGGTTAAAGTTCTATTACTGATCCATGAGAAATCGACGAATTCTAACTTTTAAGAATTATTAAAGTCATTTTCAGCAATAATTTTTGACCATTCAACTATTCTATCATGATATGCTGTCCCTTGGGCATGAGTTCTAGGCATATTATGCGTTCTAGGTTGAAGTCCGGTTACTGATCTATGAGAAACCGAAGATTTCTACAATCCAGGAATTATTGAAATCATTGTAAACAGTAGATTTCGATATGCCACCTATTCTACTATAATGTGCTGGCGTGTAAGTTCCGGACACACTTCGCGTTCTACGGCATAGATCTTGTAATAATCTGTGTAAATCCGTAAAGTTCTAGTCTCCAGGAATTAATTAAAAAATTTTTTACAGAAATTTTCGACTTTTTATACATACTACCATGACATGCTAGCATTTAAGCGCGACCTCCAGGCATATTTCGCGTTCTAGGTGATAGTTCTATTACTCATCTATAAAAAACCGAAGAGTTCTAACCTCTAAGAATAATCAGTATTATTTTCGAAAAGATTTTTCGACATTTCAACGTTTTTACCATGATATACTGGCTTTTAAGCATAACTTCCGGTCACATCCGGTGTTCTCGATTATAGTTCTGTTACCAATCGGTGTAAATCAGAAAAGTTCTTGCCTCCAGGAATTATAGGTATCATTTTTAGCAATAACTTCCGAGCTTTCAACCATTATCCCATGATATGCAGGTACTTGTGTGGGAGATCCGGGAAAATTTCGCGTTCCGAGCTCAATTTCTGTTACTGATCTATGAACAACCGAAGTTTCTATGAACTACTGGAGTCATTTTGAACAATAATTTTCGACATTTTTAACTAGCCTAGTTTAACTAACTTAGTAAAATAACTATAACCTTGAATGCAAAATATGCCCGAAACTCACGCTCAGGTGCCAGCATGTCATGGTTAAATGGTTGAACAGTCGAAAATTGTTGTTAAAAATTACTTCATTGATCCCTGGAAGCTAGAACTTTTCGGTTTCATACTGATTAGTAACAGAACTTTACCTTAGAACGCGAAATGCGCCTGGAACTCACGCTTGAAAGCCAGCATATCACGGTAGAAAAGTTGCAATGTCAGAAATTCTTTTTAAAAATAATATCAATTAACTTTACAGGCTGGAAATTTTCGGTTTTTCAAAGATTAGTAATGTAACTATAACCTAGAACGCAAAATATGCCCGGAACTCACGCTCAGGTGCCAGCATATCATGGTTAAATGGTTGAACAGTCGAAAATTGTTGTTAAAAATTACTTCAATTATCCCTGGAAGCTAGAACTTTTCGGTTTCATACTGATTAGTACCTTAGATCGCGAAATGTGCCTGGAACTCACGCATGAAAGCCAGCATATCACGGTAGAAAAGTTGCTATGTCGGACGTTTTTTCTGAAAATAATATCAATTAACCTTACAGGCTAGAACTCTTCGGTTTTTCAAAGACTGGTAATAGAACTATAACCTAGAACGCAAAATATGCCCGGAACTCACGCTCAGGTGCCAGCATATCATGGTTAAATGGTTGAACAGTCGAAAATTGTTAAAAATTTCTTCAATGATCTAGAACTAGGCTAGAACTTTTCGGTTTTACAGTGATTAGTAACAGAACTATACTTTAGAATACGAAATGAGCCCGGAACTCTATGCGTGTATCTATACTAGAATGCTAAAACTACAACGGAGATTTGAATGAAATAAACCGGACTTCTTAAATTTTTGACAGAAAACATTTACGTTTATCTACCTTCGGCACCAAAAATTTTTTAAATATTTTTCTTCGCAATTTTCGGGGTGAAACTATCGTTTTCGGCTATAAAGAACTACGAGGTTTATCACATTCAGCAAAATACGACTATATTTAAAAAGTGATCTACTGACATCTTGAAGCAGATTATTTTTTCTATCAACTTTTTTTCAGGTAAAATTGACAGAACTATCGCTAAAAAGTATCAGGAACTATAGAACTCACCTGCATGCAATGAGAACTCACGTCTATTTTTGATCTGCCAGAAAATGATCTGCTACGTGAAGTTGGCAGATCATTTTTTTAATCGACTTTTTTTAGGTAAAATCGTGGGAACTATCGCTAAAAAGTATCAGGAACTATAGAACTGAACTGCATGCGAACAGAACTCCCTTTTATTGTTGATCTGCTGGAAAATGATCTGCTAGGTCCACTGACATCTCGAACTCTTCGTACGACAGCATCTCTTTAATCTAAACGATTTTTTTTTAAACAATATTTTTAAATATTTGAGAAGTACTGGAGAGCTGAACTCTCCTGGAGTCCATATAGGGGGACTCAAGCTATTATTTATAAGCAATGTATAAGCTAGAATTCGTCATAGCGTAATAGCATCTCACTGTCGAAAACATTTTTTGTCATAAATTATTATTTCAATTTCTCTTGAAAAGCATTAGAGACTAGAAATCTTCAGAAAAACATCCTTGGGAACGCTAGTTTGCGTTTTGAAGCTCTGTATAAGCTGGAACTCGTCATGGAAGGACAACATTTTACTTTAGCAGGGACTTTTTATTCACAATTATTATATAACAATTCCGAAAAAGCCCTAGAAACTAGAACCCCTTAGAAGTGCATACACGAGGGCTCCAGTTATCACCTAAAAGCATTGTGAACTCCAGAACTCGACACAAAACGACAGCATCTCACTATCAATATGATTTTTTGGTTCTGGTAATTATTTTTGATTAATTGGAAAGAACTAGGGGCCTGAACTTTTTTGGAGTACGCACAGGGGAACTCTAGTTATCATTGAGCTGATAATTGAAATAAAATTAGTTAAAACTCGTCATAGGACGACAGCATCTCACTATACTAAATGACTTTCGAATGTAAAATAATTACGATAGTGAGATGCTGCCGTTCTATGACGAGTTCTAGTTAGATAAGCGTTCTAAATGATTAGTGAAGATTCTCTGTATGAATTCCACAAAAGTTCTAGCCTCCAACGCTTTCCAAAATGTTTAAAATATTTATTATTGATTGAAAACATCTACTATGATGAGATGCTGTCATATTATGGCGTCTTCCAGCTTGAATAAAGCTCCTTAATGATAACTAGAGTCCTTGTGCATGTATTCTCGAAGAGTTCTAGCCTCTAGCACTTCCTAAATTATTTTAATTAATTAACAAAAGTGCAAAATCACTGGGATATGATGAGATGCTACTGTACTAGGATGAGTTCCAACTTGCGTAACAGTTGCAAATGATAACTAGAGCTCCTATGAATGCATTTCTGGAGAGTTCCAGTCTCTAACGTTTTCTGAAAATTTTTAAATAATTATTGTTGATGGAAAATCTCTACGATAGTGAGATGCTGTCATACTATAGCGAGTTCTAGAATTCGTAATGGTTCTGCATAATAACTATCGTTCCTATGTACGTACTCCTGAAGAGTTCTAGTCCGTAGCGTTCTTTAAATAATTTGAAATAATTATTTTGAACGAAAAATCATTACGATAGTGAGATGCTGTCATCCTATAACGAGTTCTAGCTAAGATAAGGGTTCTGAATGATAAGTGATAATCTTCTGTATGAATTCCAGAAGAGTTCTAGCCTCCAGCACTTCCTAGGTAAATTTAAATAATTGGTCAAAATAAAAAATCACCATGATATGATGAGGTGCTGCTGTATTATGACAAGTTCCTGCTTGCGTAATAGTTCTAAATGATAACTAAAGCTCACACGAAGGCAATTCTGAAGAGTTCTAGTCTCTGACGTTTTTTGAAATTTTTTAAATAATCGTTGTGAATGAAAAATCTCTGCGATTGTGAGATGCTGTCATACTATAGCGAGTGCTAGCTTTCGTAAAAATTAAATTGAATTAAAAAATTAAAATCATTACGATAGTGAGATGCTATCGTCCTATGGCGAGTTTTAACTTAGATAAGGGGTCTGAATGATAAGTGAATATCCTCTATATGAATTCCACAAGAGTTCTAGCCTCTACCGCTTTCTAAAATGATTAAAATATTTATTATTGATTGAAAATATCTACTATGATGAGATGCCGACATACTATGGCGTCTTCCAGCTTGAACAATGTTCCTTAATGATAACTAGAGTCCTTGTGCACATATTCTCGAAGAGTTCTAGCATCTGGCACTTCATAAATGATTTTAATTAATTAACAAAAATGCAAAATCACTAGGATATGATGAGATGCTCCTGTACTAGGATGAGTTCCAGCTTGCGTAACAGTTGTAAATGATAACTACAGCTCCCATGAATGCATTTCTGGAGAGTTCCAGTCTCTAGCGTTTTCTGAAATTTTTTAAATTATTATTGTTGATGGAAAATCTCTACGATAGTGAGATGCTGTCATACTATAGCGAGATCTAGCTTTCATAACGGTTCTGACTGATGACTAGCATTCCTATGTACGTACTCGTGAAGAGTTCTAGTCTGTAGCGCTCTCTAAATACTTTTAAATTATTATTTTGAACGAAAAATCATTACAATAGTGAGATGCTGTCGTCCTATGACGAGTTCTAGCTTAGATAAGGGTTCTGAATGAGAAGTGAGGATCCTCTTTATGAGTTCCAAAAGAGTTCTAGCCTCCACCGCTTTCTAAAATGTTTAAAATATTTATTATTGATTGAAAATATCTACTATGATGAGATGCTGTCGTCCTATGACGAGTTCTAGCTTAGATAAGGGTTCTGAATGATAAGTGAAAATCCTCTTTATGAGTTCCAAAAGAATTCTAGCCTCCACCGCTTTCTAAAATGTTTAAAATATTTATTATTGATTGAAAATATCTACTATGATGAGATGCTGTCATCCTATGATGAGTTCTAGCTTAGATAAGGGTTCTGAATGATAAGTGAAGGTCCTCTGCATTAGTTCCAGGAGAGTTCTAGCCTCCACCGCTTTCTAAAATGTTTAAAATATTTATTATTGATTGAAAATATCTACTATGATGAGATGCTGTCATACTACGGCGCCTTCCAGCTTGAAAAATGCTCCTTAATGATAATTAGAGTCCCTGTGCACGTATTCTCGAAGAGTTCTAGCCTCTAGCACTCCCTAAATGATTTAAATTAATTAACAAAAATGCAGAATCACTAGGATATGATGAGATGCTGCAGTACTAGGATGAGTTCCAACTTGCGTAACAGTTGCAAATGATATCTAGAGCTCCTATGAATGCATTTCTGGAGAGTTCCAGTCTCTAACGTTTTCCGAAAATTTTTAAATAATTATTGTTGATGGAAAATCTCTACGATAATGAGATGCTGTCATACAATAGCGAGTTCTAGCTTTCGTAATGGTTCTGCATAATGACTATCGTTCCTATGTACATACTCCTGAAGAGTTCTAGTCCGTAGCGTTCTCTAAATAATTTCAAATAAATATTTTGAACGAGAAATCATTACGATAGTGAGATGCTGTCATCCTATGACGAGTTCTAGCTAAAATAATGGTTCTAAATAATAAAAGAATATCCTCTGTATGAATTCCAGAAGAGTTCTGGCCTCTAGCACTTCCCAGATAAATTTAAATAATTGGTCAATATAAAAAATCACTATGATACGATGAGATGCTGTTGTACTATGACGAGTTCCTGCTTGCGTAATAGTTCTAAATGATGATTAGAGCTCCCATGAAGGCGTTTCTGAAGAGTTCCAGTCTCTAACGTTTTCTGAAATACGTTAAATAATTATTGCCAATGAAAAATCTCTACGATATTGAGATGCTGTCGTACTATAGCGAGTTCTAGCTTTCATAACGGTTCTGACTGATGACTAGCATTCCTATGTACATACTCGTGAAGAGTTCTAGTCTGTAGCGCTCTCTAAATACTTTTAAATTATTATTTTGAACGAAAAATCATTACGATAGTGAGATGCTGTCGTCCTATGACGAGTTCTAGCTTAGATAAGGGTTCTGAATTATAAGTGGGGATCCTCTTTATGAGTTCCAAAAGAGTTCTAGCCTCCACCGCTTTCTAAAATGATTAAAATATTTATTATTGATTGAAAATATCTACTGTGATGAGATGCTGTCATACTATGGCGTCTTCCAGCTTGAACAATGCTCCTTAATGATAACTAGAGTCCTTGTGCACGTATTCTCGAAGAGTTCTAGCCTCTAGCACTTCCTAAATGATTTTAATTAATTAACAAAAATGCAGAATCACTAGGATATGATGAGATGCTGCTGTACTAGGATGAGTTCCAACTTGCGTAACAGTTGCAAATGATATCTAGAGCTCCTATGAATGCATTTCTGGAGAGTTCCAGTCTCTAACGTTTTCCGAAAATTTTTAAATAATTATTGTTGATGGAAAATCTGTACGATAATGAGATGCTGTCATACAATAGCGAGTTCTGGCTTTCGTAATGGTTCTGCATAATGACTATCGTTCCTATGTACTGTGACGTGACATTTTGAGTCACGCCACTCATACGAATCCGTGTCGACCAGTGGACCGGATTTACGGTCCTGCTTGACCGACGCACATCGATTCACCGGGGCTGGCTCAATCGAGGACTCGAATTATATTAAGGATTTAAACATTAAGTATATCAATTACGCATTTCGATTATAAATTTTAGCGTTTGACACGAATTTTGGCAGGAAGCTGCGTACCTGGGGGACTTTAATGGTATTCATCGTTGACTGACCGCTAGAGCTTACCTAGAGCGAGAGACGAAGAGATATATTTCTTTAGAAAAATTCATTTAAATAATTGTGAAGAGGAGCGAGTTAACTATCTATTATTTTTACGTATGCCGCGAATATTAATCAAGGTTACCTCACTGCTATTATCTCTACGGGGCGAAGCGCAATCGTGTACCAGCCAAATTAAAATTACAACAAATCTCGTGCTCGTTAATCGTTTTGTTACTTCAGGCTCTTGTCAACGTAACCGTGTGAGTGGGTGTCAAGGGCTCGCGCTGGAAAAGGCTCGTATTAAGTAGCTGCCCGCCAGCCTTTTTACTGTAGCAACCGAGAGTTGCAACACCCGTCATTGTGTCCTTGGAAGCCATGGTCTGATAGTATCGGCGCCTCGTCTAATGGGGTTCGGGTTCGTCTCTGTGATAAAGGTGCTGAATTTCCTGGTGGTTAAAGTGTGGGCCCACCGTGGACGCAGGGACGCTTGTGTTCACGAGGGAGGCCTCCCCTTTCCACGGAGACGATCGCCGGATTTCCCGAGAGGAAGGTAACCAAGGAACAATCTTCGTTTCAATAAATTACGAATTTCGAGCGCGAGAAACGAAAACCTATATCGGTCATCACGCTCCGGCATCGATCCTTCGTTCGTTGGATCATGGTGGGGGGGGGGGGGGGGGTAAAAATTCCTGCCTTAAACGTGAAAACTCCGAAATACCGCGTCGATCGCGAGAGTAAGAGAGATAGAGAATAGTCAAGTGCTGGGACACGGGAGCGCGGACCTTCGTGGGGGGTAATGAGTAGTGGGGATAGCGCGAATTTGGGAGCTCCTGCCTACGAACGAGGTAAGGGGTCATTAGTCTTCGATCGATATCCAGCGCGGTGAGTCACGAAAGTGTAAGTGCCCTATGGATTACCTAAATGGATCTTGGCGGATTCGGAGATTCTCCCGGTGAGCTCGTTCCTCTACATTCTCCATATTTTTCGTTCGCCTCCTCGTAATTCTCTTTTGTCTATGTGGCGTTATTTTCTTTCGGCATTCATTATGCAATTATTTAGAGTTTTGAGTAAATATTTTAGAGCGGAGGTGTCCTTTTGCGATAGTCTCGCGTTCACCGTTCGTATTGGGGTTAATTGGAGTACAGAGAATTGCGGTGGGGCGATCGAACACGCTCACGACCCGAATTAATAAATTATCGACTAATGTTGCCTAGTTTCTTGATGAATTAGAGTTTTGCGAGAATTGTACGACGATTATTGCGTCGTAATTCTCTAGTTAATATTAAAGTAAAGTTTCGAGCATTTTCGCTCAGCATGGTCTCTCTCTCGCCGCGCGCTCAAGGCCAGCGTCGTCCCTGGCGTGTTTACCTTATTCTCTTTCTTCGCCGCTCGGACTCGCGCACTATATCTATGTCGTTTTCAATGGAATTTCGTCAAGTTGTTTTTCTACGCGTTAATTCCTCACCAATTTATTGTGCGTGGATTTTGGGAGCATTATTTTCTGTCCTTATCTATTGTGTCCTCTCTCATCGTGTCGAAGACAGACTCGTACCTATGCCGTGTGCTCGTATCTGTTTGGAGCACGAGGTAGTTGGAGTCTCGTCCTTATCGGAGGAAATTGCTCATGTCTTATTAAATAGAGTTGTTAGAGTCGTGTTAAATAGAAGGGTTAGAGTCGTCCGGCTGCCTATGGCCAATGACGCACGATTACCTGTTTTATCCATGTCGGACTACCTCATAATTATTATTTATGTCTCCGATCAAATCAAAAGTTTCGATTATTTCTTATTTTTGGCAGAATGTTTGAGTCGTCGAGTTGCCTAAACACCAATGACGACTCATTATCTTGGCTATCCAGGTCGGACTACCTCGCCAGTATTATCCTTATTATTATCATTATTTACTCAGCTTATTAATTCGCCGTTTCGATCCAATTCTTGCATGTTACTCCGTTTGCCTATCGCGCTAAGAATGTTTAATTCGTCTTGCTGCCTAAACGCCAATGACGCACCTTTAAGGTTTCGCTAATTAAGACGCCTGCCGTTTCGGTATTTGATTTGCCTAAACTCCGAAGATTGCGTAGGCCTGTGGCCTAAACGCCGACGGCATGGGATTAATGTCGCGTAGGTCAAAAAGCCCCAGATGAATCACGGACTTAGTTTGGCGAATTTCGATTATTATTTGTGCTGTTTACGGTCGAATTTCGTATCCGCGAGCGTCTGTACCACCTAAGGACCGGTTGGTTAAATAAATCTTATTGTTCAAAATTTCAATACTTCGCCTCGCCTATTATTTTCTTTGTTTGTACTGTTACTCTCTGCCCCGGGACCAGCCCCTCTACCATTTGGTATCTCAGTTTGAGCTGAGTAGCCGGACCGTCCTCGGTCACCTGTTTTGTGTAGTTCGAATACCTGCTGGTGGCGGGGTTGGACGAAATAAAAGTCGGTATGACCGGCGGTACCGTCGTACCTGGCGCCCAGCCCAACCCCGTCCTCAGGCTACTTACCCGGTTAACGGGTCAGGTGAGTCGAGAAGGGACGGATCGTACCCTTCGGGGAAAAATCACGTTACAGTACATACTCCTGAAGAGTTCTAGTCCGTAGCGTTCTCTAAATAATTTCAAATAAATATTTTGAACGAAAAATCATTACGATAGTGAGATGCTGTCATCCTATGACGAGTTCTAGCTAAAATAATGGTTCTAAATAATAAAAGAATATCCTCTGTATGAATTCCAGAAGAGTTCTGGCCTCTAGCACTTCCCAAATAAATTTAAATAATTGGTCAATATAAAAAATCACTATGATACGATGAGATGCTGTTGTACTATGACGAGTTCCTGCTTGCGTAATAGTTCTAAATGATGATTAGAGCTCCCATGAAGGTGTTTCTGAAGAGTTCCAGTCTCTAACGTTTTCTGAAATATTTTAAATAATTATTGCCAATGAAAAATCTATACGATAGTGAGATGCTGTCGTACTATAGCGAGTTCGAGCTTTCATAACGGTTCTGACTGATGATCAGCGTTCCTATGTATGTACTCGTGAAGAGTTCTAGTCAGTACCGCTCTCTAAATAATTTTAAATAATTATTTTGAACGAAAAATCGTTACGATAGTGAGATGCTGTCGTCCTATGACGAGTTCTAGCTAAAATAATGGTTCTAAATAATAAAAGAATATCCTCTGTATGAATTCCAGAAGAGTTCTGGCCTCTAGCACTTCCCAGATAAATTTAAATAATTGGTCAATATAAAAAATCACTATGATACGATGAGATGCTGTTGTACTATGACGAGTTCCTGCTTGCGTAATAGTTCTAAATGATGATTAGAGCTCCCATGAAGGCGTTTCTGAAGAGTTCCAGTCTCTAACGTTTTCTGAAATACTTTAAATAATTATTGCCAATGAAAAATCTCTACGATATTGAGATGCTGTCGTACTATAGCGAGTTCTAGCTTTCATAACGGTTCTGACTGATGACTAGCATTCCTATGTACGTACTCGTGAAGAGTTCTAGTCTGTAGCGCTCTCTAAATACTTTTAAATTATTATTTTGAACGAAAAATCATTACGATAGTGAGATGCTGTCGTCCTATGACGAGTTCCAGCTTAGATAAGGGTTCTAAATGATAAGTGGGGATCCTCTTTATGAGTTCCAAAAGAGTTCTAGCCTCCACCGCTTTCTAAAATGATTAAAATATTTATTATTGATTGAAAATATCTACTATGATGAGATGCTGTCATACTATGGCGTCTTCCAGCTTGAACAATGCTCCTTAATGATAACTAGAGTCCTTGTGCACGTATTCTCGAAGAGTTCTAGCCTCTAGCACTTCCTAAATGATTTTAATTAATTAACAAAAATGCAAAATCACTAGGATATGATGAGATGCTGCTGTACTAGGATTAGTTCCAAATTGCGTAACAGTTGCAAATGATATCTAGAGCTCCTATGAGTGCATTTCTAGAGAGTTCCAGTCTCTAACGTTTTCTGAAAATTTTTAAATTATTATTGTTAATGGAAAATCTCTTCGATAGTGAGATGATGTCATCCTATAGCGAGTTCTAGCTTTCGTAATGGTTCTGCATAATGACTATCATTCCTATGTACATACTCCTGAAGAGTTCTAGTCCGTTGCGTTCTCTAAATAATTGCAAATAAATATTTTGAACGAAAAATCATTACGATAGTGAGATGCTGTCATCCTATGACGAGTTCTAGCTAAGATAAGAGTTCTGTGTGATAAGTGACAATCCTGTGTATGAATTTCAGAAGAGTTCTAGCCTCTAGCACTTCCCAGGTAAATTTAAATAATTGATCAAAATAAAAAATCACTATGATACGACGAGGTGCTGTCGTATTATGACAAGTTCTTGCTCGTGTAATAGTTCTAAATGATAACTAAAACTCACATGAATGCATTTCTGAAAAGTTTTGGTCTCTAACGTTTTCTGAAATATTTTAAATAATTATTGCCAATGAAAAATCTATACGATAGTGAGATGCTGTCATCCTATAGCGAGTGCTAGGTTTCGTAAAAATGAAATTGAATTAAAAAATTACAATCATTACGATAGTGAGATGCTGTCGTCCTATGACGAGTTTTAGCTTAGATAAGTGTTCTAAATGATAAGTGAAGATCCTCTGTATGAATTCCAGTAGAGCTCTAGCCTCTGCCGCTTTCTACAAATTTTTAAATAATTATTACTGGTTAAAATTGTCTACTTTGATGAGATGCTGTTATACTATGGCGTCTTCCAGCTTGAACAATGCTCCTAAATGATAACTAGAGTTCTTGTACATGTATTCTCAAAGAGTTCTAGCCTCTAGCACTTCCTAAATGATTTTTAAAAATTAAAAAACCGTTTTTTTTTTTTAAATCGACAGAACTGTTGTTAAATCTTATTCAGGATGTAGAACTCAAGGGATTTCAACTCTTGTGAGATCAATTTCTCAAAATTTGATGAGATGCTGTAACATTTTTTGCGAAGTTATCATCTCATTTTTTCAAAATGCGATATTAATAGTAAATTCGACGGAACTATTTTTAATACTTATCAAGAACTGTAGAACTATGTGGCATGCTACTTTATCTGAAGTTTATTTGTGAGATGCTAACAATTGAGATGCTAACTTCACACACGTATCCGCTGTATGGGGATTCGAAACTTTTTTATTACATGAATAGGCTACAGGTGTCCAGAAACTAGGGAAAAACAATTTGCAACACTCTCGCATCTCCGGATCACCCCTATTATAGGGGTTGAAATTTCAAAAAAATTCTATTAACCGCTGAATGGGGATTCGAAACTTTTTTATTACATGAGTAGGCTCGAGGGATCTAGAAACTGGGGAAAAACAATTTGCAACACTTTCACATCTCCGGATCACCCCTATTATAGGGGTTGAAATCTCAAAAAACTCTGTCATCCGCTGTATGGGGATTCGGAACTTTTTTATTTCACGAATAGGCTAGGGTGGTCCAGAAACTATGTAAAAACAATTTGCAGCACCCTCGCATCTCCGGATCACCCCTATATAGGGGTTGAAATCTCAAAAAATTCTATCATCCGCTGTATGGGGATTCGAAACTTTTTTATTACAGGAATAGGCTGGTGGGGTCCAGAAACTAGGGAAAAACAATTTGCAACACTTTCACATCTCCGGATCACCCCTATTATAGGGGTTGAAATCTCAAAAAAACTCTGTCATCCGCTGTATGGGAATTCGAAACTTTTTTATTTCACGAATAGGCTAGGGAGGTCCAGAAACTAAGGACAAACTATTTGCAACACTTTCACATCTCCGGAACACCCCCATTATAGGGGTTGAAATCTCAAAAAAACTCTATCATCCGCTGTATGGGGATTCGAAACTTTTTTATTACATGAATAGGCTAGTGGGGTCCAGAAACTAGGGAAAAAGAATTTGCAACACTCTCGCATCTCCGGATCACCCCTATTATAGGGGTTGAAATTTCAAAAAAATTCTATTAACCGCTGTATGGGGATTCGAAACTTTTTTATTACATGAGTAGGCTCGAGGGGTGTAGAAACTAGGGAAAAACAATTTGCAACACTTTCACATCTCCGGATCACCCCTATTATAGGGGTTGAAATGTCAAAAAAACTCTGTCATCCGCTGTATGGGGATTCGAAACTTTTTTATTACATGAATAGGCTAGAGGGGTTCAGAAACTACGGAAAAACAATTTGCAACACTTTCACATCTCCGGATCACCCCTATTATAGGGGTTGAAATCTCAAAAAAACTCTGTCATCCGCTGTATGGGGATTCGAAACTTTTTTATTACAGGAATAGGCTGGTGGGGTCCTGAAACTAGGGAAAAACAATTTGCAACACTTTCACATCTCCGGATCACCCCTATTATAGGGGTTGAAATCTCAAAAAAACTCTGTCATCCGCTGTATGGGGATTCGAAACTTTTTTATTTCACGAATAGGCTAGGGAGGTCCAGAAACTAAGGAAAAACAATTTGCAACACTTTCACATCTCCGGAACACCCCCATTATAGGGGTTGAAATCTCAAAAAAACTCTATCATCCGCTGTATGGGGATTCGAAACTTTTTTATTACATGAATAGGCTAGAGGGGTCCAGAAACTAGGGAAAAACAATTTGCAACACTCTCGCATCTCCGGATCACCCCTATTATAGGGGTTGAAATATCAAAAAAACTCTATCATCCGCTGTATGGGCATTCGAAACTTTTTTATTTCACGAATGGGCTAGGGTGGTCCAGAAACTAAGGAAAAACGATTTGCAACACTTTCACATCTCCGGATCACCCCCATTATAGGGGTTGAAATCTCAAAAAACCTCTGTCATCCGCTGTATGGGGATTCGAAACTTTTTTATTTCACGAATAGGCTAGGGAGGTCCAGAAACTAAGGAAAAACAATTTGCAACACTTTCACATCTCCGGATCACCCCCTTTATAGGGGTTGAAATCTCAAAAAAACTCTGTCATCCGCTGTATGGGGATTCGAAACTTTTTTATTTCACGAATAGGCTAGGAAGGTCCAGAAACTATGTAAAAACAATTTGCAGCACCCTCGCATCTCCGGATCACCCCAATTATAGCGGTTGAAATTTCAAAAAAATTCTATCAACTGTTGTGTGGGGATTCGAAACTTTTTTATTTCACGAATAGGCTAGGGAGGTCCAGAAACTAGAGAAAAACAATTTGCAATACCCTCGTATCTCCGGATTACCCCTATTATAAAGGTTGAAATCTAAAAAAAATTCTATTAACCGTCGTATGGGGATTCGAAACATTTTTATTTCACAAATAGGCTAGAGAGATCTAGAAACTAGGGAAAAACAATTTGCAACACCTTCATATCTTCGGACCACTCCTTTTTAGGGAGGTGGATTTTTGAAAAAATTCTATCATTTAAAAATTGATTTTAGAAGGATGGAAATAAATCAAAGGTCTATATCTTTTTCACTCATCGAGTTTCGGACAAATAGCAATGACTTTCTTTTTTTAAGCATTCCTACGCTTACGAAAGAATTTTCTAAAATTTTATTGCAAGACTTGTTCAATCATAGCCTTATTTTTCCATCTATTTTGTGACAAATAGATGTTTTTTCAGTATATTTGTACTTTTTTAATGAATTATATTAGTCAATGGTACAACAATTTTTGTAATTCTTCTTTGCTTGTGATTGAATGGTTTGTTTCAATTTTGTCTACTTTTTTGTCTTTGAATAGGAATTATTTTCCATAAAATTTTAATGTCTATTGGATCTCAATAAAATTATTGAATTTGGTGAAAATAGTGTTAAAATTAGTAAGAAACAAATTATCGAGTCAATAAAGGAATTCGTAAAAAAGGAATCTTTCTATGACATCTGTGGAAAAAATTCCGTCATTTAACCTTTTGAGCGGCATTGATGCCATCTGGCGTCACATTTTTTCCGTGCCCGAAGCGGCAATGACGCCATCAATGGCGTCATCGATTATATCGAGATTGACTCGATCGATTTTTACGAAAATTCATATCCTGGGGTTTTCAAGGTCGCTGATTATGAATCTACACTCAAAATGGAAAAATTCGAAATGGCGTATCCAATAGGGCGGACCAAAATGCAAAAATTGATTAAAATAGTATGAAATTTTGTACTCGGGGGTTTTCGTGGTCGCCGATTACGAATCAGCTCCCAAAATGCCGCATCCAATACGGCGGACCAAAATGCAAAAATTGATTTGAATCGGATGAAATTTGGTACTTTGAGGGTTCTCGAGGTCGCTGATTACGAATTTGCTCTCAAAATGCAGGAATACAGAATGGCGGATCCAATATAGCGGACCAAAATGCAAAAAATTGATATAAAGCGGATGAAATTTGGTACTCGGGGTTTTCGGGGTCGCCGATTATGAATTTTCTCTCAAAATGCAGAAATTCAAAATGGTGGATTCAATATAGCGCACTCGAATTCAAAACGTTAAGTGATTGGAATGAAATCTCCTTCGTTCACATTTGTTTCATGTTGACATGGAGTTTTTAGTGTCTAGTATTTAGTATACATTTTAGTAAAAATTGCCCCAATACGTGAAATCACAACAAGTTTTTCTGAACCAGTACAATATACCTTTGATTCATGTAGGTATCATTTGGCTTGTCGTAATTTTTTCAAAACCAAGAAAAATTTCCAATACACAAGTAGACTACTCATATTAACGTGAATCAAAACTTCATTCCTCTTTGACCGCCTGCATAAATATCTGAAGTTAGTTATGTGTATCCCACCAACGGTAATAAGAATTAGTCAAGATGACTAACAACAAAAGTTGGATAATGTTTCCAGAGGACTACGTGTTGTTCCTTTAGCAGTCGTCAATCAAAAAGTCGTATGTTTTGTAGTTACTTATCGCCTCATCTGTCAACCGATTCTTATCAATTTTAGATCAAACTCCACTATGTTTTATCCGAAACTTTTAATTTATGAATTATGCATATCAATTTTTGCATTTTGGTCCGCCATATTGGAATCGCCATTTTGAATTTCTGCATTTTGCGAGCAGATTCGTAATCAGCGACCTCGAAAACCCGCAAGTAAAAATTTCATCCGATTCAATTCAATTTTCGTATTTTAGTCCGCCATATTGGATTCGCCATTTTGAATTCCTGTATTTTACGAGCAGATTCGTAATCAGCGACCTTGACAACCCGCAAGTAAAAAATTTCACCCGAATCAATTCAATTTTCGTATTTTAGTCCGCCATATTATATCCGCCATTTTGAATTCTTGCATTTTGCGAGCAGATTCGTAATCAGCGACCTCGAAAATCTGGTAAGTAAAAAATTTCATCCGATTAAAATCAATTTTTGCACTTTGGTCCGCCATTTTGAATTCCTGCATTTTGTGAGCAGATTCGTAATCAGCAATCTCGAAAACCCGCAAGTAAAAAATTTCATCCGATTAAAATCAATTTTTGCATTTTGGTCCGCCATTTTGAATTTCAACATTTTGAGGGTAGATTCGGAATCAGCGACCTCGAAAATCCCCAATTCTAAGTTTCATCGCATTCAAATTAATTTTTCCATTTTGGTCCGCCATATTGGATCCGTCATTTTGAATTCCTGCATTTTGCGAGCAGATTCGTAATCAGCGACCTCGAAAACCCGCAAGTAAAAAATTTCAACCGAATCAATTTAATTTTCGTATTTTAGTCCGCCATATTGGATCCGCCATTTCAAATTTCTGTATTTTGCGAGCAGATTCGTAATCAGCGACCTCGAAAATCCCCAATTCTAAGTTTCATCGCATTCAAATCAATTTTTGCATTTTGGTCCGCCATATTGGATCCGCCATTTTGAATTCCTGCAGTTTGCGAGCAGATTCGTAATCAGTGACCTCGAAAACCCGTAAGTCAAAAATTTCGTCCGAATCAATTCAATTTTCGTATTTTAGTCCGCCATATTGGATCCGCCATTTCAAATTTCTGCATTTTGAGTGCAGATTTGTAATCAGCGACCTCGAAAACCCCCGAGAACAAAGTTTCATCCCATTAAAATCAATTTTTGCATTTTGGTCCGTCATTTTGGATCCGCCATTTTGAATTTCAGCATTTTGAGGATAGATTCGGAATCAGCGACCTCGAAAACCCCGGAGTACTAAATTTCGTGAAAATCCAAATACTTTTTGTTTTTCCGCGTTTGGGACACTAAGCGTGAAATTTTTCTTGCCGTTGAAGGTGTTATGGATGTATGAGCGCTAGGCTTGATTTCAGATAAAGTTCTGATTTTTTTATATGTTGTAGTCCAAGCTTGATACTTTATGTCTGTGAAATTTCAAGGCACCTTAACGACTATCTGATCGAGATATTATTAATTGAATAATAGAGAATTTTACACATCGCATATGGCAACAATAACTCTCTGGCTACTACAACTAAAAAGTTAATATATTTCGGCATCAGATGCTTTAGACAAAAAACGTCAATCACATTCATAAATATCGTGGATTCTGATGGTATATCAAAAAAGGGGGGTCAACGAATACCCGAACTAGAAATATCGAGTTGAAGACCACAAATTGTCACGACACTTCATGATTTTATAACCCCGTAGAATTGTGGCAACGTCGCACATCATAACCCACAACATATAGATGTATACATACGTAAATAACCTATTCTTACTGTCAAGGAGCTGATGTTTTTGGGGGTTATGTTTACCTCGAAACCCAGTGGTCTATGTTCTATGAGCGAGCGACGTTGTTAACAGTAATCTTTTTGCTATGTACCACCGAGTTACATTAACAGCTTAGAATGCTGTACCTTCCGTAACGAAATTGACAAAAATATTTTTAATTATTTAAAAAATTATCATTACATTATGGAATGATATTGTGCTGTATATGGTCACTCGTGGTAGCTCATTTTCAAAACTATAGTGAAAGACGGTCTATTGACTAGTACGACCCGCTTTCACATCCTTAATGAGAATCAAACTAGTCTTGAAAACGATGGTATCGATTATATCATTTATTACAATTATATTGCTAGAAAAACCTTAAAATTTATGTATCATGAAGCAAAACCGTTTATTGAACTGGTCAAAACGTTTAGGGAATTTATCGAAAAAAATCAAAACGGTGATCTTTGAAAGAAAAATATTGTTTTTCCTTTGAACCCAAAAAAACATTAAAGATGCTAGGAATCTTTCTATTATCATTTGTCGATATTTTGAATAGTCACACGGTTATGAGCGTTTGAAAATGTTCGAAGTTTAGAAAATCAACATTATAATAAACATTATTATTTTTGTAATAAGCGAGGCGAAAACCTAAAAAAAACTTTGGATTTTTTTGTCGAGTATTATTTTACGAAAAAACTTGTTTCGAAATCAAAAATGTCAAATATATGTCGATACAAATACGAACACACACGTATATATATATATATATATAAAGAAAAGTCCAAAAACCATTATATTCGAGTATAAACTGCGGCAGGGCTCGCGGTGGCTTTTTTTTAAATACTTGGCGCCGCTACCGCGCCTCTTGATATTATTCTTGGACTTGTTTGAATTTTGTCATAGCGAGTTCGTGTAGTTATATATATGTTCGGCATCGCAGACGTGAGGAGCGTACGAAGACCGCACAAAGAGGAGACACCGAGAATCGGCTACGAACGCTACGTATAATATATATATATAGCTTTTCTTCGCATCTCTTCTTTGTGCTATCCTTCGTAATCTCCCACCACGCCGCTATGAATGAATGTAGCACCAGCGCGGCTGCGGTGGGAACGGACGAGTCATGTATAATATCTAAAAATCTAACTATTTAAAAAAGGTAAATAGTCCGAAAGACGTCAATTCGAGTATATAAGAGAGCGTGCTAGCGCTTGCTTTTTTTTTTTTTAATACTTGGCGTCAAGCCGCTTCCGCGGCTCTTGATCTACTATAAACACGGTTTGGTTTTTTGTTGAAATTTTTTGTAAATCCCTCGCTACCCGCTTGCACCAAAACAGTTATGTCTCACAATAGTTAGCTGATTTTGGAATTTGTTTCGCACAAAATGTCTCCAAAAATTGCAAAAAATTACTCTATCGAATCCGAAATATATACTTGTAATATTTGTAATACCTTATTTGATGTGCCATTTCTATATTTATAAACGAGTATATAGAGTATTTTGAATCACTTTCACATACGTAAAACTATATCCTTTTGATCAATGGGATTTTTTATGTTTATCTATGCAAGAAACAAGTTACAGTTATTTCAAATTTTGTATTGAATTTCAAAAACTTCAATTAGCCCTAACTTCTATAAAAAAAATCAA
Organism: Rhimphoctona megacephalus; assembly: GCA_963989365.1. Lineage (NCBI taxonomy): Eukaryota > Metazoa > Arthropoda > Insecta > Hymenoptera > Ichneumonidae > Rhimphoctona > Rhimphoctona megacephalus. The sequence goes on along the minus strand of OZ022415.1, from coordinate 2,325,110 downwards.
CTAACTATGAACTTGCGCTCGAAAACTTCGTAAAATCGCCTAGTTGGAAAAATTGAAAGAAAAAATCGACGATGCCGTTTATAAAAAAACACTCATTTTTGGCAGAGAATTAAAATGAACAAACAAAATATTTTTTTTCGAAACTCGATTTATTGTCTATTTGAAAATATCTCGAAAACTGCGTTAACTTGATACCAGTCATTTTTTTGTAGCACTCAGTTTCGGAGTTTTTGTAGCCTGCACGCAGAGGGGTAAAGCAAGAAGTAAAAAATTCAAACGGCTGTGAAAATTCAAAAAAATAGCTAAGTCCAAAAATCCCAAAATACGTGTCCGCTTATTTTTTGTATAGGAAAACATAAAAGATTTCTACGAATCAAGAAATGTCAGGGTTTGGGAAGGTATAGCTGACTCGGAATACCCTATACACAAATATATCAGCGTAGTAATAAATAGACATTGAAAAATATTGAAGTCGACTATTGAACATCGAGGTAGTCATGATACAACCATATATACTCGCAACATTTGCTACATTGTTGCTCGTTACATAATAATGTAATTAATGGTTATATATGCAATTTTAACCATATATTAACCATATATTTGGCCAAAAATTATGGCCAAAATTTGGCCATAATTTTTGAAGTGTGTCTTTCTTTGCACGTGTCGTTGGAAGATTTCAGAGATAGGAAATGTAAACTGTAAACGCAAATGAAAATATCGATGAAAACCCTTATGGCAAAAATGACAAATCGAAAAATTGTTCAAGAAACATACCAATTTGAGAAATAGGTGGAAAAAAATACTCCGAACTGCAAAATATTGTATAACTGGAAAAATATATAAAGAAAAAAAGCAAACAGTTTCCCACGTCTCATGTTCGTCTCCCACGATTTGAATTTTCTGATATTGATAAACGTCAACTGTAGGTTACATCGTTGCCATACAGAGTATCAACACAGTTACTATATAATATGAACAGAATGTACAAAATATGTTTGTAACTAAAACCAATTGTAAGAGTTCATATAAAGTAGAAAAAAATGTGAATATTTAGAAAAGAATTGAACTGAAGTCGAAACGCTTTTCTTCAAACCATTGGAGTCATCACTCGATATCAGCTAAATGCAATAAAGATTGTGATTTTCTCTCAATTTTATACATCAACGTAATCACTTTTCAGTTACAAAATTTTTTATTACAACCATTTTTAGTTTTATAATTACTCTTCAAATGTTATTTTTCGTATATGAACTATTTATCGTACAGTTGTTTCAAAGAATAAAAACATTAGGTAGTTGGGTTTATCAGTTGAATTATTTCTTCGCTTTTTATTCACGGAAATTTTCAAGTTTTAATTGTTCTACATTCACGAGTTTTTATTCGTTTTCTAATAATTTTTATTAATGAACACTTTTTGAACAGACTATATTCAATACATACTGACCTTCAAAAATTAATTTAGACAAAATGTATATACATCAATATCTACTAATGATGACAAGAGTCGAGAGTCAGGAGGACCAGTGCGTACTTTCCGTAGATGTTGCAAGTGAATGTAGTGATGTCGTTACTTGCTCGATATTTAATTGTTGGTTTCAAAATAATTAATCGATTATTTTGGATCATGGACATATTTTCCTGAATATTATTTGAAAGTATTAATTTATTCACGTGAGTAATGATAAGGTAATAGAATCTACGTTCCAAATTCAGTTCAGTTCCGTCTTCATTCTTTTTCGGCCTTTCAATCAGTTATCATCCTCACATATTCATTCATTAATAAATTTTAATAAAAGTGTGGGAATAATGTTCAAACAAAACCCTGCAAGCATAACTAAATATCACTTTTACAAATTACTTGACTATCCGACTATATGATAGATTAATGAACGAAAAAAGCGATAGTTAATATCATTCAGCGATTACAAATGTTGTAAAACAATTACGGTTTGCAGTAAGTTAAAAGATATGTAATTGTGATGATCTAACTCAATTGCATTGAGTTGGATTAGTCAGTAGATTGTTTTACCGATTGCGCATATAAAAAATAAAGCTCATTGATGCACAGCGAAATTACACTTCATTAAAATGCCATCTATTTCGTGCTCGTACATTTAAAGCCGCAAATGTTTCCGAACTCTTTATCCTTCCATATTTTCTTGCCGATTAAAAGATGAAAAGAAGAAGTTGCGAATATCTGTACGACAGACAAAATATTATAACGGTACGGTTTATGCAACACGTCTTTACCCGTGAATTAGAGCTACTTGATAATAAGGAGCAGGTATGAAAGAACGTGAGATTTAGGCGGATGTAAAGTTTGAAACAATAAAATTTGATTTATTCATCAAATTTAACACCCAACGTGTGGATTTGTACATGATTGAATAGTACTGATTCTATATAATGCACACTAATCAGGGAAATCGTTATTTATTTGAATTTTGTTTACATTTTTCCCAATTTCAATTTTTTTAATTGTCGACAATTTGATAAAATAATAATCAACGCAAAAGACTTCGACTTTGTAGGGGAATTACCCACTGCGAATATACGAAAATAATTTATATGTTTGATCGGACAAAAATAATAAATGACTCAAAAAAAAAAAAATAATAATATTAACTGACATCTTATTAATTGCTCGACATAACAAAAATAATTAAATTGTCTGATTCGAAATAAAAATAATGTTTGACGTCTTTTAATTTAAACAGCAAGTAACAGGTTTCCAATTCTTTACTTTAATAAAAATTTAGATTGTAATAATTTAGCATATGGTACCACACCGAGAATCTTGAAATCGAACGACCTCGAACGATTACCGCCCTCTCAGTGTGGAAGGGAAGGATTTCACACCAGAAATCTTTGACCCAAATGAACCCGAACGGGCCCAGTCCCCCTAGTGTGAAAGGAAAGGAAATTTCACATCGAAAATCTTTAAACCAAACGAACCCGAATGGTTTTCGCTCTCTCAGTATGAAATTTGGAAAGAAAATGGGTTTTGACTCTTGCATTTTAGAACCGAAGGGATGTTCTCCTGTTGAGAGCTCGGTAGCTCTCCGAAAAAGAGTCCCGAATGCCGCTCTGCACCAACTTTTATACTGTCGAGATCGTTTATTCTAGATTTCTAAAAATAACTCAGACCCAGATTAGTCTGTACAATAATCTCGAAGAATTGTTTTATTTCTAAAATTTCTCATTGGAGTTTCGCGTTGGCCTCCTTACTCTTATTGGCTCAGCGCACGGCGTGTTCATAACGCGTATGCGCGAGAATTATTATTCTCTAAATTTTACATTATTTTATAAAATTTTATTATTTCTTATTCTTTTTGAATTTTAGTAATCGATTATTTCCATTGGTAACAATAACAAAAGTATTTTTAAGAGTTAATAACAATTGAACAATAATTAAAAATACATGTCTAATTCGTCGATTCCCTAGGGCGATCGCCACGCGCATGCGCAGAAATCCTCAGGTGTTTTAATTTCATATTTTCGCCTTATTTCTCCAATAATTTTATCACTCGCATGTCTTATTTAATTTCCATGATTTCTTTCCGATATTTTGTACGTTCTATTATTCATAATAATGTATTTTTTATTATTAATTGTTGAAACGTGCTTGAAGTCACGTATGCCAAATTTTAGTTTGAATTTCTCCCGCCAGGAGGCGACATGCGCATAACGTAAGTGTCGCTTTGTCCACGTGACAGTGTTAGTTTTGTCCGCTAGGCGGACGCTAGGTATGGCGATGGATTTGCAGCTGTTCACGTCGCGCATGTGAATAGGCGGTATTGTCACAATATGTTTCCAGAATTTAACCCCAATAATAGTAGTGTTCCCGAGCCACGGCGTTGGTGAACCATTTTCCCCTCAGTTTTCTGATCTCTTATGACTAATCGTAAAATGAAAAAAGTTGCGAATCCCCATACAGCGTACGAAGTTTTTTTAAAAAAAAACACCCTCTTTAAAAGAGGTGTTCTGGAGATTCGAGGATGGTGAGAAATGTTTATCCTCAGTTTTTGAACCTCTGTAGCCTATTGAAATGAAATAAAGAAGTTTCGAGTCCCCATACAATGGTTAATAGATTTTTTTTAGAATTCAACCCCAATAATAGGGGTGATACGGATATCCGAGGGTGTTGCAAATTGTTTTTCCTTAGTTTTTGGACTTCTCTAGCCTACTCATGAAATAAAAAAGTTTCGAATCCCCATACAGCGGATGATAGATTTTTTTCAAAAATTTCTCCCCCTTAAAAGGGGTGATCCAGAGATGCGAGGGTGTTGCAAATTGTTTTTCCTTAGTTTTTGGACCTCTCTAGCCTATTCATATAATAAAAAAGTTTCGAATCCCTATACAGCGGATTATAGAGCTTTTTTGATATTTCAACCCCTATAAAAGGGGTGATCCGGAGATGCGAGGGTGTTGTAAATTATTTGACCCTAGTTTCTGGACCTCGCAAGCCTATTCGTGAAATAAAAAAGTTTGGAATCCTCGTACAGCGGATGATAGAATTCTTTGAAAAATTCCTCCCCCTTAAAAGGGGTGATCCGGAGATGCGAGGGTGTTGCAAACTGTTTTTCCTTAGTTTCTGCACCTCTCTAGCCTATTCATGGAATAAAAAAGTTTCGAATCCCCATACAGCGGATTACAGAGTTTTTTTGATAATTCAACCCCTATAATAGGGGTGATCCGGAGATGCGGAGATGCAAATTGTTTTTTCTCAGTTTCTGAACCCCTCCAGCCTATTCATGAAATAAAAAAATTTCGAATCCTTATACAGTGGAAGATATATTTTTTTCGAAAATTCCTCCTCCTTAAAAGGGGTGATCCGGAGATGCGAGGGTGTTGCAAATTGTTGTTCCCTAGTTTCTGGACCTTTGTAGCCTATTCGTGCAGTAAAAAAGTTTCGAATCCCCATACAGCGGTTAATAGAATTTTTTTGAAATTTCAACCCCTATAATTGTGGTGATCCGGAGTTGCCAGAGTGTTGCAAATAGTTTTTGCTCAGTTTCTGGACCCCTCTAGCCTATTCATGTAATAAAAAAGTTTCGAATCCCCATACAGCGGATGATAGAGTTTTTTTGAGTTTTCAACCCCTATAATGGGGGTGATCCGGAGATGTGAAAGTGTTGCAAATTGTTTTTCCTTAGTTTCTGGACCTCCCTAGCCTATTGGTGAAATAAAAAAGTTTCGAATCCCCATACAGCGGATGACAGAGTTTTTTTGAGATTTCAACCCCTATAATAGTGGTGATCCGGAGATGTGAAAGTGTTGCAAATTGTTTTTCCCTAGTTTCAGGACCCCACCAGCCTATTCCTGTAATAAAAAAGTTTCGAATCCCCATACAGCGGATGATAGAATTTTTTGAGATTTCAACCCTTATAATAGGGGTGATCCGGAGATACGAGGGTGCTGCAAATTGTTTTTACATAGTTTCTGGACTTCCCTAGCCTATTCGTGAAATAAAAAAGTTTCGAATCGCCATACAGCGGATGACACAGTTTTTTTGAGATTTCAACCCCTATAATAGTGGTGATCCGGAGATGTGAAAGTGTTGCAAATTGTTTTTCCCTAGTTTCAGGATCCCACCAGCCTATTCCTGTAATAAAAAAGTTTCGAATCCCCATACAGCGGATGACAGAGTTTTTTTGAGATTTCAACCCCTATAATAGGGCTGATCCGGAGATACGAGGGTGCTGTAAGTTGTTTTTACATAATTTCTGGACCTCCCTAGCCTATTCGTGACATAAAAAAGTATCGAATCCCCATACAGCGGATGACAGAGTTTTTTTGAGATTTCAACCCCTATAATAGGGGTCATCCGGAGATGTGAAAGTGTTGCAAATTGTTTTTCCCTAGTTTCTAGATACCTCGAGCCTACTCATGTAATAAAAAAGTTTCGAATCCCCATTCAGCGGTTAATGGAATTTTTTTGAAATTTCAACCCCTGTAATAGGGGTGATCCGGAGATGCGAGAGTGTTGCAAATAGTTTTTCCCTAGTTTCTGGACCCCTCTAGCCTATTCATGTAATAAAAAAGTTTCGAATCCCCATACAGCGGATGATAGAGTTTTTTTGCGATTTCAACCCCTATAATGGAGGTGATCCGGAGATGTGAAAGTGTTGCAAATTGTTTTTCCTTTGTTTCTGGACCTCCCTAGCCTATTTGTGAAATAAAAAAGTTTCGAATCCCCATACAGCGGATGACGGAGTTTTTTTGAGATTTCAACCCCTATAATGGGGGTGATCCGGAGATGTGAAAGTGTTGCAAATTGTTTTTCCTTAGTTTCTGGACCTCCCTAGCCTATTCGTGAAATAAAAAAGTTTCGAATCCCCATATAGCGGATGACAGAGTTTTTTGAGATTTCAACCCCTATAATGGAGGTGATCCGGACATGTGAGTGTTGCAAATTGTTTTTCCTTAGTTTCTGGACCTCCCTAGCCTATTCGTGAAATAAACAAGTTTCGAATCCCCATACAGCGGATGACGGAGTTTTTTTGAGATTTCAACCCCCATAATGGGGGTGATCCGGAGATGTGAAAGTGTTGCAAATTGTTTTTCCTTTGTTTCTGGACCTCCCTAGCCTATTTGTGAAATAAAAAAGTTTCGAATCCCCATACAGCGGATGACGGAGTTTTTTTGAGATTTCAACCCCTATAATGGGGGTGATCCGGAGATGTGAAAGTGTTGCAAATTGTTTTTCCCTAGTTTCTGGACCCCTCTAGCCTATTCATGCAATAAAAAAGTTTCAAATCCCCATACAGCGGTTAATAGAATTTTTTTGAAATTTCAACCCCTATAATAGGGGTGATCCGGAGATGCGAGAGTGTTGCAAATTGTTTTTCCCTAGTTTCTGGACCCCTGTAGCCTATTCATGTAATAAAAAAGTTTCGAATACCCATACAGCGGATGACAGAGTTTTTTTGAGATTTCAACCCCTATAACAGGGGTGATCCGGAGATGCGAGAGTGTTGCAAATTGTTTTCCCTAGTTTCTGGACCCCTCTAGCCTATTCATGTAATAAAAAAGTTTCGAATCCCCATACAGCGGTTAATAGAATTTTTTTGAAATTTCAACCCCTATAATAGGGGTGATCCGGAGATGCGAGAGTGTTGCAAATTCTTTTTCCCTAGTTTCTGGACCCCTCTAGCCTATTCATGTAATAAAAAAGTTTCGAATCCCCATACAGCGGATGATAGAGTTTTTTTGAGATTTCAACCCCTATAATGGGGGTGATCCGGAGATGTGAAAGTGCTGCAAATTGTTTTTCCTTAGTTTCTGGATCTCCCTAGCCTATTCCTGTAATAAAAAAGTTTCGAATCCCCATACAGCGGATGATATAATTTTTTGAGATTTCAACCCCTATAATAGGGGTGATCCGGGGATGCGAGGTCATTGCAAATTGTTTTTACATAGTTTCTGGACCTCCCTAGCCTATTCATGTAATAAAAAAGTTTCGAATCCCCATACAGCGGATGATAGAGTTTTTTGAGATTTCAACCCCTATAATGGGGGTGATCCGGAGATGTGAAAGTGCTGCTAATTGTTTTTCCTTAGTTTCTGGACCTCCCTAGCCTATTCGTGAAATAAAAAAGTTTCGAATCCCCATACAGCGGATGACAGAGTTTTGTGAGATTTCAACCCCTATAATAGGGCTGATCCGGAGATGTGAAAGTGTTGCAAATTGTTTTTCCCTAGTTTCTAGATCCCTCGAGCCTACTCATGTAATAAAAAAGTTTCGAATCCCCATTCAGCGGTTAATAGAATTTTTTTGAAATTTCAACCCCTATAATAGGGGTGATCCGGAGATGCGAGAGTGTTGCAAATTGTTTTTCCCTAGTTTCTGGACCCCTCTAGCCTATTCATGTAATAAAAAAGTTTCGAATCCCCATACAGCGGATGATAGAGTTTTTTTGAGATTTCAACCCCTATAATGGGGGTGATCCGGAGATGTGCAAATGTTGCAAATTGTTTTTTCTTAGTTTCTAGACCTTCCTAGCCTACTCATGTAATAAAAAAGTTTCGAATCCCCATACAGCCGATGATAGAGTTTTTTTGAGATTTCAACCCCTATAATGGGGGTGATCCGGAGATGTGAAAGTGTTGCAAATTATTTTTCCTTTGTTTCTGGACCTCCCTAGCCTATTCGTGAAATAAAAAAGTTTCGAATCACCATACAGCGGATGACAGAGTTTTTTTGAGATTTCCACCCCTATAATGGGGGTGATCCGAAGATGCGAAAGTGTTGCAAATTGTTTTTCCTTAGTTTTTGGACCTCCCTAGCCTATTCGTGAAATAAAAAAGTTTTGAATCCCCATACAGCGGATGACAGAGTTTTTTGAGATTTCAACCCATATAATAGGGGTGATCCGGGGATGCGAGGTCGTTGCAATTTGTTGTTACTTATTTTCTGGACCTCCATAGCCTATTCGTGAAATAAAAAAGTTTCGAATGCCCATACAGCTAATGATAGAGTTTTTTGATATTTCAACCCCTATAATAGGGGTGATCCAGAGATGCGAGAGTGTTGCAAATTGTTTTTCCCTAGTTTCTGGACCCCTCTAGACTATTCATGTAATAAAAAAGTTTCGAATCCCCATACAGCGTTTAATATAATTTTTTTGAAATTTCAACCCCTATAATAGGGGTGATCCGGAGATGCGAGGGTGCTGCAAATTGTTTTTACATAGTTTCTGGACCTCCCTAGCCTATTCGTGAAATAAAAAAGTTTCGAATCCCCATACAGCGGATGATAGAGTTTTTTTGAGATTTCAACCCCTATAATGGGGGTGATCCGGAGATGTGAAAGTGTTGCAAATTGATTTTCCGTAGTTTCTGGACCTCCCTAGCCTATTCCTGAAATAAAAAAGTTTCGAATCCCCATACAGCGGATGACAGAGTTCTTTTGAGATTTCAACCCCTATAATGGGGGTGATCCGGAGATGTGAAAGTGTTGCAAATTGTTTTTCCTTAGTTTCTGGACCTCCCTAGCCTATTCGTGAAATAAAAAAGTTTCGAATCCCCATACAGCGGATGACAGAGTTTTTTTGAGATTTCAACCCCTATAATAGGGGTGATCCGGGGATGCGAGGTCATTGCAAATTGTTTTTCCTTAGTTTCTGGACCTCCCTAGCCTACTCATGTAATAAAAAAGTTTCGAATCCCCATACAGCCGATGATAGAGTTTTTTTGAGATTTCAACCCCTATAATGGGGGTGATCCGGAGATGTGAAAGTGTTGCAAATTGTTTTTCCTTAGTTTCTGGACCTCCCTAGCCTATTCGTGAAATAAAAAAGTTTCGAATCCCCATACAGCGGATGACAGAGTTTTTTTGAGATTTCAACCCCTATAATGGGGGTGATCCGGAGATGTGAAAGTGTTGCAACTTGTTTTCCCTTAGTTTCTGGACCTCTCCAGCCTATTCATGTAATAAAAAAGTTTCGAATCCCCATACAGCGGATGATAGAGTTTTTTTGAGATTTCAACCCCTATAACAGGGGTGATCCGGAAATGCGACAGTGTTGCAAATTGTTTTTCCCTAGTTTCTGGACCCCTCTAGCCTATTCATGTAATAAAAAAGTTTCGAATCCCCATACAGCGGATGATAGAGTTTTTTTGAGATTTCAACCCCTATAATGGGGGTGATCCGGAGATGTGAAAGTGTTGCAAATTGATTTTCCGTAGTTTCTGGACCTCCCTAGCCTATTCCTGAAATAAAAAAGTTTCGAATCCCCATACAGCGGATGACAGAGTTCTTTTGAGATTTCAACCCCTATAATGGGGGTGATCCGGAGATGTGAAAGTGTTGCAAATTGTTTTTCCTTAGTTTCTGGACCTCCCTAGCCTATTCGTGAAATAAAAAAGTTTCGAATCCCCATACAGCGGATGACAGAGTTTTTTTGAGATTTCAACCCCTATAATAGGGGTGATCCGGGGATGCGAGGTCATTGCAAATTGTTTTTACTTAGTTTCTGGACCTCCCTAGCCTATTCGTGAAATAAAAAAGTTTCGAATCCCCATACAGCGGATGATAGAGTTTTTTTGATATTTCAACCCCTATAATAGGGGTGATCCGGAGATACGAGAGTGTTGCAAATTGTTTTTCCCTAGTTTCTAGACCCCTCTAGCCTATTCATGTAATAAAAAATTTCGAATCCCCATACAGCGGATGATAGAATTTTTTGAGATTTCAACCCCTATAATAGGGGTGATCCGGAGATGTGAGGGTGGTGCGAATTTTTCTCCCTTAGTTTCTGGCTCTCTCTAGCCCATTCACGAAATAAAAAAGTTTCGAATCCCCATACAACGGTTAATATAATTTTTTTGATATTTCAACCCCTATAATAGGGGTGATCCGAGGATGCGAATTTGGTGAAACTTGTTTTGGGAGAGTTTTTCCACCTCCTGAGATGATTAGTGCAATAAAAAAGTTTCCAATCAATAATTTTTTTTTTTTTCAATTTCGTTGCGAAAAAACGTTGCAAACTTCAGCATCATCAAACTTTGCCATATACATTTTTTTGACACTCATTATTAGTTTTATAGAGTTCCTTTTCCAAATTTACATCGATTCACACCAATCATGATTAACAGTTCAACGTACACTATTTCATATTTATCAAAGAAACGAAAAGAACGATTTCTCAAGAAATCTTATACGAGGAACATTTAATCGCGAAAGAGAAATTCCGTCGAAGAGTTAAGTGTGGAAAATAAAAACTGCAGGGTTAACAATAATAAAAGAATGTACATTCATTTCAGCACTGTTCGAAAGTTGATTAAAAGCACTTCACTATTTTCACACCATCACTTTCTTATTATTGCTGTAACCAAGAGTCGATTGAACCTAACCTCGATATTTATAACCTCACAAATGTTCGTGAAAAAAGATTAATATTTTCAATACTGTTTAAGCCACGAGATTCTAATTAGTCGCGATCGAAAGGGGGAAAAAAATAAAAAATACGTGAATTTGAATGAAACTCTAAATTGCTGTCATTGAATTTATTTTAAAGAAATCATTTTTGGATTGTACGCGTACGATCCAAAATTATTTCGCGATTTGTGAATAAATTTATTTATAGATTGCGAAATAATTTTTTTTCCCGAATTTATCCACAACACGTCCCGCATAAGAACTTCTCACTTTGAAAACTCCGTTCAGACTTTCCGCGGTATGGGTACTTCGAACTATTTATTTATTCACAGATCGCGAAATAGTTTTTTTCCCGAATTTATCCACAAACACGTCTCACGTATAAGCACTCATTCTCACTTCGAAAACTCCGTTCAGACTTTGCGTGGTATAGGGAGAGAAAGATGAAACGGAATGGCCAATCACAAGCTCGGAAGGCGTCAAGAGGCCTTTCATTGTGTCGTATACAGACATGCCAATACTTCGATGTCAGCATAATCTTGAGCCTGTGCAAAGTTTTTTCTCAGCAAATACGGCATTAATCGTGTTGATTTAAGGCTCAATCGAAGTATTTTTTCGTAATAAATCTCCAGTTCAATTTTCAAATCATCATATGCCTCCTGAGCTTCGTAATTAAAGAAAATGAATTTCAGTTTTTACTCCCACCACGGTGAATCGTTTTATTCAGAGATAATAACAACACTCGACCTGTCAAACTTTCCGCGGTTCGGTATATATATATATAGCGACGAGGTGGAGGAAGTCTCATGTGACGTCGGTCTGCGACAGCGCCGTGAAGTTAGCCGCGAGGACATGAGGCCTTTGATAGTGTTATATATATATGGGTGTCGTCAGAATGAACCAATCAGAAACTCGAGAGACACTTTCAGCCGGCTTTGGTGTTGTATACAGAAATACAGACACGTCTGATTCTTGAATGTGTAGGTGACTTTTGCGTGATTTTGAGCCCGTGCAAAGTTTTTTCTCAGCATTTACGTCACCGATCGTGCTAAATTTGGGCTCATTCGAAAGATAATTTCTTAATGAATCTCCAGTTCAATTTTCAAGGCCTCAAACGACTCGTGAGCTTCGAAAACGAACAAAATGATGTGCCAATTTTACCCCCACCACCGCGAAAAGTTTTGTTTCGAGAAAGTATAGTCTCGGCGAGCCTCGGGCCAGCAGACGACAGAGCTGTCAATGTACTTGTCCCGAGACTCTACCGAGTCTCTTGATATTCCGGATTGTACGTAGAGTTATTTCTTGGCTTCTGACAAAATTGGATGATACAATTAGATGGCCTCAAGGCAATGAAGTACTGGCAGTTTGTGAGGGATTTTTAGCCCAACGAAATATTCCAGGAGTTATCGGTGCCATCGATTCTACTCACATACACATTGAAAAACCTCTACAAAATAATAGGGATTACTTTAATCGCAAAAAATTCTTTTCATTGAACTTACAAGCCGTTGTAGACTTGAAAATGCGATTTACGAGTGTTTACTGTGGTGAGCCAGGTTCTCTACATGATGCTCGTGTGCTCAGGGGATCTCCACTGTATCAAACTGCAACCGTTCAGCCAGAAGTTCTATTTCCTCACAGAACATTCATACTCGGTGATTCAGCTTTTCCTTCATTATCATGGCTTGTTCCGCCATTTCGGGATAATGGTTATTTGACGCAACAGCAAAGAGAATTCAACTTCTTGCATTCCTCTACACGTATGGTTGTCGAAAGAAGCTTTGATTTATTGAAAGGCAGATTCCGACGTATCAAGTTTTTTTCGGAATACAAACACATCAATTTCGTGAGCGACGTCGTAATTGCAGCGTGCATTTTCCATAATTTATGTATCAACGCGAACGAAGATGCCGTAGTTAAAAATATGGACATCTTACTTCAAGTGGAGAACCATGTCGAAAACCAAATAAGAGGCGACCGTCGGATGCAGTTGTTTCGAGAATTATTCCCGGTAATGTAAATTAAGAGGAGAAAAATGGGCATCATTCGAAAATGTACAAATACATCATTCTAGTATCGTAAGGATTGAGCATCATAATTCTTTAATCTAAATCGAGTTTTTGTACGTTAAGGCGGCAATCCACAATAAAACTTAATTAATCAACGATATATATTGCTTTATTTTAGAACACAAAAAATTCACAGTATAAACATAAGGCTGTTGTTAATGAGATCGTCTACGTACGCAAGCTTCACAATCGCACTTTGCATGAGTTACTCCTTAAAAAAATCAATTATCAATCTTTAAATATTAACATTGCATCATTTTGATGCAATTTTTCTTTGGTTAAAACAAAACAAATTCACGATCTCTGGAACGTAAAAACTATTAGAAAACTTGTACTTGCAATTTTGCATAACTATAAAGTATGTAATGACGAGAATAACTTTCAATATCAAGTATCAGTTGTAAACTCGCACATAAAAATCATAAGTATAATATAATAAAGAAAATCACCATTGTGCTTCATATCGTATCGGAAATTTCACTCCGATATCAGTCCCCATAAATCATTTATCGAAAGAAAAAAAAACAGCACGAATCCATTTTCCAAAATACAGGTATCTGTGGATACGGAACGAACGAAATAGACCAAGGTAATTAAAAATATAATCAGAAAACACTTAAGTAACTACATGCTTCCACTTGGATACAACCTGACATTGCAATGCTGAGCTTGCAAAATTTGCACGATTTGCAATATTGCTTCGTTATCATTTTCGCATTACTTTTGGGCACTCAGTACCCTTTACTTATAGCTAGAAAAAAAATACTCTTGGTGGACTTGTCGATACTTTTTTCAATTAGAGTCGCTGCTTTCTGATATATTCTCTTTGTTATGAACTATCTTTTCTAATAGTTTAATCTTCAGCTTTTCAGTCTTCATAATCTCCTTGTGCCTACGCTCTTTGGATTGAATTTTCTTTTCAGTCAGGGCTTTTTTTAATTCTAGCCGCTGTTCTTGTATTTGACGCTGCCTTTCAAAATTCAGCAAACGTTCTTCATTACGTTTTTTTATGCTCTCGAGGTGCTCTAACCACTGTGCTTGCAGTTGCGCTTTACCACGTGCAATGTTCGAACCGGTACCATGCTTCAATCGCAGTCTTTTGCTGGCGAAGAAATTATTGTTTGCAACTCCTGGAGAGCTAAGTTCAACCTCATTATCAACATTGGCCGGTAGTTTTTCGTCAGCGGGGAAAGTACTTTTTAATTTTTCTGGAGGGCTATATTCTACCTCATTTTCAACATTAGGCTTACACCCCAATCGCATTCTTTTGCCAACGATAAAAGTATTTTTCGAGGTTCCTGGAAGGTCAAATTCAATTTCATTTTCAACATTGGAGTTACGTTGTGGTGAAAGACTTTCCTTTAGATGTTGCTTTTTCGCAATGCTATCGACTGTTGTTGGAAGTTTCGATGCCGTAGTGTGGGCACCGACTGCTGATTTATTTTGACTTAAGATCGCTTCAAAATGTTCATAAAACTCAAAGGTCATGGGAGCTGTTCCAGATTTTGCATTGTTATCCACACATTCTTTATATTTTTTTAACAAGGAGTTCATTTTCCATCGCACTTGATCACTGTTCACCTACAAAAGTTAGATACTTTAAATCAGCAAAAATATCAATTCCTTCAAAAAGTTCAAATAACATATGTCTTCTAAAGTAATAGGTGGTGATGCCTTATTATGAAAACTTATGAATAGTTACCTCCATACCATACTGTCGAAGACCTGTTGATATGGCTTCCCAAACTTTTCTTTTTCTATATGGAGTATCAGCCAGCGGTACATTGGCTTCATACAAACTTATCAGGGCCAAGGTTGATTGTTTAGTCCATACTGCAACTGTTAAATTATTCGTTCACATAAAGAAATCACGGATGTATCATCGTCATGTTTACAAAGTTTAAATAATGTCATAAAAATAAATATTCGCCAACACTTATTAAGGCATTGCAGTTGGAACAGTTACAAAAAGTTAGTTCGTACCCTGCTTGTTTTGAGTGGATTGGGCTTTCACATTTCCTGTTTTATTCGAGTCAGCGGAAATTATTGCTTAAAAATAAATATAACATTCATCAAATACGCGATACAAACATGAATTTACCGATATAGTAAGAAAAATCTTTTTACTGCTTTCGGATGTGGCCAAAAAACTTGGTGTAAACAAGAACCGATTTTTTTCCATGAATACCTCCTTGCCAATAAAGCATGAATGTTTGGGAACTGCTTCCAGAGAGGGGACCACGTTTCCACAATGTTTGCACTCTAAAAAACCTGTTAGTTGAACAATAAGATGTTACTACAAAAACCTGTTAGTTGTCCAACAATGTCTAGAAATGTTTATTTGATTATCTTTAAAATATCAAGTTTTAGTCAACGACAAAAATATCCGGAGCGATATTGAGAGATTTGAATGACAAACAAATTGGAAATTTGAAACCTCGCATCACGTTTTAAACATGAAAATACAAAATTACTGGAAATATTGGCAGCACTGAGAAACTCAGTATGTCGCAGCGTGTCGCAGCGTGTCGTAATTGAAACGCTCTGTGTTGGACACAGTGTCGCTCTGTGTCCGACACAGCTGTAATTGAAAAGCACCATTAGATGTCGATCTTTCTTCATTTTTTTCTAGACTATTGATACTTCTTACACACCAATTATAAGTGGTGTTTTTCTCATCTTGATAATTCTGATTTTTTAATGTTTTGATTCTTGTTTTGTTCTGTGGAAATAAATTCAAAGTAACAATTATTGTGAAGTCTGGTTTTTTGGCCGGTTATTTCGTGATCTATATGGTTGGTTTCCCTCCGGAATATGAATAAAATTAGTAAAGATTAAAAAAAAAAATTTAAGTGGGGTTTTGGACTTTTTGTGATATCATAGGGAAACGAGGGGCCACCAATGTACTTGTCCAAGTTTTTTTTCCCCGGGAGGGGATTTTTGCTATTTGATATCACTTCTTTTTTCTATAATATTTTCATATATTTCGCTTTATATAAACTCCAATAGAGCCTGTATATAACAAAAAACTTACAACGTGTCTACATCATTACATCATCGACTTATTTCAATGTCAGGAATCAGTATTGCTCATACTACTAATTCGACATAAAAGAATGAGACAGATTTTCTACCATAAATTCCTTGTTATTGAGGTTGTTTAAATATAGGAGCGTTTCGTTCCTAGTGATAAGAAAAAAAGTTATGTTTTCAAAAGAGTTAACTATAGACTCGAAGTATTTTCTCGAGATGTTAGTAATTCGTTGATAGGTTATTATTTGATTATAGCTTGGCAGGAAGGTGTTATAGAAGAGACCTCAAATACCAATTTTTCCCCAAGGCGAAAATTCAGAAAATTAAATACTTTATCATTAGCTTTCAAGTTGTGTATTAGAATAAGGCATTCAGGGGCGAAAAGGCAGCGAGGATATTAGCAATTTCGATCTAAGCTATAAATAGATAATTATATTTAACTTTATTATCAGGAGCCTCAGAATTATTATTCTTTCAAAGATGAAATGACGGAAGAATATGATGCATCATCCTTGACTTACAAATTATTTTATAAAACATAGAAAAAAATTAGATTGAAAAAGAATTCGGCCGAAGTACTTGACGAATGTTTTTTCACTTAATTTACATAATGTATCGGTCATGGTGACAACCTCGCCAAGTACTTCGGCCGAAATTCTTTTTCATCTAATTTTTTTTCGTTTGCAATCTTTTTTTGCTTCGGACCCTTATTGAAACAGAGTTTTTATTTTCATTTTGGTTGGTAAAACAACTGCATTTTCGAACTTGATTCTTTTCTCTATCAACATTCAACATTATTTGAAGATTTTTTCACACGATAAAGCCTCCCGTACTGGGCACATATATTTTGGTATAGCTCAATTTATTTTATAACTTTTTGCGAAACCCAACCTTACATTTTCGCGAGGATTAACTCATTTTGTTTTGTGTGATTTGAATTTATTTGATACATTTTTTGAGAGTGGTCACTTTTCTTAATTTTTGATAGGGTTTGATTTTCTCAGGGATTTTTGCGAGAACAGGTTTTTGCAGTGTATGTATATTCGTGGAAAAATATGGGAACGGCGGTCAACAAATGTACTTGTCCAGGTTTCTTTCGCGAGGGGGATTTTTATGCGTGATATGATTCATTTTTCTCTTTCATTTCAAACATCTCGCTTTAAATAGATTAGAAAAAGGTTATATTGGAAAATTATCGCTTTTTCATTTCCAAACCCTGACCCCTTCTACTTCGAGTCAGGTTTTATCCCCATGAAATAAAGGGGCACGTGTTTTGGAATTTTCAATTTGGCATTTTTTTTATTCTCGAGCCAGTCAAATTTTTTTGACATTTCGATTTACCTTTCTGGGATCAGGCTAAAATAAGTCGGGAACTGGGAGTCTGATACAAAAATTTACAAAGCTTTTGAGAGCAAGATTAGAAGAGTCAGAACTTTTCCATAGAATTTGTAGCTATTTGAATTTGTGTTTATCAAAGAAACATATTAAATAGCAGTATCTCCTTGTTATATCAAGAGACTCGGTAGAGTCTCGGGACAAGTACATTTGACAGCTCTGTCGTCTGCTGGCCCGAGACTCACCCGAGTATATTATCTCTGAATAAAGCAAATTCGGTGGTGGGGGGATCCATTTTCTTTAATTGTGGAGCCCAGAAGAAATATTATGATCTGAAAATTGAACTGGAGACTAATTACGCTAGACTCCCTCGATTGAGCTTTAAATCAGCACGATTGATGCCGTAATTGCTGAGAAAAAACTTTGCACATGCAAAGTTATGCAAAAGCGCCAACACATTGAAAGATTCAGTGTGTCTGTATATGCGCGCAGACGACACGATCAAAGGGCTTTTGATGCCCATCATGACCCATTTTCATGAAAGTTGGTCTCCGGTGACGGAAGCGACGAGTTTCTATTGGTCGCGA
Source organism: Rhimphoctona megacephalus (assembly GCA_963989365.1). Classification (NCBI taxonomy): domain Eukaryota; kingdom Metazoa; phylum Arthropoda; class Insecta; order Hymenoptera; family Ichneumonidae; genus Rhimphoctona; species Rhimphoctona megacephalus. The sequence continues at coordinate 2,307,201 of OZ022415.1, read as the reverse complement.
GTGACTTTCTTCTGTACCGATCCGGCGGAAACTTTCTTTACTTACGATGTTTTTGGTTATGTCGACTTTCCTCTGTACCGATCCGGCGGACAGTTTGAATGTTTGAACGTGTAAACCGCGTGTTTTTTGGATAAATAGTACGAAAAAATGGTAATATATAAATAGTGCGAAAAAACGGAAACTTTTGAATAGTGCGAAAAACCGGTAAACCAGTGTGCACACGAGTGATGTTTTAAAACGTGGCCCTGTGACTACATTTCTCTGCACCTATACCACGGAAATTTTGAATGTTTAACCAGTGTAACGGTAGTTTTGAGTTTTGACTTTTGACAGGGTAAAGTGCGAGTCGTGTAAATCGCGTGTTTTTTAGATTGTAAAAAATCGTGATTCATAAATAGTTTGAATATATAAATAGTGCGAAAAAACGGTAATATATAAATATTGCGAAATGTGGTAATAATATTTTTTAATATCTCGGAATTAATCATTAGCGAAATTAAAAAAGATAACCTCGCACCCGTTGATGAAATCATTTGTGTTTCGGATTCCAGAAATGCCAAACCTCACCACTCGTTGAGGTTATCATTTTTATTTTTCCGTATAAAATAATCCGAATAAAACCATTAATTCGTGTGGCCGGAATAAGTGCTAGAAAATACGACGAACATAACCTCAAAAAATCAGTATTAAACGTTCTGAAAATGCGTGAATTCGCAAATAATGATGTTGAAGTTTCGATCTAGAACGCAACGATTTTTTTGTTTTTCAATCATGTCACTTAAATTTTTCTTACAGATCAAAAGACTGCTTTTTTTCCAAAAGTGAGTGTATGAAAATAGTTGCGACAAGATGTATCATGTGCTCATAAATAAAAACCTGTAAAAATATTAATTGTTGATTAAATACTTTAATTATAAAAATTTGACAAATTACTTTTGTCGTGAAATCATGATTTCCAATACTTTTCAGGTGCGGTCTACAAATAAACATAAAATTTCCAATATTCTGCAGGTTGTGCTCAGTTCCTTCAGTTTTTCTGTTCGGCTTCAAGAAATTTACCAATATACTGAAGGCACTGCGAGCTGTGAATTGGGCTGAGATTCTCTGCTTCGACAATTCGATCTAAAAAAACTGGTGAAACTTAAAGCAATGAAGCATTTGCTATTCCTTGCGGAAACAAGAGATGCCTTATTTCCTTTGCATACAAGGATCACCGCTTCGTTACTGCGAGCTGTGCTAAGTTCCTTCGCTCTTTCTTTTTGTGCATCGCACTATATATTTTATATTGAGCTGGGGTTTTACTGATTATGTTAGCGTAAATATTCAAGGATCATCTGTTATCATATTTCACAACAAGTCGAAGGATCAGAAATTCAGCAATAGTGTAATGGCATCGCTCGGTCAGGCTTGTGCAAAAGATATAAGTGGAAATAAAAGCATGAGAAAATAATGTAAAAATTCAATATTCATTCAAGTTTTTAGTGTGCATTGTGATATGATTTGTTAAAAAAAAAGTGTTTCACAAATATTTCTATACGGTTTCAGTTTTGGCCTTTCGCTCATGTTTTTCTCATATTAGTGAAATGCACATTGCTGAGACGCACCAAATATATGTATCGAATTTCTTAATATACTGCAGGAGACGCAAGGTGTTAACTGAAATGAATTTCTGCGCTTTGTTTGTGCAAGCTGTACTAAGTTCGTTCGCTTTTTCTTTATAGCATCGCATTGCATATTTGATATTGAGCTAGGATTTTACTGATTATGTCAGCATAGATATTCAAGGATTATCTGTTATCATGTAAAAATTCTAGGATTCGGAGCTGTTCAGAAAAAAGAAGTTATATCCTGGCCAAAAATCCCCTCCCCGGGGAAAAAACCTTGGACAAGTACATTTGTTGACCCCTGTTTCCATTTGTTTTCACAGAAAAAAACTACCCAAAAAAGTACAAAATTTTTAAAAAATTGGCAAGTTCGAGACAGGAAAAAGAAGATTGTTTCTATAAAATAACTATACTCCAAATGACAAATAGAAATGAAAAACTTCACATATTTCATCGAGATCCCAAGAAAAAAAGCAACAATGCCCATCGTGAGTGTCCGGTAAAAAACAGAGTCTACAAGTAAATGATCGATTTGTGCATAAAAAAAAATAATTACTTTACAAAAACAGAAATGGTAAAGCCAATGATTTACGTTCAGCACTAAAATTTATAATATCAATGATAGGACAAGTATTTTATTGGGGTGGGGGTAAAATTTTCGAATGACGAAATTTCGAACAGCTAAAATAGCGAATTTTAACATACAGTTATCGATATATATATATATAATTGTATGTTAAAATTCGCTATTTTAGCTGTTCGAAATTTCGTCATTCGAAAATTTTACCCCCACCCATTTTATTGTCGCGTGAGGATGGAGTATTTAAAAAAAAGGAAAAATTAGTTGGTTATTGAAAAAAGTCACCAATGTACAAAAATAAAAATCGGTCAAAAGAACAAAGTCCAGAAAAAAAATCGGGATGAAAAGAAACTTGAAGAAAAAAATTTCAAACGAAAAAAATTAGATTGAAAAAAAAAATTCGGCCGAAGTACTTGGCGAGTTTTTTTGCTTAGCTTGGATCATGTAATGTATTTTACGTAATGTTGTATGTGTTACAAACTCGCCAAGTACTTCGGCCGAATTTTTTTTTTCAATCTAATTTTTTTCGTTTGAAATTTTTTTCTTCAAGTTTCTTTTCATCCCGATTTTTTTTCTGGACTTTGTTCTTTTGACCGATTTTTATTTTTGTACATTGGTGACTTTTTTCAATAACCAACTAATTTTTCCTTTTTTTTAAATACTCCATCCTCACGCGACAATAAAATACTTGTCCTATCATTGATATTATAAATTTTAGTGCTGAACGTAAATCATTGGCTTTACCATTTCTGTTTTTGTAAAGTAATTATTTTTTTTTATGCACAAATCGATCATTTACTTGTAGACTCTGTTTTTTACCGGACACTCACGATGGGCATTGTTGCTTTTTTTCTTGGGATCTCGATGAAATATGTGAAGTTTTTCATTTCTATTTGTCATTTGGAGTATAGTTATTTTATAGAAACAATCTTCTTTTTCCTGTCTCGAACTTGCCAATTTTTTAAAAATTTTGTACTTTTTTGGGTAGTTTTTTTCTGTGAAAACAAATGGAAACAGGGGTCAACAAATGTACTTGTCCAAGGTTTTTTCCCCGGGGAGGGGATTTTTGGCCAGGATATAACTTCTTTTTTCTGAACAGCTCCGAATCCTAGAATTTTTACATGATAACAGATAATCCTTGAATATCTATGCTGACATAATCAGTAAAATCCTAGCTCAATATCAAATATGCAATGCGATGCTATAAAGAAAAAGCGAACGAACTTAGTACAGCTTGCACAAACAAAGCGCAGAAATTCATTTCAGTTAACACCTTGCGTCTCCTGCAGTATATTAAGAAATTCGATACATATATTTGGTGCGTCTCAGCAATGTGCATTTCACTAATATGAGAAAAACATGAGCGAAAGGCCAAAACTGAAACCGTATAGAAATATTTGTGAAACACTTTTTTTTTAACAAATCATATCACAATGCACACTAAAAACTTGAATGAATATTGAATTTTTACATTATTTTCTCATGCTTTTATTTCCACTTATATCTTTTGCACAAGCCTGACCGAGCGATGCCATTACACTATTGCTGAATTTCTGATCCTTCGACTTGTTGTGAAATATGATAACAGATGATCCTTGAATATTTACGGTAACATAATCAGTAAAACCCCAGCTCAATGTAAAATATATAGTGCGATGCACAAAAAGAAAGAGCGAAGGAACTTAGCACAGCTCGCAGTAACGAAGCGGTGATCCTTGTATGCAAAGGAAATAAGGCATCTCTTGTTTCCGCAAGGAATAGCAAATGCTTCATTGCTTTAAGTTTCACCAGTTTTTTTAGATCGAATTGTCGAAGCAGAGAATCTCAGCCCAATTCACAGCTCGCAGTGCCTTCAGTATATTGGTAAATTTCTTGAAGCCGAACAGAAAAACTGAAGGAACTGAGCACAACCTGCAGAATATTGGAAATTTTATGTTTATTTGTAGACCGCACCTGAAAAGTATTGGAAATCATGATTTCACGACAAAAGTAATTTGTCAAATTTTTATAATTAAAGTATTTCATCAACAATTAATATTTTTACAGGTTTTTATTTATGAGCACATGATACATCTTGTCGCAACTATTTTCATACACTCACTTTTGGAAAAAAAGCAGTCTTTTGATCTGTAAGAAAAATTTAAGTGACATGATTGAAAAACAAAAAATCGTTGCGTTCTAGATCGAAACTTCAACATCATTATTTGCGAATTCACGCATTTTCAGAACGTTTAATACTGATTTTTTGAGGTTATGTTCGTCGTATTTTCTAGCACTTATTCCGGCCACACGAATTAATGGTTTTATTCGGATTATTTTATACGGAAAAATAAAAATGATAACCTCAACGAGTGGTGAGGTTTGGCATTTCTGGAATCCGAAACACAAATGATTTCATCAACGGGTGCGAGGTTATCTTTTTTAATTTCGCTAATGATTAATTCCGAGATATTAAAAAATATTATTACCACATTTCGCAATATTTATATATTACCGTTTTTTCGCACTATTTATATATTCAAACTATTTATGAATCACGATTTTTTACAATCTAAAAAACACGCGATTTACACGACTCGCACTTTACCCTGTCAAAAGTCAAAACTCAAAACTACCGTTACACTGGTTAAACATTCAAAATTTCCGTGGTATAGGTGCAGAGAAATGTAGTCACAGGGCCACGTTTTAAAACATCACTCGTGTGCACACTGGTTTACCGGTTTTTCGCACTATTCAAAAGTTTCCGTTTTTTCGCACTATTTATATATTACCATTTTTTCGTACTATTTATCCAAAAAACACGCGGTTTACACGTTCAAACATTCAAACTGTCCGCCGGATCGGTACAGAGGAAAGTCGACATAACCAAAAACATCGTAAGTAAAGAAAGTTTCCGCCGGATCGGTACAGAAGAAAGTCACTCGCGACCAATAGAAACTCGTCGCTTCCGTCACCGGAGACCAACTTTCATGAAAATGGGTCATGATGGGCATCAAAAGCCCTTTGATCGTGTCGTCTGCGCGCATATACAGACACACTGAATCTTTCAATGTGTTGGCGCTTTTGCATAACTTTGCATGTGCAAAGTTTTTTCTCAGCAATTACGGCATCAATCGTGCTGATTTAAAGCTCAATCGAGGGAGTCTAGCGTAATTAGTCTCCAGTTCAATTTTCAGATCATAATATTTCTTCTGGGCTCCACAATTAAAGAAAATGGATCCCCCCACCACCGAATTTGCTTTATTCAGAGATAATATACTCGGGTGAGTCTCGGGCCAGCAGACGACAGAGCTGTCAAATGTACTTGTCCCGAGACTCTACCGAGTCTCTTGATTCGCGGTGGTGGGGGTAAAATTGGCATGTCATTTTGTTCATTTACGAAGCACAGGAGTCATTTGATGGCTTGAAAATTTAACTGGAGGCTAATTAAGAAATTCTCTTTCGATTGAGCCCAAAATCAGCATGATCGGTGGCGTAGTTGCTGAGAAAAAACTTTGCACAGGCTCAAGATTATGTAAAAAATACTAACACATCGAAGGATTCGACGTATCTGTATATGACACAATCAAAGGCGTTTTGATGCCCATCAAAACCCATTTACATGAAAGCCGGTCTCTGGCGACGAGAGCAACGAGCTGCGATTGGTCACAACTACTTTTCTCTCTCTTTTCTCGGTACCGACACAGCGGAAAGTTCTCTCTCTTTTCTCGGTACCGACACAGCGGAAAGTTTGAATGGAGTTTCGACACAACGAAGTGCGGGACGTGCGAGCAATGAATAAAACGATTCACGGTGGTGAGGTAAAAACTGAAATTCATTTTCTTTAATTACGAAGCTCAGGAGGCAAATGATGATTTGAAAATTGAACGGGAGATTTATTACGAAAAAATACTTCGATTGAGCCTTAAATCAGCACGATTGATGCCGTATTTGCTGAGAAAAAACTGCACAGGCTCAAGATTATGCTACATCGAAGTATTGGCTTGTCTGTATACGACACAATGAAAGGCCTCTTGACGCCTTCCGAGCTTGTGATTGGCCATTCCGTTTCATCTTTCTCTACCTATACCACGCAAAGTCTGAACGGAGTTTTCGAAGTGAGAATAAGTGCTTATACGCGAGACGTGTTTGTGGATAAATTCGGGAAAAAAAATATTTCGCGATCTGTGAATAAATAAATAGTTCGAAGTACCCATACCGCGGAAAGTCTGAACGGAATTTTCGAAGTGAGCAGTGCTTACGCGGGTCCTGTTGTGGATAAATTCGGGAAAAATATTATTTCGCGATCTATGAATAAATTTATTCACAGATCGCGAAATAATTTTAGATCGTACGCGTACGATCCAAAAATGATTTCTTTAATATAAATTCAATGACAGCAATTTAGAGTTTCATCAAATTCACGTATTTTTTATTTTTTTCCCCCTTTCGATCGCGACTAATTAGAATCTCGTGGCTTAAACAGTATTGAAAATATGAATTTTTTTTCACGAACATTTGTGAGGTTATAAATATCGTGGTTAGGTTCGATCGACTCTTGGTTACAGTAATAATAAGAAAGTGATGGTGTGAAAATAGTGAAGTGCTTTTAATCAACTTTCGAACAGTGCTGAAATGAATATGCATTTTTTTATTATTGTTAACCTTGCAGTTTTTATTTTCCACACTTAACTCTACGACGGAATTTCTCTTTCGCGATTAAATGTTCCTCGTATAAGATTTCTTGAGAAATCATTCTTTTCGCTTCTTTGATAACTATGAAATGGTATACGTTGAACTGTTAATCGTGATTGGTGTGAATCGATGTAAATTTGGAAAAGAAACTCTATAAAACTAATAATGAGTGTCAAAAAAATGTATATGGCAAAGTTTGTTATTATCATGTCGAGTTTTGAACAGTGTTTAATAAATATTTTTTTTAACTCTACACCGTTGACAATTTATTTTATTGGTCCCTTTCCTCTTTATTATAAAATGTTCCTCGTTTGCCATAATAAGATTTGTACATCATGAAATGTTCCTTGCATGATAATTGTTGATCCATTTCAAAAGATTTTCGACGTCGTTTTTCTATCCAAAATATGGTGTAGAATCATCTCGCGTTTGATGTATTAATAGACAAATACACTGTCAACCTGCATTTGGATATAAATGGATGCATCTGGATGATAACCGTAGTAAGTAATGATATATCTTTATGTCAAAATGGCTCGTATAATATATCTTTATGTCAAAAGACTATGGCGGTATATACTCCATATCCTATCAAAATTTGAATCTTTGGATTGCAACGAATGCCTATAGACTCTGGAAATTCTGTGAAGCGACAAATGTACCAAGTATTTCCACTTTTTGGCTCCGATTGTAGCATTATGAATTGAACATTTTGTTATGAAAATTCTTTGGTTGTTCATTTGTCAATGGGATCAAAAATATTGTCTTCGGTACACCATGAATATATGGGGCATTCTATACCAAATTGACCTATCAAATGAGTTTGCATCTGCGATTTCGCTACAATTGGGATATGTTTTAGTACATATTGAAAGACATTTCTGTGATTTTTTTCGATTTTTTTCGGCCAATAGCTTCGGAGATATCGATTTTTTGAAAATTTGACGATTTTTTTTTCAAATGCCCATAACTTTTTGAAAAATTCATCAATTTTGGTTTTTTTTTTTTTAAATTATTCGTTTTCAAACGTAGTTTATAGAAAAGAAACGAATTAATTTCTTCGCTTCAGTCATCTACAGTTTTTTTTCAATTTTGTGTTGAAATCGCGTTTTTGAAGATGTGTGGGTCCTTCGATTTTTTTTTTTTTATTCTCAAAAAAACTTGACAGAATTTGAAAATTTTTAAGCCTAGTCCCATCGTGGGCCAAGTATTATTACTATATTTTTTCGATTATTGAAATTTTTTTTTTTTCTCGAAAGATTTTTGAAAATTCTAGGAATATCATTCCGAAAGGACTTTAACAACTATTCTAAGAAACATAAGTTCTATAATAAATTTTTCATTGAAAACAATGAAAAAAAAAAAATTTGCACACAATGACAAGTACTTGTTAGGTAATAATTTTATTGTGTATTCTGTGTTTATTGTGATTCACTCTTTCTGTCGTTTAAACAATTTAACTACTTTTCCTTGATCGGATAAGGAAAATTGCTTAACTGTAATTGATTCATCTTTATTTGGAACTACACAATGCAATTTTTGAGTACCCGTCACTGGTTTTGCTCGAATATATCGAGATTGCAGAGTATTTTTGTTTTTTTCATAATCAATATTTGATGAATATCTTATTTCAATAGACGGTAAATTGTTAGGATGTGCAGCCCATTCATACAGCTCTTGAGGTGTCGTGATCTGTCGATCATATGGTAATTGTAAGCTTGCTCGTGATGCTAATCTTTTAATTGTGCCGCCAACGCCATCGCAAGGACCTTTTCCATGTGCTGTGGCAAAAAAGTGCCATTCAGCATCTACACCAAAATCTTTTTCGTGGTAATAAAGATTCACAAAATTTTTAATGTTCTTGAATTGCTGTGGCGCGCCATCTGAAAAGTAGCAAATTTTCTTTGCACTTTTCGATATAGTTTTGATGTATTCGATAACAATTTTAATGAATACGTGAACTGCATCAGCATCATGAGAAGTGCAGTCAGATATTATTACTATACTTCTGTGACATAATTCGTCATCTGTCTTGAAATATATCACCACTGGAAATATAGTCGCCTGTTTATTGTTCCAATGGAATCCAGGCGCTGCATCTTGAATTACAAATGCGTAATTTTCGGCAAAATCACATATCACAATAAAATCATCGACTTCTAATGATTCTTTTTTGTATCTTAGAAATTTTGCTTGTTCTTTAGCAATGAAAGCATGAGGCAAAAGATTAATCATCTGAGAACAAAAATCTTCTACAAAGTCAAATGAACTTTTTGTAAAAGTTTCAAGACTCGTTCTAGGATGAGCAACCCAGTGCTTGTAGGTTATATCATCAACATAGTTGTTGTCAAGCAGATTCACTAATACATCTTCGAGTTTATCAATTCCCGGACAATTTGCACATTCGCCATAATAGCAGTTTGTCGAAGGATTTTCGCATATAACGATTTCGAAACAGTCATGATAATCTACTAACGGTTTCGCAAGGTTTTTCGATAATTTGCCCAAGTTACAACCTGAAATCGATTAAAAACAATAATAGTAACTTTTTTAAAGAAAAAAAAAAAAAGATGAACAGTTAAAGTCCAATTTTTGTATGCTTACCTATAATCATTAGCTTAATGTTCTGGTGCATTGAACAAACACACACGGTATGCGTACCGACAGGCCCAGCAAGAACACATTGCTTTGGACGCATCGAAGCAAATGTTGAAAAGCCAATTTTATAATCCGGATAACGCAGTTTGAAAAGCTGATATAATTCTTTGAGATTTGAAAGAATAAGCCTTTTTTGAATGTGCTCACGTTCGCCATTTTCATTTCGTACGGAAACGAAATCTTTCATACCAGGCATCATCATGCTCATTTCATCATCAACATAAAACTCTGATACCTTCAACTTAATATCTTCAGATAAACGACAGCCTAATCAAAAGGGTTGTAGAATGAGTAAAATTACAAATAATAAAATAATATTAAAAAAGAGTAAACTTTTATTTTTACCTAGCTTTGGATCGCGCAATGACAATATTCCATTTTTTTCCCTCAGGCTTTTAGCAGCTTTAGCTAAATATTTTGTCGAACCCATTACTTTACACATTTTATAAATGGTCCAGTTTGGGGGTAACACAGTGAGGATTTGAATTTTTTGAGATTTGTTAGTATCCTTGTCATGAAACTTCAATTTCAAAGCCTCAATCATTGTCAAATAATCGTCTGAGTCCGATTGGCTTTCAAAACCTTGCCCCAATCCTAATGTGATTGACAAGCTGCTAGCAGTATCGGTGATTTTTGTTTTTAAGTATGTTTCATTGTCTATTTTGTAAGACAATATTGGCGATTGGTTCAACATTTTCAACGCATCGTTAATAACGGGTAGTTGCGAAGCCAAACTTATTTGTGACGAACTACTAGGTTGGGATTCAATTTCTTCACTAGACATCGGCTGTGATTCTAAGACAGAGGAAACGTGAAAATTCGGATGATAAAAAACCGTATAAGGTATTTTTTGACAATTTAAAGATTAAAAAAAAAACAAAAAAAAACCTCATGGTTTACCTCTTATGGGAGATTCGGAAATAGCTTGATTCTCATCATCATCGTCGACGTCCATACCATCACCAGCATCATTGTCAGTCGAATCTTTTGCATGTATAAGATTGAATTGCTTTCTACAGTTCGAACACAAATAGTCGGAACGGAGGAAACTGTGTTTTTTCTGCATGTTTTCTGTGGCTAACCTCAATCCTTTCGTGATATTGTGATTTTTCAATTGAAATGGATTACAACAAGAAAAGTATTTTCTCGAAGTTTCCATGGTACAAAAATTTTGCCTACAACAAAATCAATAATAAATATTTTTGCCACCCGTGCAGGCTAGACGAAAAGCGCGAAGACCAGTTGATAATGTTGTGAAAAACACAGCAGTTTTTTTTAGGTAAAGTTAGGTTTTACCAGTAGCGAAAAAGGCGATTGCCACGCCGCCTGACGGCGCTGTTGTGATGCAAGATGCAAGGTAGCAAGAGTACGACTGTAAAATTCGTTCGTTAGCATTAAAAATCAAAATACCAAATATTTATTATAAGAATGATAACAAAAATGAAAAATACTGTATTTTTAAATATTGATTGATGAACGAAGTGTAATTTTTTGTCATGCGACATATAACGAAAAAATTCAAAAATAGTAAAAATACTTGGCCCACGATGGGACTAGGCTTGAAAATTTTCAAATTCTGTCAAGTTTTTTTGAGAATGAAAAAAAAATCGAAGGAGCCACACATTCTCAAAAACGCGATTTCATTCGATCAAGGAAAAGTAGCTAAATTGTTTAAACGACAGAAAGAGTGAATAAATATTCACAATAAAAATATTACCTAACAAGTAATTATGTGTGTGAATTTTTTTTTTTTTCATTGTTTTCAATGAAAAAAAAAAAAAATTTCAAAAATCGAAAAAATATAGTAAAAATACTTGGCCCACGATGGGACTAGGCTTAAAAATTTTCAAATTCTGTCAAGTTTTTTTGAGAATTAAAAAAAAAAAATCGAAGGACCCACACATCTTCAAAAACGCGATTTCAACACAAAATTGAAAAAAAACTGTAGATGACTGGAGCGAAGAAATTGATTCGTTTCTTTTCTATAAACTACGTTTGAAAACGAATAATTTAAAAAAAAAAAACCAAAATTGATGAATTTTTCAAAAAGTTATGGGCATTTGAAAAAAAAATCGTCAAATTTTCAAAAAATCGATATCTCCGAAGCTATTGGCCGAAAAAAATCGAAAAAAATCACAGAAATGTCTTTCAATAAGCACTAAAACATATTCCAATTGTAGCGAAATCGCAGATGCAAACTCATTTGATAGGTCAATTTGATATGGAATGCCCCATATGCAAAATTTCAGAATTTTGTTTGGCTCAATATGCTCTACATTTTTTCACATCCCCGCTTTAGTTGTAGCATAATGAATTTTAAAAAACTGTTTCAGAAAGTCTTCCGATGTGTTTTTTCTGACATTATCAAAATTTATATCTTTGGATTGCAACGAATGCCTACAAACTTCGGAAATTGTGTCAAGCGACAAATGTACCAAATACTTCTACTTTTTGCCTCCGATTTTAGCATTATGAATTGAACTTTTGTTATGAAAATTCTTCGGTTGCTCATTTGTCGATGGAATCAAAATTATTGTCTTCGGAATGCCATGAATATATGCAAAATTTCAGAATTTTGTATGGCTCAATATGCGCTCTATTTTTTCACTTCACCACTTTAGTTGTAACATTATGAATTTTGAAAAATTGTTTCAGGAAGTCTTTCGATGTGCTTTTACTGATATGATAAAAATTTGTATAATTGAATTGCAATGGATACCTACAGCCTTTGAAAATTCTGTGAAGCGACAAATGTGCCAAGTATTTTCCCTTTTGCTCATTTGTCGATGGGTTAAGAATTGCTGGCTTCAGAATGCCATGCATACATGCAAAATTTCAGAATTTTGTTGGGCCCAATATGCGCTACATTTTTTAAATTCCCTAATTTAGTTGTAGCATTATGAATTTTGAAAAATTGTTTCAGGAAGTCTTCTGATGTTTTTTACTGATATTATCAAAATTTGTATCATTGGATTGCAACGGATACCTACAGACGTTGGAAATTCTGTAAAGCAACAAATGTACAAATATTTCCACGTTTTGGCTTCGATTGTGGCATTAAGAATTTAAAATTTTGTTATGAAAATTCTGTGGTTGCTCATTTGTCAATGGGATCAGAATTATTGTCTTCGGAACGCCATGAATATATGCAAAATTTCAGAATTTCATTCGGCTCAATTGAGCTATATTTTTTCACTTCCCTACTTTAGTTGTAGCACAATAAATTTTGAAAAATTGTTTTACGAAGTCTTGTGATGTGTTTTTACTGATATTATCAAAATTTGTATCATTGAATTGCAACAGATACGTACAGACTTTGAAATATCTGTGAAGTAACAAGTGTGCCTAATATTTCCACTTTTTTGCTGGAATAGTGGCATTATTAGGACTTGAAAATTTTATTATGAAAATTATTCGCTTGCTCATTTTTGGATGGGATTAAAATTCGGCTTCGAAAAGTAATGGCTACATGCAAAGTTCATAAACTTTATTGAGCCTAATGTGTGGTATGCTTGAGTTGTGGCATGATTAATTCAAAAAATTGTCAGAAAGTCTTTGGTTCCTTTTTTCTGGAAGTATAAAAATATGTTTCATTGGAACGCACCGTATACTTACAAACTTTGGAAATTTCCTGGGGCAACATGTGTGCTCAGTATTTCTACTTTTTGGCTGCTATTGTGGCATAACGAATTGAAAAATATTTTCAAAAAGATTTGCTCTACGGATGCTCTGGTTGTGATGGTACGAAAATTTGCACGAAGATAATGCAACTGGTACAACTCAACTCGATCCATTTTCTTGGGCACAGTACTGATATAAGTTTGCCCGCTTTGTTGAATTTATTGTTTTAAAATATCCACAACATACTTTCTGAACTTTTCAAAATTCAAAGATAATATTAAAATATCTGTAAGTTCTAGTTTTAAGGCTTTCACGGCCATTATTGTTATAAATATCAAAATTTGCATCAAAATTTGTATCATGGGAATGTAGCCGATACCTACAAACTTTTAACATTTTGTGAAGCGCCAAGTATTTCCACTTTTTGTCTCTGATTGTGGCATTATGAATTGAAAAATTTATTACAAAAAGTCTTCGGCTGCTCATTTTTGGATGGGATTAAAATTTCTGTCCTCAGAACGCAATAGATACATCCAAATTTTCTGAACTTTGTTGGGCTTAAAGTGCACTATGTTTTTTCACTTTTCCACTTTAGTTATAGCATAATAAATTTAAAAAGTTGTTTCAGAAAGTCTTCGGGTGCTCTTCTTCTGATAGTATCAAAATTTGTATCATTGGAATGTAGCCGATATATACAAATTTTGACCTTTTTGTGAAGAGGAGACATGTCTTGTGTGCTAAGTATTTCCACTTTTTAGCTCTGATTATAGCATAATAAATTGAAAAAGTTTTATTCTAAACGCTTTCCTCTACAGTCACTTTGGTTTGTTCAATATATTGTTTTGGAGTTCCCATAACATACTATTTGAATTTTTCTATATTCAATGAGAATATTGAAATAGTTGTAACTTTTTATTTCCATGGTAGTAACTTCTTCAATGGTATTGAAAAATAATCATGATTCCACCTTGTTAATAAAAATAAGAATGAAAAAATGCGTGAACTTTTTTCACAATAGATTCGATGTTTTCTCTAAACATACATGAAACGGGTTTTTTATTTTATCATTAATCAAAAATGAAAAATTTCGAAAAAAATCGCCCCATTTTTATCAACAAGCTGAAATAAGCGTAATATTTTTTACCACAAATCTACAAATATAACAAGGAGATACTGCTATTTAATATGTTTCTTTGATAAACACAAATTCAAATAGCTACAAATTCTATGGAAAAGTTCTGACTCTTCTAATCTTGCTCTCAAAAGCTTTGTAAATTTTTGTATCAGACTCCCAGTTCCCGACTTATTTTAGCCTGATTCCAGAAAGGTAAATCGAAATGTCAAAAAAATTTGACTGGCTCGAGAATAAAAAAAATGCCAAATTGAAAATTCCAAAACACGTGCCCCTTTATTTCATAGGGAAAAAACTTGACTCGAAGTAGAAGGGGTCAGGGTTTGGAAATGAAAAAGCGATAATTTCCCAATATAACCTTTTTCTAATCTATATAAAGCGAGATGTTTGAAAAGAAAGAGAAAAAACGAATCATATCACGCATAAAAATCCCCCTCGTGGAAGAAACCTGGATAAGTATATTTGTTCACCGCCGTTCTCATATTTTTCCACGAATATACATACACTGCAAAAACCTGTTCTCGCAAAAATCCCTGAGAAAATCAAACCCTATCAAAAAGTAAGAAAAGTGACCACTCTCAAAAAATGTATCAAATAAATTCAAATCACACAAAACAAAATGAGTTAATCCTCGCGAAAAGCTAAGGTTGGGTTTCGCAAAAAGTTATAAAATAAATTGAGATATACCAAAATATATGTGCCCAGTACGGGAGGCTCTATCGTGTGAAAAAATCTTCAAATAATGTTGAATGTTGATAGAGAAAAGAATCAAGTTCAAAAATGCAGTTGTTTTACCAACCAGAATGAAAATAAAAACTCTGTATCAATAAGGGTCCGAAGCAAAAAAAGATTGCAAACGAAAAAAAATTAGATGAAAAAGAATTTCGGCCGAAGTACTTGGCGAGGTTGTCACCATGACCGATACATTATGTAAATTAAGTGAAAAAACATTTGTCAAGTACTTCGGCCGAATTTTTTTTCAATCTAATTTTTTTCTATGTTTTATAAAATAATTTGTAAGTCAAAGATGAGGCATCATATTCTTCCGTCATTTCATCTTTGAAAGAATAATAATTCTGAGGCTCCTGATAGTAAAGTTAAATATAATTATCTGTTTATAGCTTAGATCGAAATTGCTAATATCCTCGCTGCCTTTTCGCCCCTGAATGCCTTATTCTAATACACAACTTGAAAGCTAATGATAAAGTATTTAATTTTCTGAATTTTCGCCTTGGGGAAAAATTGGTATTTGAGGTCTCTTCTAGAACACCTTCCTGCCAAGCTATAATCAAATAATAACCTATCAACGAATTACTAACATCTCGAGAAAACACTTCGATTCTATAGTTAACTCTTTTGAAAACATAACTTTTTTTCTTATCACTGGAACGAAACGCTCCTATATTTAAACAACCTCAATAACAAGGAATTTATGGTAGAAAATCTGTCTCATTCTTTAATGTCGAATTAGTAGTATGAGCAATACTGATTCCTGACATTGAAATAAGTCGATGATGTAATGATGTAGACACGTTGTAAGTTTTTTTGTTATATACAGGCTCTATTGGAGTTTATATAAAGCGAAATATATGAAAATATTATAGAAAAAAGAAGTGATATCAAATAGCAAAAATCCCCTCCCGGGGAAAAAAAACTTGGACAAGTACATTGGTGGTCCCTCGTTTCCCTATGATATCACAAAAAGTCCAAAACCCCACTTAAATTTTTTTATTTAATGTTTACTAATTTTATTCATATTCCGGAGGGAAACCAACCATATAGATCACGAAATAACCGGCCAAAAAACCAGACTTCACAATAATTGTCACTTTGAATTTATTTCCACAGAACAACACAAGAATCAAAACATTAAAAAATCAGAATTATCAAAATGAGAAAAACACCACTTATAATTGGTGTGTAAGAAGTATCAATAGTCTAGAAAAAAATGAAGAAAGATCGACATCTAAGTTACGTGCAGCAGTAAAATTTATGATATCAGTACTAGGACAAGTATTTCTTTGATGACTGAGAAGATATCAATATGGACGTACCGGCAACGTAGGGCATGCAGTTGGTGCATTGCTTCTGGGATCTCCTAAGTCGAATAGCTACTTTTGTTTTGGCTGTGGCGTGACCAATGTTGCCAAATAGTATTTACTTACATGACCTAATGAAACAACATTGCCTGCGCCGTGGCTAAAATAACGAAAAACAAGCAGGAATAGGAAGTTTCGTATAAGATCGCGTGCTTTTGTAATGTTAAAAAAAAACATTAATTTATGTCTGTACATGATAGCACAGTTTTGTTTGATTGGTAATAATTTGATGAACGTTCACCACCGTACGTTGAGCGTATACGCACAGAGTACTTGTCCGGCCCATAACTTTTTATTAAAATTGCTCATTCCAGTAAAAATCAGTGGTCTCTCTCAAAAGTCAAGGGTCATAAATACGCACTTTTTCATTATTGGTAATATCTTATTTAATTTTTATTTTTTATGATTAATCCCGCATAATGGTTTAAATTCTCTTTTTCAAAACATAAAGGGCTATTTTGATAGTTGGCGCCCAAGAACATCAAAATGAAACGAACGGAGGGGTATTATTTTGTGTGAAATTTGCGTGATCTTAAAACTTTAGATACAAATTTGACGGTGCATTCAGAGCCCACATTGATCTTTTGACCATTAACCAGTGGTTACTTAGATCTTCTACTAATAAATAGTAGCTTTCCAAAATATAATAACTTTCGTTGCTGGCAATAATAGTTTTCGAAAGTATGATACGCTACATTGCTGGCAATAGTTTACTGACAATGAGTCGTATCTTCAGAAATTTCATAATTGACTGCACCTTATGTTAATGTAATTTTATGATGACTACGAACACCATTTTATTCCGATTGAATAGACGTCGAATGTTGTTTATGATACAAGGCCATTCTGAAATTCGCAGAAGAATTGATTTTCTTGTAAATTTCTGACGGGTTAAAGCAACGCATGCAACGAAAAGCACCTCCAATTTGATTTTCACTTGAATGAGCAATTTTAATAAAAAGTTATGGGCCGGACAAGTACTCTGTGCGTATACGCTCAACGTACGGTGGTGAACGTTCATCAAATTATTACCAATCAAACAAAACTGTGCTATCATGTACAGACATAAATTAATGTTTTTTTTTAACATTACAAAAGCACGCGATCTTATACGAAACTTCCTGTTCCTGCTTGTTTTTCGTTATTTTAGCCACGGCGCAGGCAATGTTGTTTCATTAGGTCATGTAAGTAAATACTATTTGGCAACATTGGTCACGCCATAGCCAAAACAAAAGTAGCTATTCGACTTAGGAGATCCCAGAAGCAATGCACCAACTGCATGCCCTACGTTGCCGGTACGTCCATATTGATATCTTCTCAGTCATCAAAGAAATACTTGTCCTAGTACTGATATCATAAATTTTACTGCTGCACGTAACTTAGATGTCGATCTTTCTTCATTTTTTTCTAGACTATTGATACTTCTTACACACCAATTATAAGTGGTGTTTTTCTCATTTTGATAATTCTGATTTTTTAATGTTTTGATTCTTGTGTTGTTCTGTGGAAATAAATTCAAAGTGACAATTATTGTGAAGTCTGGTTTTTTGGCCGGTTATTTCGTGATCTATATGGTTGGTTTCCCTCCGGAATATGAATAAAATTAGTAAACATTAAATAAAAAAATTTAAGTGGGGTTTTGGACTTTTTGTGATATCATAGGGAAACGAGGGACCACCAATGTACTTGTCCAAGTTTTTTTTCCCCGGGAGGGGATTTTTGCTATTTTCCTATTCTTCGGGCACTTCCTTTGGAAGAATAATGTAATTCTGAGGCTCTTTTTAAAAATAAAGTTAAATAATTATCTGCCTTTTCCCCCTTGAATAACTTATTACAATAGACAACTGAGTAGGTAATAAAAAATCATTTCATTTTCTGGTTTACCGTCTTTGAGAAGAAACTGTTACAAGTGGCAAAAATCCCCTTCCGGGAAAAAAAACCCGGACAAGTACATTGGTGGTAACTCGCTTCCCTATAATATCACAAAAAATGGACCAAAATTCAAAACCCCACTTTAAAAAAAAGAATTTTCAATGTTTTTCATTTATATCCCAGAGGAAAACCAACCATATAGATCATCAGAAAATATTCGACCAAAAAATCAGATTTCACAACATAATTTATTATGTATACAGACTCTGTTGGATTGGAGTCTATATGAAGCGAAATATTTTAAAATACCATAGAAAAAAGAAGTGATATAAATTGGCAAAAATCCCCCCCCCCCCCCCCGGGGAAAAAAAACTCGGACAAGTACATTGGTGGTCCCTCGTTTCCCTATGATATCACAAAAAATCCAAAACCTCACTTAAAAACATAACAAAAATCGTTACCTATTCATTCATATTTTGGAGGAAAACCAGATTTCACAATAAATGTTATTTGAATTTATTACCACAGAACAAAAAATAGCAAAAATCCCCTCCTGGGGGAAAAAACCCCGGACAAGTATATAATAAATAAGTAATAAAAAGTTATGGGCTGGACAAGTACTCTGTGCGTATACGCTCAACGTACGGTGGTGAACGTTCATCAAATTATTACCAATCAAACAAAACTGTGCTATCATGTACAGACATCAATTAAAGTTTTTTTTTAACATTACAAAAGCACGGGATCTTATGCGAAACTTCCTGTTCCTGCTTGTTTTTCGTTATTTTAGCCACGGCGCGGGCAATGTTGTTTCATTAGGTCATATAAGTAAATACTATTTGGCATCATTGGTCACGCCATAGCCAAAACAAAAGTAGCTACTCGACTTAGGAGATCCCAGAAGCAATGCACCAACTGCATGCCCTACGTTGCCGGTACGTCCATGTTGATATCTTCTCAGTCACCAAAGAAATACTTGTCCTAGTACTGATATCATAAATTTTACTGCTGCACGTAACTTAGATGTCGATCTTTTTTCATTTTTTTCTAAACTATTGATACTTCTTACCGAGGGGCTGCTCACTCGCTAATTCCGTGGCTCGTCGATTTCCAAAAGAAATCGATTTCTTGTGCTTTCGACTACGATTTTCACGATTTCTGAATCCATGAGATTACTTGTGATTTCGTGTGATTTATGCTGATTCTAACGATTACGAGTGATTTCTAAATTTAAAAAATCACTGATTTCTAGACTGAAGGACATTGATCAAGAGACTCGGTAGAGTCTCGGGACAAGTACATTGACAGCTCTGTCGTCTGCTGGCCCGAGGCTCGCCGAGACTATACTTTCTCGAAACAAAACTTTTCGCGGTGGTGGGGGTAAAATTGGCACATCATTTTGTTCGTTTTCGAAGCTCACGAGTCGTTTGAGGCCTTGAAAATTGAACTGGAGATTCATTAAGAAATTATCTTTCGAATGAGCCCAAATTTAGCACGATCGGTGACGTAAATGCTGAGAAAAAACTTTGCACGGGCTCAAAATCACGCAAAAGTCACCTACACATTCAAGAATCAGACGTGTCTGTATACAACACCAAAGCCGTCTGAAAGTGTCTCTCGAGTTTCTGATTGGTTCATTCTGACGACACCCATATATATATAACACTATCAAAGACCTCATGTCCTCGCGGCTAACTTCACGGCGCTGTCGCAGACCGACGTCACATGAGACTAGCTCCACCTCGTCGCTATATATATATATACCGAACCGCGGAAAGTTTGACAGGTCCAGTGTTGTTATTATCTCTGAATAAAACGATTCACCGTGGTGGGAGTAAAAACTGAAATTCATTTTCTTTAATTACGAAGCTCAGGAGGCATATGATGATTTGAAAATTGAACTGGAGATTTATTACGAAAAAATACTTCGATTGAGCCTTAAATCAGCACGATTAATGCCGTATTTGCTGAGAAAAAACTTTGCACAGGCTCAAGATTATGCTGACATCGAAGTATTGGCATGTCTGTATACGACACAATGAAAGGCCTCTTGACGCCTTCCGAGCTTGTGATTGGCCATTCCGTTTCATCTTTCTCTACCTATACCACGCAAAGTCTGAACGGAGTTTTCGAAGTGAGAATGAGTGCTTATACGCGAGACGTGTTTGTGGATAAATTCGGGAAAAAAATTATTTCGCGATCTGTGAATAAATAAATAGTTCGAAGTACCCATACCACGGAAAGTCTGAACGGAATTTTCGAAGTGAGCAGTGCTTACGCGGGTCCTGTTGTGGATAAATTCGGGAAAAATATTATTTCGCGATCTATGAATAAATTTATTCACAGATCGCGAAATAATCTTGTATCGTACGCGTACGATCCAAAAATGATTTCTTTAATATAAATTCAATGACAGCAATTTAGAGTTTCATCAAATTCACGTATTTTTTATTTTTTGCCCCCTTTCGATCGCGACTAATTAGAATCTCGTGGCTTAAACAGTATTGAAAATATGAATCTTTTTTCACGAACATTTGTGAGGTTATAAATATCGAGGTTAGGTTCAATCGACTCTTGGTTACAGCAATAATAAGAAAGTGATGGTGTGAAAATAGTGAAGTGCTTTTAATCAACTTTCGAACAGTGCTGAAATGAATATACATTCTTTTATTATTGTTAACCCTGCAGTTTTTATTTTCCACACTTAACTCTTCGACGGAATTTCTCTTTCGCGATTAAATGTTCCTCGTATAAGATTTCTTGAGAAATCGTTCTTTTCGTTTCTTTGATAAATATGAAATAGTGTACATTGAACTGTTAATCATGATTGGTGTGAATCGATGTAAATTTGGAAAAGGAACTCTATAAAACTAATAATGAGTGTAAAAAAAATGTATATGGCAAAGTTTGTTATTATCATGCCGAGTTTTGAGCAGTGTTTAATAAATATTTTTTCTTCATACCTCGGTCGAAAGTACGCACTTTCGGCCCCGATTTCAGAGCCGAAAGTTCAACATTCCTGCATTGGTAAAAAAAAACACGCTTGCCCTCTGTGACAGCGGGCGCAAAAAATTTTCCTGCCCTGCCGCCGATCATTTGTCTCTAACCGTGTTTTTTTTATTCAATATGTCAAAGCTGTCATTTCTCTTGGAATTGAGAGCAATTCATCAGCTCAGCAGTTCATTAGATTAGTTCAGTTTGGAATTAGAAACAGTGTTTAAAATAAAATAATGAACGAAGTGATTTCCACTGATGACTCCATGGACGAGGAAGAGGTGTTAAGAGATTTTGACGCGGAGGCGGAATTAATTATACAAACCGAAACTTGACCAAAAAAGTCGGCTGATCGGTACAAACTCGTCTACGAGAACTACAAAAAATGGAAGATAGAACATCAAAGTTCTTTGTCAAATTCAGAAGAAACGAATTTAGTTGTTTATTTTAAAGACTTGACCAAAAAACTGAAGCCGTCAACTTTATAGTGCATTTGGTCGATGTTAAAAAAAACTTTAAACACAAGAGACAATGTCGATTTAACCAAGTTCCAACTGCGTATTTCATGGGAATATTGTGAATAATTTGTATTATTCATCGGAGCAAACATCGAAATCTTGCTCAACCAATCGATCTCATGCTTACAAAAACTGCGTATTTCATAAGAATACAGTCAACAATTTTCATTATTCATGCGAACCCGATAAAAAAAATAAATAAATCGATTTAAAAAAATGGTACAAGTTTGAATTAATTTTTTTTTGTCTGAATCATGATTATATTTGATTTTTCTTTATACTTCGGTCGCAAGGACGTACATCCCGCATCGATTTCGATGCAGAAAGACCGAGATTCTTCCATTGGTAAAACAACAGAGTGACGGCGGGAGCAAAAACTTTTTTCACGCACATCTGTATGTAAGGCTGCCGTAACTGTCATCGATGACTTGTCTCTAACCGTGTTTTCTCTAATGTCAAAGCTGCCCCCAAAGCTCGTGATTTGATGCCTGCCCCCGACCAGCTGGCACTCGCTTCGCTCGTGCCGCAAATGTCGGGGCAGGCATCAAATCATTAATCTGTCGTGAGTCTATTGTACTTAATCGTACTTTCGACCGGGTATGAAGAAAAATAGTATACACAACACGGGCAGAAATTTGAGAGCCCTGAACTGCGCAACATGATGGCCCTCGGCTTCGCCTCGGGCATCATGATGCGCAGTGCAGGAATCTCAAACTTTCTGCCCTTGTTGTGTAATATACTATTTTTTAACTGTACACCGTTGACAATTTATTTTATTGGTCCTTTTCCTCTTTATTATAAAATGTTCCTCGCTGGCCATAATAAGATTTGTACACCATAAAATGTTCCTTGTATGATAATTGTTGGTCCATTCCAAAAGATTTTCGACGTCGTTTTTCTATCCAAAATATGGTGTAGAATCATCTCGCGTTTGATGTATTAATAGACAAATACACTGTCAACCTGCATTTGGATATATATGGATGCATCTGGATGATAACCGTAGTAAGTAATGATATATCTTTATGTCAAAATGGCTCGTATAATATATCTTTATGTCAAAAGACTATGGCGGTATATACTCCATATCCTATCAAAATTTGTATCTTTGGATTGCAACGAATGCCTATAGACTCTGGAAATTCTGTGAAGCGACAAATGTACCAAGTATTTCCACTTTTTGGCTCCGATCGTAGCATTATGAATTGAACATTTTGTTATGAAAATTCTTCGGTTGCTCATTTGTCAATGGGATCAAAAATATTGTCTTCGGAACACCGTGGATATATGCAAAATTTCAGAATTTTGTTTGGCTCAATATGCTCTATATTTTTTCACATCCCCGCTTTAATTGTAGCATAATGAATTTTAAAAAATTGTTTCAGAAAGTCTTCCGATGTGTTTTTTCTGACATTATCAAAATTTATATCTTTGGATTGCAACGAATGCCTACAAACTTCGGAAATTGTGTGAAGCGACAAATGTACCAAGTATTTCTACTTTTTGCCTCCGATTTTAGCATTATGAATTGAACTTTTGTTATGAAAATTCTTCGGTTGCTCATTTGTCAATGGGATCAAAATTATTGTCTTCGGAACGCCATGAATATATGCAAAATTTTAGAATTTTGTATGGCTCAATATGCGCTCTATTTTTTCACTTCACCACTTTAGTTGTAACATTATGAATTTTGAAAAATTGTTTCAAGAAGTCTTCCGATGTCCTTTAACTGATATTATCAAAATTTGTATAATTGAATTGCAATGGATACCTACAGCCTTTGAAAATTCTGTAAAGCGACAGATGTGCCAAGTATTTTCCCTTTTGCTCATTTGTCGATGGATTAAGAATTGCTGCCTTCAGAATGTCATGCATACATGCAAAATTTCAGAATTTTGTTGGGCCCAATGTGCGCTACATTTTTTCAATTCCCTAATTTAGTTGTAGTATAATGAATTTTGAAAAATTGTTTCAGGAAGTCTTCTGATATTTTTTTACTGATATTATCAAAATTTGTATCATTGGATTGCAACGGATACCTACAGACGTTGGGAATTTTGTAAAGCAACAAATGTACCAAGTATTTCCACTTTTTGGCTCCGATTGTGGCATTAAGAATTGAAAATTGTGTTATGAAAATTCTGCGGTTGCTCATTTGTCAATGGAATCAAAATTATTGTCTTCGGAACGCCATGAATATATGCAAAATTTCAGAATTTCATTCGGCTCTATTGAGCTATATTTTTTCACTTCCTCACTTTAGTTGTAGCATAATAAATTTTGAAAAATTGTTTTAGGAAGTCTTCTGATGTGTTTTTACTGATATTATCAAAATTTGTACCATTGAATTGCAACAGATACGTATACAGACTTTGAAATACTTGTGAAGTAACAAGTGTGCCCAATATTTCCACTTTTTTGCTGGAATAGTGGCATTATTAGGACTTGAAAATTTTATTATGAAAATTATTAGCTTGCTCATTTTTGGATGGGATTAAAATTTGGCTTCGAAAAGTAATGGCTATATGCAAAATTCATAAACTTTATTGAGCCCGATGTGCGGTATGCTTGAGTTGTGGCATGATTAATTCAAAAAATTGTCAGAAAGTCTTTGGTTCCTTTTTTCTGGAAGTATAAAAATTTGTTTCATTGGAACGCAACGTATACTTACAAACTTTGGAAATTTCCTGGAGCAACATGTGTGCTCAGTATTTCTACTTTTTAGCTCCTATTGTGGCATAACGAATTGAAAAATATTTTCAAAAAGATTTGCTCTACGGATGCTCTGGTTGTGATGGTACGAAAATTTGCACGAAGATAATGCAACTGGTACAACTCAACTCGATCCATTTTCTTGGGCACAGTACTGATCTAAGTTTGCCCGCTTTGTTGAATTTATTGTTTTAAAATATCCATAACATACTTTCTGAACTTTTCGAAATTCAAAGATAATATTAAAATACCTGTAAGTTCTAGTTTTGATGCTTTCACGGCCATTATTGTTATAAATATCAAAATTTGCATCAAAATTTGTATCATGGGAATGTAGCCGATACCTACAAACTTTTAACATTTTGTAAAGCGCCAAGTATTTCCACGTTTTATCTTTGATTGTGGCATTATGAATTGAAAAATTTATTACAAAAAGTCTTCGGCTGCTCATTTTTGGATGGGATTAAAATTTCTGTCCTCGGAACGCTATAGATACATCCAAATTTTCTAAACTTTGTTGGGCTTAAAGTGCACTATGTTTTTTCACTTTTCCACTTTAGTTATGGCATAATAAATTTAAAAAGTTGTTTCAGAAAGTCGTCGGGTGCTCTTCTGCTGATAGTATCAAAATTTGTATCATTGGAATGTAGCCGATATCTACAAACTTTGAACATTTTGTGAAGAGGAGACATGTGTGTTAAGTATTTCCACTATTTAGCTCTGATTATGGCATAATAAATTGAAAAAAATTTATTCCAAAGGCTTTCCTCTACAGTCGCTCTGGGTTTGATGGTATCAAAATTTGCTCAAAGCTAATGTGACTAATACAACTAAATTCATTTCATTCTCTTGGGTACGATCCTGATCTGAATTTTGGAGTTCCCATAACATACTATTTGAACTTTTCTATATTCAATGAGAATATTGAAATAGTTGTAACTTTTTATTTTCATGGTAGTAACTTCTTTAATGGTATTGACAAATAATCATGATTCCACCTTGTTAATAAAAATAAGAATGAAAAAATGCGTGAACTTTTTTCACAATAGATTCGATATGTTTTCTCTAAACATACGTGAAACTGGTTTTTTATTTTATCATTAATCAAAAATGAAAAATTTCGAAAAAAATCGCCCCATTTTTATCAACAAGCTGAAATAAGCGTAATATTTTTTACCACAAATCTACAAATATAACAAGGAGATACTGCTGATTAATATGTTTATTTGATAAACACAAATTCAAATAGCTACAAATTCTATGGAAAAGTTCTGACTCTTCTAATCTTGCTCTCAAAAGCTTTGTAAATTTTTGTATCAGACTCCCAGTTCCCGACTTATTTTAGCCTGATTCCAGAAAGGTAAATCGAAATGTCAAAAAAATTTGACTGGCTCGAGAATAAAAAAAATGCCAAATTGAAAATTCCAAAATACGTGCCCCTTTATTTCATGGGGAAAAAACCTGACTCGAAGTAGAAGGGGTCAGGGTTTGGAAATGAAAAGGCGATAATTTCCCAATATAACCTTTTTCTAATCTATATAAAGCGAGATGTTTCAAAAGAAAGAGAAAAAACGCATCATATCACGCATAAAAACCCCCTCGCGGAAAAAACCTGGACAAGTACATTTGTTGACCGCCGTTCCCATATTTATCCACTAATATACATACACTGCAAAAACCTGTTCTCGCAAAAATCCCTAAGAAAATCAAATCCTATCAAAAAGTAAGAAAAGTGACCACTCTCAAAAAATGTATCAAATAAATTCAAATCACACAAAACAAAATGAGTTAATCCTCACGAAAAGCTAAGGTTGGGTTTCGCAAAAAGTTATAAAATAAATTGAGCTATACTAAAATAGATGTGGCCAAGTACGGGAGGCTTTATCGTGTGATAAAATCTTCAAATAATGTTGAATGTTGATAGAGAAAAGAATCATGTTCGAAAATGCAGTTGTTTTACCAACCAGAATGAAAATAAAAACTCTGTATCAATAAGGGTCCGAAGCAAAAAAAGATTGCAAACGAAAAAAAATTAGATGAAAAACAATTTCGGCCGAAGTACTTGGCGAGGTTGTCACCATGACCGATACATTATGTAAATTAAGTGAAAAAACATTCGTCAAGTACTTCGGCCGAATTCTTTTTCAATCTAATTTTTTTCTATGTTTTATAAAACAATTTGTAAGTCAAGAACGATGCATCATATTCTTCCGTCATTTCATCTTTGAAAGAATAATAATTCTGAGGCTCCTGACAGTAAAGTTAAATATAATTATCTATTTATAGCTTAGACCGAAATTGCTAATATCCTCGCTGCCTTTTCGCCCCTGAATGCCTTATTCTAATACACAACTTGAAAGCTAATGATAAAGTATTTAATTTTCTGAATTTTCGCCTCGGGGAAAAATTGGTACTTGACGTCTCTTCTATAACACCTTCCTGCCAAGCTATAATCGAATAATAACCTATCAACGAATTACTAACATCTCGAAAATACTTCGAGTCTGTAGTTAACTCTTTTGAAAACATTATAACTTTTTTTCTTATCACAGGAACGAAACGCTCCTATATTTAAACAATCTCAATAACAAGGAATTTATGGTAGAAAATCTGTATCATTCTCTTATGTCGAATTAGTAGTATGAGCAATGCTGATTCCTGACATTGAAATAAATCGATCATGTAATGATGCAGACACGTTGTAAGTTTTTTTTGTTATATACAGGCGCTATTGGAGTTTATATAAACCGAAATATGAAAATACTATAGAAAAAAGAAGTGATATCAAATAGCAAAAATCCCCTCCCGGGGAAAAAAACCTGGACAAGTACATTGGTGGTCCTTCGTTTCCCTATGATATCACAAAAAGTCCAAAACCCCACTTAATTTTTTTTTTTAATGTTTACTAATTTTATTCATATCCCGGAGGGAAATCAATCATATAGATCACGAAATATCCGGCCAAAAAACCAGACTTCACAATAAATGTTACTTTGAATTTATTTCCACAGAACAACACAAGAATCAAAACATTAAAAAATCAGCATTATCAAGATGAGAAAAATGCCACTTATAATTGGTGTGTAAGAAGTATCAAAAGTCTAAAAAAAAATGAAAAGAGATGGACATCTAAGTTACGTGCAGCAGTAAAATTTTTGATATCGGTACTAGGACAAGTATTTCTTTGGTGACTGAGAAGGTATCAATATGGAAGGACCGGCAACGTAGGGCATGCAGTTGGTGCATTGCTTCTAGGATCTCCTAAGTCGAGTAGCTACTTTTGTTTTGGCTATGGCGCGACCAATGTTGCCAAATAGTATTTACTTATATGACCTAATGAAACAACATTGCCTGCGCCGTGGCTAAAACAACGAAAAACATTCAGAAACCAGTCGAAAACTCGACACACAAGCGCAGGAACAGGAAGTTTCGCATTAGATCCCGTACTTTTGTAATGTTAAAAAAAGGCTTTAATTTATGTTCGTACATGATAGCACAGTTTTGTTTGATTGGTAATAATTTGATGAACGTTCACCACCGTACGTTGAGCGTATACGCACAAAGTACTTGTCCGGCCCATAACGTTTTATTAAAATTGCTCATTCAAGTAAAAATCAAATAAAAAGTTATGGACCGGACAAGTACTCTGTGCGTAATACGCTCAACGTACGGTGGTGAACGTTCATCAAATTATTACCAATCAAACAAAACTGTGCTATCATGTACGAACATAAATTAAAGCCTTTTTTTAACATTACAAAAGTACGGGATCTTATGCGAAACTTCCTGTTCCTGCGTTTGTGTGTCGAGTTTTCGACTGGTTTCTGAATGTTTTTCGTTGTTTTAGCCACGGCGCAGGCAATGTTGTTTCATTAGGTCATATAAGTAAATACTATTTGGCAACATTGGTCGCGCCATAGCCAAAACAAAAGTAACTACTCGACTTAGGAGATCCTAGAAGCAATGCACCAACTGCATGCCCTACGTTGCCGGTACTTCCATATTGATATCTTCTCAGTCACCAAAGAAATACTTGTCCTAGTACCGATATCAAAAATTTTACTGCTGCACGTAACTTAGATGTCCATCTTTTTTCATTTTTTTTTAGACTTTTGATACTTCTTACACACCAATTATAAGTGGCATTTTTCTCATCTTGATAATGCTGATTTTTTAATGTTTTGATTCTTGTGTTGTTCTGTGGAAATAAATTCAAAGTAACATTTATTGTGAAGTCTGGTTTTTTGGCCGGATATTTCGTGATCTATATGGTTGATTTCCCTCCGGGATATGAATAAAATTAGTAAACATTAAAAAAAAAAATTAAGTGGGGTTTTGGACTTTTTGTGATATCATAGGGAAACGAAGGACCACCAATGTACTTGTCCAGGTTTTTTTCCCCGGGAGGGGATTTTTGCTATTTATATTGTAACGGAACGCTTTTGCCATACGCTAAACGTCGCTACGCGCAGGTCCGAGCTTCCTAAATAATTTTAAATAATTTTGGAGCAGGTATGAAAGAGACGTGAGAAACGCGGATTTTGTGTTCAAAATAATAACAAAATTAATTTATTCAATTAAACAATGTAAATTTTCCGATTTTTGTTACAATAAATGAATATTTGTTTTATTTCGCGTTCGGATTATTTATTTGCATGAATTCATTTATTAATCCGGATCAGAACAAAAAAAAAACGGTATCAATTCTATTTCTTTGTCGGTAATTATTCAAACGATGATATTCATTTTAATTCCCTTTTCGCGTCAGAATTATCGTTTAAATAAGAAAAATAACAATAATAATGGTCAAATAATAAAAAACGATGTCTTCGAGGCTAATTAACAATAATAATTGAAATACTCGGTGAAGCTTTGTCGACACAATAATAATAATAATAATTTAAACAATAATTGAATTATTTAATATGGAATAAAAATTAATAGGGCTTTACGTTGCCGCGAAATTCACTTTTATTTTATAGTGAATAATAAAAATAATTCAAAATTTTAATAATCCAAAAGTGGATTGACTCGATATAATAATAATGATAATTTTATGTTTTCAATTGATTCTATATAATAGATAATCTTACCGCGGCCTTTTGGATTATCGAATTCAGGATTATTGATGATTTTTAGGATAGACGAGGATTGCTGAGCATAATGAGTGACGCTGACTGATTATATTTTATTGAAAATAATTTTGAATAAAATAATTCAAAACATAAATTTAATTAGCAAATTTTAATTAAAAGAGAGCAAGCAGTCTTCCCACTTCCAGCAGGCATAAATTCAAAAGATAAAATTAATTAGAGGAAACGTAGTATGCAAGCTATGGGCCCCGAACGTCACCGAACGACGCCGATACCCCACACACCACAGGTAAGGATGCAGACCCCGAGCTATGGGACGTGAACGTCGCCGAACACCTCCGATACCCCGAGCACCCACAGGAAAAAGGAAAAATGTAAAAAAATTAAAGAATGACCTTGGACTACGGGAGTTGAACGTCGCCGAACCGCTCCGATACTCCAAGCATCAAGGAATTATAGGAAAAAATTAAAGGAATAGGAATTGACCTTGGACTACGGGAGTTGAACGTCGCCGAACCGCTCCGATACTCCAAGCATCAAGGAATTATAGGAAAAAATTAAAGGAATAGGAATTGACCTTGGACTACGGGAGTTGAACGTCGCCGAACCGCTCCGATACTCCAAGCATCAAATATGATAAGAAAGATAGGTTATTATCCTGCTGGAACTAGGAAGGATCTCTGCTGCTGAGAGCGTATTGTCTCTCCGAGCTCTGTTTTCAGAATGAGCGGAATGCCTCTCCACTGCTGCTGTGCACGGCTTTTTATACCCAGCAGATCCTTTGTTCTCGCGCTCGAGTTCCGATTCGCTCGCCGGGTAGTCTCGAACCCGTTCTGCGCACGCTCATTTACAATATTTTTCGGATTCGTTCTACGCTTCCCCCACTCTCGCATTCTCATACTTTAATTTGTCCGACGCTACCCCCACTTTGCGCATCGCCTGCGCAAAAATTAACAATTTTCGTAATTCACCAATTTTTATAATAAATTTATCATATTTGATCATTTCCTAAATTTGTTTAAACATTTCGCAAAGATTTTTCAGTAATTAAAGAGTTTTTAATAAATTTTGAAATATTGGCAAACACACTCTCATTTGTGCGTTCCCTTGTCGCTTGTCCCACGCGCATGCGCACAAACATTCGTTCTTTTTACTCTTAAATTACCGGTTATTTTCGCATAAATTCACCGCGCGAGTTATTCACTTCGATTTGTCGGATTTTTCTGCATATTTTACGCATTATTTTAATTGCAGTAATGTCTTTTTAATCATTAATTATTGAAACGTGCAAAAAGTCACGTACGCATTTTTTAGTTCCGGTTTTTCACGATAGGCGGCGGCCAGACGCTTTCGTAAGTGTAGCTTCGCCGTTCGCATAGTGTTCAAGATGGCCACCGACACAACAGTCAACAAACGCACGCGAAACGTTGTCGCGTCGTTTTCGCAAAAATGTCTGATATCGGACGTAATACGGGATAAAATCAGGATAATGTTTTTATAAAGAAGTGCCGGGACTACGCGTAAGTGTTTTCGTTACAATATATATCCCGAAACTTTTTCACATAACACATGCCGTAGCAAAATTTGTAAACGGAATAAGGGGCAGAATTTTGTTGCTTTTAAAGCCTCAGATTAAACTCTGCTATTTAAAGATTTGATAATTTAAATGAATACTTCATGTACCATTTTTCAATAATATTTAGAAGAGATGGAAAGGTTTTTAAAGACGGTTAAGATTGTAGTTATTCATACGATGAATCACAAGAATGATTTTACGTCATACAATATTGAACTATATTGGCACAATACGATACAAAATGTATCGGTAGGAGAAAGCAGAATGGGGTTGTTTTTTCGTGTGTTGGTACGTCCCGTAAGAAAACTATGGTGTGTCATCAATATGGATGCATGCATAGCATATTATTAAAGATTTCCTTATTATGTCAAGAGGGGTGAAAATAGATATTATCATTTTCTAGAGCTCTATCAATTATTCTAGAAACTTTTAAAATTGATATATGTACTATTACATTTTATTTTATTCAAGACATTTTTATATTTTGGAAACCGCCGGGGAAAAAGAACAAGAGACAATCAATGCATATTGATTCGTAGTATTGAACTGACAGAGTATTTATTCACTTTATTACTTAATAACTAAAGTAACAACTTATCACATCATTTTAATAGGTGTAAATGGAATGTTGAACTATTTATCTACACTAAAAGCTCGAAATGATTTGGATGTGAGCAAGCAACCAAAAGCTGCAGGTGTTCCATCTCTAGCACGATCACTTTTTCCTTTATTGCAGAAACATTCACAATACTTATATCGTCCGCCGGACTTTTTTTTAATAGAATCAGATGCTCTAATCTCCTGCCCATGATTAGTCGCTGATTATGTTTTTTTAAATATTTACCGAGAGCATAACAGGAGACACTATGATTCATCGTGATAACGTAAAACAACTGGATTTCAAAGATTTCACCATCAACTAAGCGTACATAGTAATTGGACCGTTTCTTAACTTTCGTGTAAGCTTTACTCTGTACTATCTCTTCATTTCTCAATATTCGTTTATACGATTCGACGATAGATAGTTGACTAATTTGTACATTGGCTTTTTCGAAGGCTAAATGATGAGGGCGAATCAATTTTTGATGAATTGTTGCTTCACCAATCATAGACACGCCCTCGAGGACTACGGAAGGTTTTGGTTAAATTGACTTATTGAATAACTCTCGGAAAAAATCCGTTTGCTGATTTGTTAGGTGGTTCTTACATACATATTTCAATCTATCTACTGTACATTTAGTACGAACAGCATCAGAAATTTGCTTGGCGACTCCATTAGTGCTTTTTATATAACTCAACAACACCTGGTTTTCGTTTTCATAGATAAACTGTGCGTCCATAACGGGCCTAACTTTATAACACTTTGTCCTAAATGAGCAAGCAAATGAACATTAAATCCAACGTGTTGTCTCCCGTACAATTCTTCTACACCATGGATAAACTGAATCAAAGATCTTTCGGCAAATACTATTTCTGATTTCATGATTGATGTTTTCAATAGAATTTGAATAGCATCAACTAACAAAGACCAATGCTGGAGATATTTCTTCGGAAGAAATTGATGCAAAGTAGGTAGACTATAGAATAATAGGAATATTACCCACTCATGAGCTTTCCAGTGAGCCCTCTCTGATATTTTTCGGGGGGTTCTAGAAACTTCCTCTGTTGGATGATATGAAAGAATTAGTTCATCAATAACATTGATTCGATATCCCAAATAAAATTCTTCTTCGTGGTTAGCGTTATCGAACCATAGTTTGGCGAACTGCCGGCAAACACCCAATGGAACGGCGTGCATCCAATCGACATCAAGACAACTGATTATGTCAAAGCTAGGAATGTTGTTTAACACAGATATGTCTTTCATGCCCTTTTCTCTATTTTGAGTATGGAGGAGAGTCTGATCATGTGTTCGCAAGCCTTCACCGAAAGGACTTCCGTCAACTCCTAGTGGATAAACTCGTGTTGTGCCTCGACCTTTCTTAATGACTTCGCCGGGATGAAGGCATAAACCGCATCCATACATACCATTAAATTGTATAGAGTTTCGTAGCATTGGTCGGGCTACTGAATCGCATATACCAGCAAGTACGTTGCATTTTTTCGTGTAGGTAATTCCATCGTATTCGTAGGTAAAGCCATTAGCATACAGACTGCAGATCTCGTCAACAAATGGCTTCAAATATTCATTCATTATGGGCTTTCCGCTCCCGAACCAGAGGCCGGCAACAAGTACATGATTTTTTCGTTCTCGTGGATGTAAGTCATTGATAGTGCATAGAATAGGATAAATTGTAGAATTGGAACTATCGAATACCGGGACGCCGTCGACACTGAAGTTGATACTCAACATACCGTCGACAAATGTCCGTTTATATAATTCTCCATCAAATATATCCTCAAAAGCGCATTCACGCTGTTTTTCCGGACGTTTCTGACATGTGGAGTGTGCTGTGGTAAGCTCAAATATCTGCCTTAATTGGTATGTTAAAGATAGATGTATAAATACGTTATTAGAATTCGATTGTTCCTCCAGATCGATGACTTTGCTGCAGTTCTCGCACTGTAATATGCAATTTGGTTCTACCCCCACGTACAAGTTACATTCATTACAAATATGATGAACAGCCATACATGGTGCAAAATTTTGAATAATTTTTTTGCAATAATACTTCGTTACTTTAGGCAAAGATGTACGGCTCGTTATTCGTAACAACTGACTCATGTCTTCAGCCGCTTTGTATGTGAGATTATGGCGCAGTTTCATAGCCAAGATCATGAGCATGTTTATCAAAAATTCGTTCGTGTAATTCTCCTCGGGGTGAGCAGATCCAGGAACATTGTGTACCGGATCGACGTTACTTTCCAAATCGTGTTGTTGATCAGCATCCGTCTAAAAAGTTAAATTGTTCGTATTGAAAATAGTCAGTGACTCATTAAGATTTTTCATGAAACTAATATGTACATGCAGACATAGCGCTTAATTGAAGATTTACATCAATGAGCAAAATAAAATTAACCGTCAGAAGACTTTGAAGTAAACGGAGGTTTGTAAATGCGATAATCAGTTCAAGTAATACAGGTTGGAATTTGCATTAATGTCATAAACAACGACGATGACAATCAAACATTTTATGTTACCCTTACGATCTGAGAGCCTAGCAATTCGTTTTCATCTAATGCTGTATCGTCCGTGGTATGATTCGAATACGGCCAAGGATCTTCGTCCATCACGATTTCAAGAATTTCACCGAGTTCCTTTGAACAAAACATCCAAAAGTAAGCATTAAACTTATATAGAATACTTCGTGTTTCGTTAATTGGGAATAAGGGAGCAAAAATGCTCCTGTACAGTGATTTTATTAAGGCAATGAAGGCTATACCGTCATTACGTAACTGTAGTTATCTTACCAGTTCTTAAAAAATATTTGATACATAATATCATCTTTGAGGTAGGTCATGATCAAGTAATTATTACTGTTTTTTATTTTTATTTTTTGTACTCCAGTAATATCTGGCTGGAAAATTGACAACACCGTTGGCTTGAAATGGAAAACCTGGTACCACTTTTCGATGTCAAGCAAGAGTTTTATGAAAATTACCACCATTTCCCTCGCGATGAACATACATATGACATTATAATTATATCTATTTGTCCATATCATTATTACACAGAACTATCTAAAATACTCACAATATTTGATGACCGATATCGTTGTTCATCTTGATTAGACTTCTAGAAGAAACAAAAATTCATCGATTAATATACATTTAGTGAACTACCGTGATGTACATAATTGTTTGTCTGAATCATTATCCGTTTATTATTTCATGTTTTGTCTCACAAGGCTATAATTGCTTCAATTATAATAAATAATAATAAAGGCTTCAATAGAAATAATGTAGAAGAAAAGCTTTCTATCTGTTACAATATTATTGTGACAACATT
The DNA here is from genome assembly GCA_963989365.1 of Rhimphoctona megacephalus. Taxonomy (NCBI): domain Eukaryota; kingdom Metazoa; phylum Arthropoda; class Insecta; order Hymenoptera; family Ichneumonidae; genus Rhimphoctona; species Rhimphoctona megacephalus. The sequence goes on along the minus strand of OZ022415.1, from coordinate 2,272,119 downwards.
ATTTTAATGCATTTATCATAATCGATAGAGGATGAAAATTTGATTCATAGATTGAACAAATCGAATCGAGAAAATCGATAAAAATGAAAATATATTATGCTGAATGAAACCGTCAGTTATACTGTTTGTGCATTTTTCTCCCAATTGTAATGATAATAATTTATGTCGATCACATTTTTCTCTTTCTTTATACATGACTAACTATAGGGAGGAAAAGTCCTCACTGGATTGGACTTTAGAGTTTAATATTGTATCTCAGCCTGAAGACATTTGGTTCATTGGTGCAGCCTTTATCTTATGAGCAGTTGAATATAAAATAATATTTGAACCGATTATGATGGGATGCATAAAAAATTATTTCTATTAGGAAAATGTTTTATTTTTTTGATGAATTTGTAGTGGTACATTTAGAAAATTCAAAAAATTTATTTGTGTAATGCCATAAATTTTCATGATTTTTGCTTAATTTGATTCTCGCAATCGAATGGGCAATCGAAAGCTTGGTCGAGACATTTCTTACGATTTCTTTCGGTTTTCTCATTTGTCGTGACGTATTTCAAAGTTCAAACTATACTTTCGGAAGGCAGGAGATAAAAAAAAATGACAATAGTTTTCTCTATCCCCCCCCCCCCCTTCGCCAATCCATACGATTTTAATTCATTGTTCACATACGTTAATATCCCATTCGGAAAGCTCTATACATATTGATTTGATTATACTTACAGCTGATGATATTCCTTCATGGCATTCTGATTCCATGATTGCTGTCTCGCGTTTCGTTTTACGTTTTTTCCTGTAATATTAGTAACAGAATTTTTTTCAGAAAATGGTAGTTTTAACAGCACAAAAAAATATTGAAGGAAAAAAGAAATTGAAGAAATGATAAAAAAAATATAAATAAAAAAAAAATATCATTTTTTATTTTATAATATGGGGATTGTGTACCGTCAGCTCTTATTTATTTTGCGTATTTATTATTAATTTTGTTCCTTACATAAAGAATAAAATTTGCAACTCGCTCGGGTATCATATGGCGTATCCCATATATGCTACAAAAATGGAATATTTCACATTGTGTACCTCAATGGAATTTGTTTCACTTACCGTTCATTTTGAGTGGTTCTGGGTACTTGATAAGTACTTCCGTAGTAAGCGTATCGTTTGTAAGGGCCTCTTTTTTTACAGGCACCTCGGTATCGTTTTTTTCTGAAGAAACGTATTCCATTATCGCGAACCGATCTCGCTGAATAAATCACGTTCACTTTATCATCTGTGCGTATCGCGAAAAAAACATTTGTCTGCTGAACGATAGTACCTCTTCTTCTTTTTCTCTCTTGAAGTAGTAGAAAAGAGATATTTACAAACGTTAGCTCGAGTGGTATCCTCTAATTGCCCTCTACGCCTCTACGTACTATTGTTCTGCGCCACTAGGCTCTTGACTGGATCGGTCGCCGCGATCAGGTCAACAGTGCATACTTATCCTTCACTAAATCGGGAAAAAATAAGAAAATCTTCGAGCACGCGCACTCTCTCGCGCGCACGTTGTTTCAAATTGTGCGAGGTGAAGCAGTATATGGTGTAAACACGAGTATAAACACGTCAATCTCGTCGTTGAGAGAAAGAAAATATCACAAGTATATCTTCAATTTTGAACAGTGTGAAATTTAAGACGTGACAGTGTTGTTAACCTCTCTTTCGAAATTTTCTGATGATAAAAAACGGTAAGTTTAACTAGCGAATACATGTCAACAACAATAAAAATTGTGGTACATAATTGATCGTTAATTCTGACGGAATATCTTAACCCATAGATACAGAGAGACTTTTATTAGACGTTATTCATTGATAAAAGCTTTCATTCAATCGCATCGATACAAGGTATTCATCAGTGTTTTATATTTTGTTTGAGAAAGAAATTTGTCAAAATCTCAATTAATGTTGTAGCTAATATCTTCTGTTTTTTCACATAGAATGACGAAGAAATTGTTTGCATTGGTGAAATGGATTGGTGGTGACGATGATAAAAAATACACCCTTGACGTTCCCGTGGATTGGATTAAGGGCTTCGATATTAATGATTTCCAATCTGATAAATTCGATGTTTCCTTAAGTTATGTGATCGAATGGCATGCAACGAAAAAAGAACCCCTGGGCGGATGGCCTGTATACGATGGATACGTCATCGCCGTATCACGTAAGTGGTATAAAATGTTAATTTGTATCATGTAATTGGAATTAAAATAAAGAATTAGAGGATATTGAATTGTCTAAAGCCCAGCCTAGAATCTCTTTCGTCTCTTTATCAAAAAAAGAAACAAGTTATCGAAATAGTTAACGAATTTTGTTTTCTAATGTCAAATTTGGTTGAATCTGTTTATTGCACTTATAACAAAATATTTTCCCTCATTGTTTTCATGCCACTAGACTAAGAATCATAAAAATTTTCTTCATAAGATGATTTTTCCCGTCCAAGTGTGAAATTTTCTGTTTGCAGCCCATGCGCAGAAGATACACCCATTTTCATGAAAATTCTTTTCATCCGCAGTCAAATTTTACCAAATTCGAGAATTTACATTTGCAGCTCATGCGCTACAGGATACACTCATTTTTGTGAAAATTTTTTATCTTTCGCAATCAAATTTTAGTAAATTTTCTCTTATGTAGAGAATAAAAAGAAAATTTGACTGTGAAAGAAAAAAAAACTTCACAATGAATGTATCCTCTGGCGCATGAGCTGCAAATGTAAATTCTCTAATTTGGTAAAATGTGACTGCGGAAGAAAAAAATTTCCACGCAAATGAATGTATCTTCTGCGCATGGGTTGCAAATAGAAATTTTCACGTTTGGACGGAAAAGAATCATCTTATGAAAAAAATATATTACGAAGCCAATTTGCTTCATCGGTGTGATCTGAACCTTACGAGAAGTTGAAAATGGACCAATATTGACAGCAGTGAACTGGACTGCAAAAAATTATTTTAATCACGAAAATGTTTCAATATTTTGATGTTCTTCAAATTGTAATTTTCACAAAATGCCAAATTTGAACTTTTTTAGTAGAACATTACTGCGTAGTGAAAAATATACTTGAAAATTTGGACACAAAGCATTTTTTGAGATCGCTACAATGAAATGATGTAATAAATTTATTTTTTAGGATTCTTAGTCTAGCGGCATGAAATCATCGAGGAAAAATATTTTATTATAACTGCGATAAATAGATTCAACCAAATTTGCCGTTAGATAACAAAATTCGTTAACTATTGAAGTAACTTGTTTCTTTTTTTGATAAAGAGACGAAAGAGATTCCAGGCTGGGCGTTTCATTTTGACAATACTTTATAATTTTGGTTTTCTTCTATGCACTGATGTGAAAAAAACTTTATTCCAAATCTGAAAATGTATTATTATTTTGTTGTTTTTTTGAGTAGTTTTACGTATTACATGTTACAATTTTATATGCGCAATTGCATCGCAGTTTGATTTCTAAGATTTTATAATGACTTGACTACTTTAAGTCTATCCCAAATAACTTTTTGCATAACAAAAATATATAGATAGCATCACCGTACTCAGAAACAAATTAGAAGCGCTCGACGGTCTCCTGTCACCAAAAAAGGCCGTCATACTGCCGAATGACGGTGAGAACGAAAACATTGAGGTAAGCAAACCGGCACCTTGTTTGAACATTTGAAAATCCTTTTATATTATAGCTGTTGATTGTGATTATAAATATAAAGTATCCTTACACAGGAAGAGATGCTTGAAAGAGTTGTTTATTGCATTATTATTTTCCACAGAAAACTTCGGAGGCTTTCGATAAAAGCATCAACAAACAGTTGAGGGAAAATATTCATAGAGATAAAGATGCCGGGCCAAGTAAAAATCGGATATCATTGAAAGCAAAACCTGCAACTTTTTTGAATAAGAAACGTTCTGCTCAGAAAGAGAACATTGATGCCGAAGAAACCGTAGAGAATAATTCGTCGGATGATGAATTAGCGTCCACAACAATTTCGGGATGTAGTCCACTCTTGAAAAAAACAAAATCAAAGATGCAACCCTACAAAGCGGCTTCCAAAAATGCGGGTAATTGGCTAATTTGACAAAATTTTGATAAATTATAATGCTATAAAAACTACTATATGATCCAATGTAGAAAAAACGTCGGTTGCTGGTGCTTTGACCGCTATTCACCAAGAATGAAAACGATTGAGGAAGAAACGTTCTAATTCAACGGACAGGAGCGAATCAAGCGATGATGAAGGGGTAAGAATGATCAGTTATTAAATGAGCAATTCCTCGATTCATGCTTAGAAATAAACCACTGAATTTTTGCAAGTACCAAAATTATACCATGATCGTGGTTAGAATTTTATCACCGATATTCAGTAAAGAGATCCCAACGGTAATTAACTGCCTTGTTTATATCCAAATGTTTTCAGAAAAATTACCGAATTTGTTTCATATGATAGAAAAAAAAATTACCAGTGACTTGCTAACCTATTTTTCTTTAAATTTATTAATAACCATTTGCGATTATTGTGATTTCAAATCAGCATTGGAATTTGCGGGGAATGCATCTTTAAATTTATTTTACGGTTATTCTCTACTTCTCAACAGCAAGAAATTGGTCGAAAAGGAAGTAACATTTACATTACCAATGAGCAGTGGAGGACAGCAAAAGACGCAAAATTATACACGGCAATGGGAAAATCCTTGCTGTTATCACTCTTCCCCATGGAAGTGCTCCTGAAAAGCAATTTGAGAGGAGGCCGCTCCAAGATTCATGGAGTCGAGGAAAGAACAGCACATTCAGCCCTGAATCCACACATTATTGATGCATTATATTGTAAGCAAACTTGTGTAGTAACTTCACAACAGGGATTCAGTTTTAGATGCAACTTACGTACAGAGTCACATTCTGATACATTAGTAATAGAAAAGTTTCATTAATTCTTCGAATTCTTTTGTGTAGTTCTATTGGGTTGTGGGCTACAAACATATCTAATTATCGTATATTTATTTAGATACTGTTCGAAAACATTGGAAAAGAATATTTTGCAAGGCTGGCCTTGGCAGCGCTCTCAACAACAAATTAACCCAACTCCGTTCGAATCATAAGAAAAAGCGACACGTCGAGACGCATTCGGATTCAAGCTCTCAAAAGTGAAGACATTTTCCAACTTATTCCACTTCCCAAGAAAATAAATATGAATACATAGGATTGCACCTCAAAATTTTTCGTTATAACTATTTTTGTAATACCTGTTTGATTTCTGCGTCTATTTTTAAAAGTACTTATTATGATTGTCTTTCGTGTACACTTCAAATATATCACGAGTATATTTTAAATATAATTAAAACATAATTCAATTATACAATTAAAGTATATTCCAAATATAGTTTAAATATATTTCAAGTGTATTTTAAATGTACTTTAATTATATTTCAATAATATTTTTAATGTAGTATGAATATATTTCGTGTACATTTTAGATGTAATTTAAATACATTTAAATTATATTTTAAATATAATTCAAATATACAATTAAAGTATATTCCAAATATAGTTTAAATATATATCAAGTGTATTTTAAATGAACTTTAAATATATTTCAATAATATTTTTAATGTAGTATGAATACATTTCGTGTACATTTTAGGTGTAGTTTAAATATATTTAAATTATATTTTAAATATAATTAAAATATACAATTAAAGTATATTCCAAACATAGTTTAAATATATTTCAAGTGTATTTTAAATGTACTTTAAATATATTTCAATAATATTTTTAATGTAGTATGAATATATTTCGTGTACATTTTAGATGTAGTTTAAGTACATTTAAATTATATCTTAAATATAGTTCAAATACATTCGAAATATATTTCTAGTATATTTTAAAAGTAGTTTGAGTACATTCTAAATATAATTTCAATACAGTTTGAGTACATATAATAGCATATCCAACATATATTCTCTTTACATTCTGAAGATATATTTTTTGACGAAAAGTTTCAAATCGCGAATATATTTTCAATTCATTTCCCGTATATATTGCATATATCTAATATATATCAAAGATATATAATATATATTTTAAATACATTTTACGCCTATTTTTAATATATCGAAAAATATATTTTTGCCTATATTTTATTTCCGTGTGGGTACAATCCCTGGCGGTTGTATTCTCATCAAACGACTGTTTATTGTTCGTAATGACGTGGGGTCTCCGCGGTACCAAGAGCCGGACGTATTATCTAGTATTAATTTTGTAAACTTTTTAGTCACACCCAGGCACACGTTGTGCATGTAATCCACTGATATACCATTTCTTAAGTGGAATCCTGGCAGCATTCTTAAAATCGAATTGTCTACTATTCCTTTGACTCTTTTTTGCTTTGGGTTGCCTGTGTCATGTGCCTTCGTATTTCATCATCGGTACGTAGCCTTATAGGTGCGTTCTTGTAAATTCTTTTCTTGGTTGCGGTCGTCGTAACTTTCGCGTAGCAAAAGGTACATCCATGCTCGGCATTAAAGCGGCTCATATTCATAATTTCATACCTTGCAACAGCATCTACCGAACACACGATGGTCTTAAAACGACTCACAACGGTACGGTTTCGGTTATCATGCAGATTCCATTCGACACCATCTTTGTATAACGATTCTAATTGTTTACCTATCGGTTCCATGAACGCGTTTAAGTTAGGATGTCCTTTATCAACCCAAATTCCACACAAAATCATATATTTTTTACGCAAGTGCGGCGGTAGTTCATTGATCGTGAGTAATACCGGCCAAGCACTTGATCTTGTTGATTTTCCTACTGAGCAGCCATCGGTATTGATAGTAAACGTAAAGTTCCACTCATGATCCAAAAATTGATCATTCTGAAGCATTGATATATATTCTTTACCATCGTAAATATCTTTAATTCCTTCGGAATTTATTTTTTTTCGCTGAACACGATATTTCAAATGGTTTTTCATTGCAGGATTGGCAAGTAGTCTTTTTAATTGTGCCCTTAGGTTGAGTATTATAAAATGAGACATGTTTTTCTTCTCTTTTCCTGGTCCACATTTTCCACACTGGCAGTCGCGGGCAGGTTTTTCCTTGTATCCCAATACATCTTTGCACACTTTGCAGTATAGATATTTTTTTGTAATTCCTTTCCTTTTCCTGTTCAGCGTTTTCCACAAAGTTCGCTTAGTGAGACTCGACGAACGAGTGAAACGGCAAAGTTTGATAGCAATACTCGCAGCATTCCGACATTGTTTGTAATCTCAAGAAAATTTTTTCTGCTCTCTTCTTTGGACATTTGTTATTTCTCAAATTTCATTCCGCTTCTGTAATTTTTATCGACTCAACGTGAGTTTTTGTAGCGTACCGCTGCGCCAGAAGCTTTTTAGTTTTAAGAAATTATTGTAACTTGGAAGGCATTTTTTATGAATGATGAAATAAAAAATAAATTGTCATCCTACCCATATTGTTATCGCGCATTATCAAAATGGTTATTCTCTGGAAACTAGCGAGATTCCAGAGAAAAACCGTAGTGTTGGTCGAAACGACTCAACTTGGATTTCCTTTTTCGGCCGGTAAATCACCATAAAAGAAAGCCAAAGTAGAATCGTGGAGACAAATAATACAGAATGTTTTATCCTATCCCGCTACGATTGAAAAGTCCCAAATTGGGGCTCAGACTCCCAAACAGGGACTCACTCATTCCGGTTGCATTAAACCAAAAAGTCCCAAATTGGGACTCAGAGTCTCAAGCAGGGACTCGCTCATTCCAGTTGCCTTGAACAAAAAAGTCCCAAATTGGGGCTTGGAGTCCCAAATAGGGACTCGCATTTTCCGGTTGTCTCACTCGAAAAAGTCCCAAATTGGGGCTTGGAGTCCCAAATAGGACCTCGCATTTTCCGGTTGTTTCGCTTGAAAAAGTCTCAAATTGGGGCTCGGAGTCCCAAATAGGGATTCACATTTTCCGGTTGCCTTGTCAAAAAAAAAGTCTCAAATTAGAGCTCTGAGTCCCAAACAGGGACTTTTTTCATTAACTTCCACCCCTAACAAAAGTCTCAAATTGAGGCTCGAAGTCCCAAATAGGGACTCGCTTTTTCCGCTTGCCTCACTCGAAAAAGTTCCACATTGGGGCTCGGAGTCTCAAATAGGGACTTTTTTTTGAAATCTCACCCCTAAAAAACTTCCCTATTTGGGACTCCGAGTCCCAGTTTAGGACTCATGACGTCACATCCGGTTCAAACCGAGAGAAGGGAAAAAAGTCCCATTTGGGACTCAATTTGGGTCTCACTTGTCCACTTAAGTCCCGAGTCCCAATTGGGACTTTTTTGGAGACTTTTTTAAGGGACTCGCTGATCCGTCAGGGCAGCGACCCCGAAAACCCCCGAGTACAAAGTTTTAAGCTGATTGCACGTAAGGAAAAATGTATGCTTCGAAGGGTTAAACCATAGCGGAAAACTAACTGGTACGCTTGTGGAAACAATCTTTATGCCTTAGTCTATTGATGATAACTCCCGCTCAGATCGAACTGACACGTACATGTTAACATTTGTCCTGTTACTGACGCCAGCGCCATCAATACAGAAGCCAAATTTTATTAGCTTCCCTTGAAACCACATCCCACCTAGGTTCAACCTATTCTCCTCGAGATTCCATCTTTTTGTATGACACCTGAAATTGTAAGTCATCTAATGTTACGAATAGAATTACGAAAAATGATTCCGAAAACGAGTACTTGGATTGAGCTATTAAAAAAAAAACAAAGTTTACAATAATCGTAATCGTATGATTGTTGTAAACTTTGCGATTGTCAATGGGGTTGGTGAAGAATTTCTACATGAAATTTTGTCGTTCACGCTACGACAAGCTTACAATCGTGATCGACGACAAAAAGTAGCTGAACGATTTCAATATTATAACAATCCCATGAGAGGAGAAGAACGAAAAAGCCGAGCGTATTCGTTCGACTTGTACCATCGAAGATTGGTAACGTTGGATGGGGAGTTTTACGAAAGACGACAGTTTCAACGTAACTCCTAAAATTTGCTAATTGTTTCGAAATACAAAAAATACAAAAATCCAAAAAAAAAAATTAAAAAAATGGAGTCAGATATCCGCTACGTCCTCGTTCGTTGACTCTGGGTGCGGCTAAAAGTGGAAATTAAAAACGACATGTATGTCTAAAATAGTATCTACGTCCAAGCATGTCCGGACGAATAAACTGTCCTTAATTGTCCGGTTACAAGGTTTGGAGCCGTTTAAAGAAGCCTTCGGACAAATAAGGATACACTAGTCGTCCGGTCACAATGAACAATCATGTATCCAAGCATGTCAGGATGAATAAGCTATCCTTAATCGTCCGGTTACACGGTTTGGAGCCGTTTGAAGAAGCCTTCGGACAAATAAGGGTACACTAGTCGTCCGATCAGAATGAACAATCATGTATCCAAGCATGTCAGAACGAATAAGCTGTACTTAATCGTCCGGTTACAAGGTTTGGAGCCGTTCAAAGAAGCCTTCGGATGAATAAGGATACATTAGTCGTCCGGTCACAATGAAAAATCATGTATCCAAGCATGTCCGGACGAATAAACTATCCTTAATCGTCCGGTTACACGGTTTTGAGCCGTTCAAAAAAGCCTTCGGACGAATAAGGATACAGTAGTCGTCCGGTCGGAATGAACAATCATGTATCCAAGCATGTCAGGACGAATAAGCTGTCCTTAATCGTCCGGTTACACGGTTTGGAGCCGTTCGAAGAAGCCTTCGGACGAATAAGGATACATTAGTCGTCCGGTCAGAATGAAAAATCATGTATCCAAGCATGTCCGGACGAATAAACTGTCCTTAATCGTCCGGTTATACGGTTTTGAGCCGTTTAAAGAAGCCTTCGGACGAATAAGGATACATTAGTCGTCCGGTCAGAATGAAAAATCATGTATCCAAGCATGTCCGGACGAATAAGCAGTCCTTAATCGCCCGGTTACACGGTTTGGAGCCGTTTGAAGCTTTCGGACGAATAAGGATACATTAGTCGTCCGACAATCAAAAAGAGCTCAAATTCGTCGCACAAATTCGAGCACAAATGTGGCGATGCAGTAATGCGCATGCGTGAAATAAATTCGTCAAACGCAGCGCCGTCGACGCCCCGTCCCGAACGTATAAAAGATAAAAGTGCTCAGCAATATATCTATATATAAATGGCTGGACGAATAACTAATCGTACGTATCTTTTTTAATTTCGCTGATGATTAATTCCGAGATATTAAAAAATATTATTATCACATTTCGCAATATTTATATATTACCGTTTTTTCGCACTATTTATATATTCAAACTATTTATGAATCACGATTTTTCACAATCTAAAAAAACACGCGATTTACACGACTCGCACTTTACACTGTCAAAAGTCAAAACTACCGTCACACAGGTTAAACATTCAAACTTTCCGTGGTGTGGGTGCAGAGGAATGAGTCACAGGGCCACGTTCGAAAACATCACTCGTGTGCACACTGGTTTACCGGTTTTTCGCACTATTCATAAATTTCCGTTTTTTCCCACTACTTATATATTACCGTTTTTTCGTACTATTTACCCAAAAAACCCACGGTTTACATGTTCAAACATTCAAACTGTCCGCCGGATCGGTACAGAGGAAAGTCGACATAACCAAAAACATCGTAAGTCACTCGTAACCAGAAACTTTCCACCGGATCGGTACAGAAGAAAGTCACTCGCGACCAATAGAAACTCGTCGCTTCCGTCACCGGAGACCGACTTTCATGAAAATGGGTCATGATGGGCATGAAAAGCCCTTTGATTGTGTCGTTTGCGCGCATATACAGACACACTGAATCTTTCAATGTGTTGGCGCTTTTGCATAACTTTGCCTGTGCAAAGTTTTTTCTCCGCAATTACGGCATCAATTGTGCTGATTTAAGGCTCAATCGAGGGAGGCTCGCGTAATTAGTCTCCAGTTCAATTTTCAGATCATAATATTTCTTCTGGGCCCCACAATTAAAGAAAATGATTCCCCCCACCACCGAATTTCTTTATTCAGAGATAATATACTCGGGTGAGTCTCGGGCCAGCAGACGACAGGGGCCCAATTCTGGAAGTCATGCGAGAATTGTCGCATGCGACAAGTATCGCATGCGACTTCACAACCGTATTCTCGAACGTCGTTCGAGATCTCATGCACCACGATTTCCGTATGCGACTTTACACCAGCGTTGCCAAGTGTTGAAGCAACGTGTTGGCCAATGGCGAAACAGTTTAAAGACAATCCTGATTGAAATTTGTAGCGCGCACTTTTAAGTTTTAAAAACTTTTGAAATTGGGATTCAAAAATCGGTATAGTAGAAATTTCATTTTCGAAAATGTGGTTTTAGAATAATTTTGAAAGTTTTGTAATAAAATAAATATTAAATATAAGAATATAAAGTTATAAATTTCCACTTTTAAAAGGATTCAATTTTTAATAACTAAATCATTTAAAAAAACATACAATCAATCAATTATTATTATAGCGTATGCAAAAGCATTTAGAAATAAATTGATTTATTTCAAAACTGAGGAGAGCTGTCATGCTCAAAGCAGTTTTTGGAGTTCTTTGTTTCAAAATTCTCGCCCTTTAACTCTTAACAAATGGTATACGCTAGCTATTTTCTGACTGGCTAATGTTTAGCGCCTCAATTCTTGCACATATTGTGGAAAATGTACCCAATTATTGAATATTTCTGGTATATTCAGAATATTCGTCACATTGCGAATTGATCTGCTAATCGACGGTTGACTCATAGTGGTGTAAATATTACTTCCTATGCAGTTTTGGTAACTCCCGGAAGCAAAAAAGCGTAAGGCACCTATAACCTTCAAAAAGTGCATGTTTAGACAGTTATGGTCAAATTAACATATATTATACTATGCCCATACTAACATTAATGTAACTTCTGTTTTGAACTTATGAAGTTTATACGTATATACCTGTACAGTCGCATCATGCAAGACCATAGCGCGACGGTTCGTCGATATTTTGGGATACAATATTAATCAGTCTTTCTGCAGTTTCTTTTTTCAATTTAAATAATTTTATAAATTGATTGTCTGGTAACCCAAACCAAAGAACACAGACGTAGGATAGAAGCACAGTTCTTATGGGCGCTCTGAGGACAAACTTTCTGCGACCCAAACTGCCGCTTGGCGGCGTGGCGATCGCGGTACGGCAGCTATCTCTCTCGCTCCCATTGCATAGCGCGAAAACGGCTCGAGCCGAACGCGGAGGGTCGAGCGATCAAACCCCACTCATAGAGGTTTTTTTTCTTTTATCGATTATGTAAAAAAATAGTTTTTGACGATACAGTTATTCTTTATTATTATTTTTAATCAATGAAATAGAGAAATAGTTTCCGAATACGAAATTATTATTAAAGATTTTTTCTCTAAATCAAGTATATGAATAATTTTTAACCTTTTTATAAGGTTTAGAAATTCTTAAATATATGAAGTAAATAAATATTTTTTTTTGGTTATTTTATTTGACGAAAATAAGGTGAAACTGCGAACGCTTTAATGATTAAATAGACGTTCATCATTCATTAAATCGGTAAATTGTTTTAATGTGAATATGCCATTCGTATTTGTCTATCGGAATTTCCTCTTATATTTGAAAAGCCAAAATAATTGAATTCTGTCATTGAATGTATTCTACATAAGAACAAATTTATAATTACGATTTCTGAAAAAAAAAAGTCATCATACGAGGGTTCGATCGCTCGACCATGGGACTACGAATATCATACGCTGACATCGAGACCACAATCGTGACTTACAATCTAAACGCAAAACTGGCACAAAAGGTGTGAGCCCCCGCTTATTGTTTGCTCATTGTTTGTTCCTGCTTATTGTTTAATTCTGAAAATGACACGTCCTTCAACTTACTTTACTCGAATTGTCTCAATACCTAATAAATCATAAATTTATGACACTTCGTGCCCTCCATTTTATCGTTGAACGGTTGGGGAAAATCAGGTTATTCATTATTGTTTCCTAACAGCTTCAACTCTTACGCTAGAGATAACTGGAAAACGTGACCTCAGGAAATCAATTTCCTATCTTTTTCTTACTCTAATTTCAACTATTTCAAGTATTTTTTTCATGTTTAACCGAAGAAATTGCTCTATTCGTGTTTCAGAAGATTACATTGTAATATATTAACTGTAATATTCAAGAGTCACGCTGCTTCATCTTTCGGAAAACGATGAAAAGTCAAACTTGGGTTTTTTCTCTTCGCGCTGGTACATCCTTCATGAACACATAAATCGTTTACAAACATTTTAGTTCGTCACTATTTAAAACACTCAACGTTTAAAGATCCCGGCGTAGCCGAACAATAAGCTCTACGAAAAGCAGGAGATATACATATATCTATATCACCTGTTCCCCCAGTGTATTGCTACTATAAGAGTAAGAGAGATGGAATGAGCGCATGCGGCTGAGCATGCGAGTGGAAGCGAGAAGAGAGATATGACGCCAGCGCCACCGACTACGAACTACACTGGGGGAATGACGTCATTCCCCCAGTGAGAATCGGCACGAAAAATCCTTAAGAACTGTGCTTCTATCCTACGTCTGTGTTCTTTGCCCAAACGGATCTTCCCTCCGACGAGCAGGCAGACGTCTATTGAGATGACCTATATTCTCGAATTGTTCAGCAACATTTTGCTGAATGGCAATTTGAATTGGTATTTCCATTATTTTTCGAAATTGTTATTAGTCATATCCAAATTAGCTTATAACCTTTTTTAAAATTGATATTGATCACATCTAAACTCACTCATAACCTTTTTCAAAGTTGTTATTATAGACATATCTAAACTCACATAACCTCACTTTTTCCAGTTAGTATATTTTTCTATATATATATATATATAGATATATCTCGCATTGAGTATCGCATGCGGAATTCAATCTCGCATGTCACACCCACTCGAGATATTTCGTTCGACATTTTGTCATCTCGAACCACTTGAGACGTCCCGAGAATACGGTTTCTCGACTCGCATGCGATATTTCATGCGACATCTAGGCAACGAAGTCAGATGTTCGTTGATCTAGGGTCGTTCGACTTGAGAATCCGGCCCCTGAGCTGTCAAATGTACTTGTCCCGAGACTCTACCGAGTTTCTTGATAGGAAAATAAATTTTCACGAACGCGTCGCAGCAAATCGCTCATCCCAATCATCATCGCTTATCGCGCGCAGTGTGTAGAGGCCATAATATCCCGGGCGTATTGCGCATGACATCCACGTATTTGGTAATTCGCGCGCCTCTACTTCCGCTGTTCTCGAAGAACAGCATCATAATATCATCATAAAGAGAGGTCCTCGGTGAATGTTTTTCTTAACATTCGAAACCGAGAACGATCGTTAAGATATAAGATAGTAGTTGAAAAGAGAAAGAGAAAGAAATAAACACGAAATAAAACTGCGAATATGCCATATACCGAAGATTACATAAAACAAAAATTGCTTCGAGAGCTAGAAGCATCGCACGTTGTGAGTAAAACATTAAATTTTTATTCCTTTCCATGACCCGTTTACCTAATTGATAAACATACAAACTCCCCATTGGCGTCTGTTGAATAACGGTTTTGGCACATTTGTACGGTAAATTTCATACATCAAACAAGTCTGGAGTTGCGTTACAACAGATTTTACATATTGTGTAGATTCTTCGTGTTTAAGCTCTGATTATTGTGTTTATAAATCAAGCGTGATTGTATATCACCAAGTCTATTGGCGTCTGGGTACGTATATTTTTTATTGGTGTATTTTTACTCTAAACGAACCAGAGTCATTTAAGATATATAAAAATCTCAGCTTATCGATGATTTTCATACTTATTAAGATCGAAGAACGAAATATTCATCGGTTGAATAAACGTTTCGTTCATTTCTTATAATGGAATTATTCAACATCGCCATATTCTAACCTATAAATCACGGACATCGATAACATTTAACCTGATTGCTCGATTTCTGATGATTTATGTTATAAAATATAAATCTCTTGAAAAGAAGAAACGAACACCAAATTCTTCTGTTATAATTATGGTACCGCTTTTTTCTTCTACAAATCGCAAAAATTCGCGCTCTATTTCCGCAAGACAACAAAAAAGTACTGGAATGCCAATGGGGATTTTGACCAGCCTGTTTTTATTGTAAGACGAAAAAATATCGAAAATTATACATAAACACGGACGTTTTCCAGCATGATTGCTCTCTCGCTATACACCGAGCGATATAAATGTGTATTAACCACGGAAGATTTAAGGAGTATCAAGGATAACGAAGCGAGAGAGTATCGCATATTTTCTCACTAATCGTTGCAATTTGGAGCGAAAGCATGGGTGAAAAGGTGCGATCGTTTGCGATTGTGGGAATCGCTGTTATTTTAAGATGGTGCGTTTCGTACCATCCTTACAGCGGTCAAGGAAAACCGCCGATGTACGGAGATTACGAAGCTCAGCGTCATTGGCAAGAAATAACAAAGAATTTGCCGATACAATGTTGGTACACGAACAATAGCGACAATGATTTGCTATACTGGGGCTTGGATTATCCGCCATTAACGGCGTATCACAGCTTCGTCATGGGTCACGTAGCTTACAAAATGGATCCCAAATGGGTGGAGTTGTACGAGTCGCGTGGCTATGAATCCCAAGATCACAAGTACTTCATGAGATTGTCCGTAATAGCGGCGGATGCTCTTTTCTATATTCCCGCTCTAGTTTACTTTGTAAGAAGAGCAACGGTGCACGAAGGAACATTGGCTCGTGGAGAATCGAGCAACATATTTGGTCTGAAAAAGGATGATTTTATTCTGTTGACCGCTCTCCTCTATCCTGGAATAATTCTCATTGATCATGGCCATTTTCAATACAATTGCGTCTCTCTGGGACTTTTCATAAGCGCGGTGGCTCTGATCCTACGGAATTATACAATTATATCATCTCTGCTTTTCGTTCTTGCATTAAATTACAAGCAAATGGAACTTTATCATGCTTTACCATTCTTCTTCTACATTCTTGGTAACAATACGCCGGGCAAAAGGAAATCTCTTTTGTCCTGTATTCATTCTCTCATTTGCGTTTCTCTCACGGTCATGCTCACTTTCATAGTCATTTGGACGCCTTTCATTCAAAAATGGGAAGTTTTCAAAGACGCCCTAACCAGATTGTTTCCATTGGACCGTGGAGTTTTCGAAGATAAAGTTTCCAATGTATGGTGCGCGGTGAATGTATTTTACAAATTTCGTAATGGTTTAGCGAATTTTCAACTCGCTCGTTTGTGTTTGGTCGCGACAATACTTTCCATCCTGCCAAGTTGCTTGAATCTTTATCTCAAACCGCACAAAGAAAGATTTGTTCTTTCTCTCATAAATTGCTCCTTAGGTTTTTACCTTTTGTCCTTTCAAGTACACGAAAAATCCATTCTTCTCGTTGCCGTTCCAGTCGTCATGTATTTCCATCGTGATCCATTGACGTGCTTTTGGTTCTTAACGATGTCGACTTTTAGTATGTTACCGTTGCTCATAAAGGACAACCTTGTTTTGGCCTATTTTTCTCTTAGTTTCTTCTACGCTATCGCAGTTTATACAATGTGGGCCAGAGAATTGGCAAATTTTACAATCAAAAACAAAGAATTGGTTGGTAAAAGTAAAACGAAAATGCATCAAGACACTCAGCTAAGTCAAAGAAAATTCCGGGTCAAACAGAGCGGTAGATCGCGATTCGCTGATTCAAAAGGATGGCGGCCACATCGTCTTTACGATAAAGTTCAACATTTTCTTGGCAAAGATTTCTTAACGTCCAAAATATCGATGTACCTGTCAATTCTTAAAATAACATCTTTGTATTTGTCTCTAATCGGAGTTTTGGTCCTCTCCATAGCCAGTATTGTCCTCACTCCACCTCATATTTATCCCGATTTATTTGCTCTTCTCGTCTCCATTTATTCCTGTTTACATTTCATTGGATTTTTTATTTATTTCAATTACAAGCAAATTTACGGCTTGCAAAAACATTCCGGTAAATCAAAATCTCATTGAAAGATGCGCACGTTAAAAGTTCATAAAGTTCAAAAGGTTTACGTACAAAGTGCGTTTCGTGTATTTAATGAGCGTGCATTTATGTCACGAGGAATAGAATAATTATTGCGCGAATCCTTATCGTATCAACATTCCTTTGAAACCATCGATTAGAGTCGGTGATAAATTTTCCACTACTCATTTCAGTCGATTTTCAAATGATCGATTCGCAGCGATATTTATTCAATAAATCATCGATTTTAAATTGGTATTCATTCAAAGTTACCGCTTTATACCTACATTTTTCCATGTAAATGGGGTGTATGGTCAAACTTGATAGTTATAAGATTAAGACCTTGGTTAGTGCCATAAATAAAAAAAAAAAAAAAATTGTTGAACGTGTGTTGTGATTGCTGGAAAGTTTCGAGTACGTGGCCCAAGTACTGCGTCATTGAAGTTTGCGTTTTTCAAACGTGACGAAAAATCTTTTACATTAATCAATTTTTGTCCACATCTTTTTGTTCATTTTAATTTTAAGATCGTCAGAAAATTCTTCCTCTATTTTTCGAGACTAAAGTACAAATCAATTTTGGGTACGAAAAAAAAGGAAACAGATTTGGTCGCATTTGAAAGTTGCAAACTTTAATGCCATAAAAAATCGTTAAACTATTGTTAACCATTTTCGCTTGTTCATCTAACCACTGAACCAATGTCTCGTCAACATTCTACTTAACAACAAAAGTTTCGAAAAATTGAACTAAAATTTTTACGCCAAATTGTAGACTGTCGTTAACGAAACTCTAGATATTTTTTCCATGTATTTCGTAGCATAATTTATTAAGATTTTTTGCACAAACAATCATTGTCTCCCTGCGATAAGATAACCAAATTGATTTTAATCGACGATACTATGTCTAACGCTCAAAAAGACCCTTAAGGATATATAAGATTAATAATCACGTTCTGAAATCTGAAAATTTTATTGATTACCTTCTGTTCTCGCTTATAAAAAGAAAAAAATGTTATTACGCAAACGAAAATGTATTTTGAAATGGATTGTAACCGCTCGTTACGATAGAAACCAACAGCTTTTCCGTCGGCTAAGTTCATCTTCAAATTTGAAAAAAAGAAAAAAAAATTCCAAGATTTTATTTTATGGAAAATAAAATCCAGACCTTTATCCAATTAAGAAACGTCATTGACGTTGAGTTTCGAATGTGATCATGTAATTTTCATCGACGTTCCGATACAAATTTGTTTTGGTATTTGTAACGATTATCGTATAAAATAATGTAAAACTGATTGTTGGAACATGAGGAGCAGTTCGTATTGATAATGGTGCTCTAAGTAAATAGTTGAAGAGCGTCATAGGCTGATATTAATCTTGTATTGCGTAAATATCAAGATTAATTTAAATTTCAGATTGAGGGAAGGGATCTAGTTGTGTCAAGTTATACATTGCGTTAAACTGTTCGTGGTCAAAACGTTCTTGTATTACTTATATCCGTGAATGAAACATTTTTTTCAACTTTTTCTTTCATTCTATTTATCCTTCTCTTCTGAATAAAATATTTAAATTCTTTCCAAGCGTATGAATATATTTGTCCTATCTCCTCTATCCGTATCCTATTTTTACTGCCGGCGCCGTTTTTCGAAGAGTTACATTTTTTAGACTTGTAAGAAAATGAAACTATAACTGAAAGCTTACTTTTCGTTGTGCTTCGCAGTTGATGGTAAATCTTAATTAGCAAACGCCCTCATACGTTTGTTCCAGGAGGTCGAAGACCAGAGCGACGGCTGCGGTGCCAAATTTTCCGTACTCGTCGTTTCCGATAAGTTCGAAGGAAAACTATTGTTACAACGTCACAGGTAAAAAATTCAATTTATTTCATTATTTTTTTATTTATTTTTTCTCGAAAATAACATAAATTTCGTTGGTTTTATATATTTGATCTCAACATTAGATATTGGCAATTTAGAAATACAATCGATTTGATTTAATAGAAAAAAGTGAGAACAAAGAGAAAAAAATTTGGAGGTAAAACGTGAGATAAAAAAATTTGCGGTGTAAGCAAGGAAGAGTGAAAATAAAACTTTACAAAACAACAACGCGGTACGTTGCCCTCTTTTGAGTGATAAACAAGCATTTATCAAAACACATACAATTGAGTTATTGGGGAATATTATTTTTGCATACTTTTTTTACTCGCGTATGAATAAAAAAATGATTAAGTTATGGAGTATCGTGTGATTTGCAGGCTCGTGAATGCGATTCTTGAGGAAGAGCTGAAGGACATCCATGCATTCTCGCAGAAAACTTTGACCGCGGAACAGTGGAAAAAGCAGCAAGCTTGAGAAATTTGAAAATTTCTTTATACATTTTTTTCTCACTCGATATCGAAAAATAACGTGAAAAAGTCAATGATTTTTTTTACCATTAAAATAATGATGATTGTATAAAAAAGTTATCGACGTACAATTTAAATTTTTCAAAATTGTGTTTTTGTTTCGGTTTTTTTTTCTTATTCATTCTAAACAAGTCGAAAGAAAAAAAATCTGGCCATTTTTTAAATCATAGTGAAAAAAGAGAAGGAAAAATAGTGCAATGACTGAATTTCGAGTTTCCGCGCCGGGAAAAATAATTCTCCACGGTGAGCATGCCGTCGTGTACGGTAAAACGGCAATTGCGGCTAGTGTGGATATACGTACGACGTTGGATTTTAAAGAATTGCCGGAGGATTGCGAGTACGTAGTGTTGTCAATGCCAAAAATTGGTTTGTACGTGAATGTTTTGGTCAAGCAAATTCGTGAACGTTTTTACAATGACGCGTGTTCAAAACTGTCCGACGGTCATGAGACTTTTCATAATTACGTGGGAAAATTCGTGGAAAAAATCGGTTATACGAATTTCCAACAAAAATTTGCTCTTGAGGGAGTTTTTTATTTGCTGGTATCGATATCACAAATCGAATTAATAGAGCTGAGACCTTTTCAAATAGTTTTGGATACTGCTTTGACGATTGGAGCCGGTCTCGGTAGTTCAGCATCATTTTCCGTTTGCCTCGCAACTGCTTTTATTCACTGGTCGCACAAACAAAAAAATCAGTCGACCCTCATGGATGAACAACAATTAGAAGCTATATCGAAATATGCACTTAATTGTGAGAAAATAATGCACGGAAGTCCATCCGGTCTCGATAATTCCATTTCCACTTTTGGCTCTATTATTGAATTTCGACGTGATGAACCTCTCAAACCGATAACCGGTGTTAAAAGTATACGCGCGTTGCTCGTCGACACGAGGGTACAAAGAAGCACGAAAGCTTTGGTCGAAAAATTTTTCATACTCAAAGAAAAGTATCCAACGATTTTTTTACCCATTCTCGATTCTATGGACCACGTCGCCAAAAAAGCTATCGAGGTTTTCAAAAATATACAAGCAATGCCGAGTGGCACCGACGAATCTTTATACCCAGCTTACAAGGAATTGATGGTAAGCATCGCATATACTCATTCACTTAATAAATATGGAGCAATGTTAAAAATAACTATTTCGACGTTTGCACCGTTCAAACGCAAAAAAAAAAAATCTTCGTAGTATCAACATTTATTAGCTATTTTCGTCGTGTGAAAAGAATTTGTCGGTGTTGCATCTTTTTACAAAAACATGTGCAATATTCGTGATTTTTGATGAATTTTATTCTAGTTTTTGGAAAAACCTTAAAAAAAAGTTGCATTTAGAAAAAATTCATACGCATTGAGATTATTTTTCGAATAACATTTTATTTAAACAGGCGTAACTGTAATAACTTTTTACCATTATTATTACTGATAACCCATGTTTATGAAGCTTCATATATAACGATTTTTTTTTACATTTTTTGTCTAATTACAAAGTTTCGGAATTTTGATCCAATAAAATTTTTGGCTCTCATCAATAGCAAATAAAACAAACATTTTCCTTCGTCTTTTAACGATGCAAACTTCAATACCATTATTGATAAAGATCGTGGCATTTCGCGATTTATTAAGTTTGACGAATATTACGCCACACAGGTAATGATTGAAGTAAATCAAGGGTTATTGGCGACTTGTCAAGTGTCACACCAATCGTTGGATACAATTTGTGCGGAGGCTAAAAATTATGGTCTCGCGGGTAAACTAACCGGAGGAGGGGGCGGTGGTTACGCTTATATTTTGTTGCTGCCGGATACACCAACTGAAACGATTACCAGTATAACGACGAAACTAACTGCCAATGGATATCCCGTGACTCTCGTAAATTTGGGAGGCGTAGGTGTTAAAATACACGAAGTATGATTGAAACATTATTTTATTGATGGAAAAACGATTAAAAGTGACATTATTCGTTCAGGAATTTCATGTTTTTTAATTTATTTTTATTTTCGACTATTATCGAAAATTGATATTTTGGGCACTATCGTAGGAAACATAGCTCGGAATACGAAATTCTCGTTCTATTGAATAACGATATTGAAATTAATCATTTTTACGCTCGCATCATTCGAGTGCAATAGCATGTTTTTTTTCGAGCACAACATTTATTTACCTTTTCCAGCTACGAAAATTAGATAATCTTCTTTCGTTACTCAAAAAATAAATCTGCGATTAAAATGTTGATAAGTTTAAAAATTGAGGAAATAAGAAATAAAGATTTGTTTGTGTTCCAAAAATGCAGCTTCCATAAAATACGGATCGTTATTTTCATTTTTCACATGTCATAGAAAGATGTAAAAAATCGTGATTATCTTCAAAATTTTATATGCATTTTTTTATATTGAATTATTCTCTCGGTATATCTGGTACAATACGTTTTTATTTAAATACATCAGTGTTGGTATATAATCTCATAATTCGTTCGACCTATACGATACATGGACTACATTGAATTATGGTCAGTCAAAGACAAGGAATCCTTAAATCATAATATTATCAATTTTCCATTTCTTCGTTTCCTTGTTAGTTTTTTATTACGTTTAAGTGATAAATCATCATTCTACTATAAAAATCGGTCATAGCCTCATCTTTGTATGTACTATTTTTCCCAGATTGGAATGAATGTGCATTACGAAACTCTGGCATACTAAAAAAAAAAACTGTACAAAAACCGAATATTATTTACAAAAAAAACAGAAAAAAGAAATATATAACAGTTAAGGAAATGGTAATCAGCGACTAAAAATGATTATGTACATAAATGAATTTCAACGCTTAAACACTTGGAAAATATTCCGTACAATGCGTGTACGAAAGGAAGCAACGATGCACCCGTTTATCAATGATTTATAGTTTTCCCCTGTGATCATCAATTTTTTTTTTTTTTTATCAGTTGCACATCCTCGAAACTTATCGACGCTAAGGAAAATGCGGGTATATTTTTTATATACGACATGTGTGCATCGTGCTGTCAAGTGCGTGTCAAAAAGATTCACTTATTAAATAATGATTATATTAACGACAATTGATAATATCTCAAAGAACATCCCAGTGTCGACGAAAACGTTCAATAAATAATTAGCTTTCTATTTACGTACACTCCCGACCAAAAGTATGGATACACTGGACAAAAAAATGAAGATATTTCAATTTCGCAAACGGCGTTTTGAAGAGGACAGATTTAGCTTCATTTTGCTTTTTCCAAATATTTTTTTACGATTTTTTTTGGACCCGGTGGGCACTTTCGAATAGGGCCGTTTTCCGGCTTTTTTTTGCTGTTGAAAATGGGACGCACCACTTGTGGCAAATTTTTTCGCTAATTTTTTAAATGAAAAAAAAAAAACTTAAAAGGGTGAGCAATAGCTTTAATTACGTTTTTGAAAAAGTTTGATGCGATTTTTTTTCACAGAGTTATTTCATTTTTACATGAAAAAGACCATTTTTAGAAAATGCAGCTCAATTAGAAAACCAAGATTTGAATGGAATTGTCAAGAGGGAACAAAGTTGCATAAAATCATACTGAATCGACTTGAATTTTTGTCCGAGATTTTGTTTTTTATCATTTTTAGTCGAAACTCTGATAATAACTAGAGTGGCTTAAGGTATTCCTTTCGCGGAAGGCCGTATTTTTTGGGCGCATAAGCAGGGCCCTCCACATTTGTTCGTAAATTAGGTCGCATTTTGTTTAAAAAAGTTATAACCAATTATTAGCCCGAACTGTAAACATAAATCGAAAATTTCAGCTTAATTGTGTAAATTATGAAACTTTTTCATATTTGTTGGAGAGCTACAAATGTCAACAACTGCATTGTCAAAGGGAGAAGCTGGACTTATTGTATTTGGTTAAAAAAAATAGTGAAATATGAGTGAAAATACGTATAAAGTATGTAGTGACATTGGTAAAAATGTGAGCCAATTTGTAACGGGCAAAAACAAGAATAGCGTTAAAAATGTTGTAAAAACTGTCGAAGATAACATAACCTCTTGAACGTCATGGCTACAAAAAATCGCCTGCTGATCACATTCTTTTAAGTTCTATCGTGAATATTTTTTTCAAACGTCCGGTGACTCTCTGTTTTTATCGTTGTTACGGAATCTTTAGAATTTAATTTAACCATAGAACAGTTTATATCAAACATCTATCATTATTTAATATATGAATTATTAAATAGAAATGTGAGAAACAGGTCATCTCCATAAAGTGTCGTGTAAATTAGACGATTTTCAAAGTTATAATTCTTTTCTAAAAGTTCGGTAACCTGGCTCGATATTTTTCCAGTGAACTGGGATGTGTTTTTACTTTTATGTACAAAAAAATCTGTTAATTGTAAAATATTCGAGTTCGTGAAAGGAATGCCTTAACTCGAAAACCATGGGGTTAGGGTCAAAATATCAAGAGAGGAAATTTTCTTACTTTAATATTTTTAATCCATTAGAATTTTTTCAGAATTTTTTGTCGAAATTTTTTTTTGGTCCAAACTCGGATAATCGTCGAAACAGTCGATTGATGTATCTTGAGAAGTATCGGGTTTCAGATATAGTAGCAAGAGGGGAAAAAGTTGCAATTATGAACTTTGGATACACCAGAATTGTTTTCAATTTTACTTCCAAATATTTTTGACCATGATTTTTTTAATTCAAATTGACGAGGTATTCTTTCACCAAGCCATTCATCGTTTCCAAATTTTTTTGACCATGATTTTTTTACTCCAAACTGATGAGGTATTTTTTTATCAAGCCATTTTAACACATGCCGCGACTCGTCAATGCAGTATTGAAAGCCAAAGGCGATTTTTTCAATGAAAAACTCGTTTAGATAAGGTAAGAGACTTGTTTGATGTAGATTTGTTTTTTTTTTTACATTATAACGAAAGTTCAAATAGTTTAAAGTTTTGTTCTGCTGGGCTTGTGATAAAATGGCTTTTTCCCTCTTGACAATTCCATTCAAATCTTGAAGTTTTCTAGTTGAACCGCATTTTCTAAAAACGGTCTTTTTCAGGTAAAAATGAAATAACTGTGAAAAAATCGCATCAAACTTTTTCAAAAACGAAATTAAAACTACTGCTCACCCTTTTAAGTTTTTCGTTTAAAAAAATAGTGCAAAAATTTTCCACAAGTGGTGCGCTCCATTTTCAATGACCAGAAAAAAGCCGGAAAACGGCACCCTTCGAAAGTGTGCACTGGGTGACCCAAAAAAAATCGTAAACAATAATTGGAAAAAGTAAAATGAAGCTAAATCTGTCCTCTTGAAAACGCCATTTGCGAAATTGAAATATCTTCATATTTCAAAGAGCTATAAAACTTTTAGTGCAGCTCGAAATTTTGTCCAGTGTATCCATACTTTTGGTCGGGGGTGTATAACGATACACTTATTTAAAAATTTAACCGTATAAAATATATTGTAACGGTACGCTTTTATGCACACGCCGCTACACGTAAATTCGAGCTTCTTAATAGTAAGGAGCAGGTATGAAAGAAAGCGAGAAATGGCAGGGATTTGATTGTAACAAAATCACAATATAATTTATTAATGAAAACACAAAGATGATTTCTGTTTGTATAACAATTTTGTTCAAATAAAGACAATGTTTATTTATTTCGCGTGTTCATTTCTATTATTTATTTCTCGATTCTTTTCTTCTCACAGAAACAATGATATTTGGTTCTTTTATTATAATTTTATCAATTATTTGTGGTCTGGTGTCTTTCTTTACAATACAATGAGGAAATAATCGATTCGTCGCTCAAAAATAATAAAAATGATAAATTTTTCTAATTAATTTTTCCAAAATAGTCAATTAGACTTTATAAAGACTCGATATAATAATAATAATAATCTTTGTCCGTGACTCGATATAATCCAACAATAATTGAACTATTTTGGACAACGAAAAATAAACCTGGCCAAAAATCCCCTCCCCGGGGAAAAAACCTTGGACAAGTACATTTGTTGACCCCTGTTTCCATTTGTTTTCACAGAAAAAAACTACCCAAAAAAGTACAAAATTTTTAAAAATTTGGCAAGATTAAGATAGGAAAAAGAAGATTGTTTCTATAAAATAACTGTACCCCAAATGACAAATAGAAATGAAAAACTTCACATATTTTATCGAGATCCCAAGAAAAAAAGCAACAATGCCCATTGTGAGTGTCTGGTAAAAAACAGAGTCTACAAGTAAATGATCAATTTGCGCATAAAAAAAATAATTACTTTACAAAAACAGAAATGGAAAAGCCAATGATTTACGTTCAGCACTAAAGTTTATAATATCAATAATAGGACAAGTATTTTATTGTCGCTTGAGGATGGAGTATTTAAAAAAAAGCAAAAATTAGTTGGTTATTGAAAAAAGTCACCAATGTACAAAAATAAAAATCGGTCAAAAGAACGGAGTCCAGAAAAAAAAATCGGGATGAAAAAAAAACTTGAAGAAAAAAATTTCAAACGAAAAAAATTAGATTGAAAAAAAAATTTCGGCCGAAGTACTTGGCGAGTTTATAACACATACAACATTACGTGAAATACATTACGTGATCCAAGCTAAGCAAAAAAACTCGCCAAGTACTTCGCCCGAAATTTTTTTTTCAATCTAATTTTTTTCGTTTGAAATTTTTTTCTTCAAGTTTTTTTTTCATCCTGATTTTTTTTTCTGGACTCTGTTCTTTTGACCGATTTTTATTTTTGTACATTGGCGACTTTTTTCAATAACCAACTAATTTTTGCTTTTTTTTAAATACTCCATCCTCAAGCGATAATAAAATACTTGTCCTATTATTGATATTATAAATTTTAGTGCTGAACGTAAATCATTGGCTTTTCCATTTCTGTTTTTGTAAAGTAATTATTTTTTTTATGCGCAAATTGATCATTTACTTGTAGACTCTGTTTTTTACCAGACACTCACAATGGGCATTGTTGCTTTTTTTCTTGGGATCTCGATAAAATATGTGAAGTTTTTCATTTCTATTTGTCATTTGGAGTATAATTATTTTATAGAAACAATCTTCTTTTTCCTATCTCAATCTTGCCAAATTTTTAAAAATTTTGTACTTTTTTGGGTAGTTTTTTTCTGTGAAAACAAATGGAAACAGGGGTCAACAAATGTACTTGTCCAAGGTTTTTTCCCCGGGGAGGGGATTTTTGGCCAGGATATAACTTCTTTTTTTCTGAACAGCTCCGAATCCTAGAATTTTTACATGATAACAGATAATCCTTGAATATCTACGCTGACATAACCAGTAAAACCCTAGCTCAATATCAAATATGCAATGCGATGCTATAAAGAAAAAGCGAACGAACTTAGTACAGCTTGCACAAACAAAACGCAGAAATTCATTTCAGTTAACACCTCGCGTTTCCTGCAGTATATTGAGAAATTCGATACATATATTTGATGCGTCTCAGCAATGTGCATTTCACTAATATGAGAAAAACATGAGCGAAAGGCCAAAAATGAAACCGTATAGAAATATTTGTGGAACACTTTTTTTTTTAACAAATCATATCACAATGCACACTAAAAACTTGAATGAATATTGAATTTTTACATTGTTTTGTCATGCTTTTATTTCCACTTATATCTTTTGCACAAGCCTGACCGAGCAATGCCATTACACTATTGTTGAATTTCTGATCCTTCGACTGGTTGTGAAATATGATAACAGATGATCCTTGAATATTTACGCTGACATAATCAGTAAAACCCCAGCTCAATATAAAATGTGTAGTGCGATGCCAAAAAGAAAGAGCGAAGGAACTTAGCACAACTCGCAGTAACGAAGCGATGATCCTTGTATGCAAAGGAAATAAGGCATCTCTTGTTTTCGCAAGGAATAGCAAATGCTTCATTGCTTTAAGTTTCACCAGTTTTTTTAGATCAAATTGTCGAAGGAGAGAATCTCAGCCCAATTCACAGCTCGCAGCGCCTTCAGTATATTGGTAAATTTCTTGAAGCCGAAAAGAAAAATCGAAGGAACTGAACACAACCTGCAGAATATTGGAAATTTTATGTTTATTTGTAGACCGCACCTGAAAAGTATTGAAAATCATGATTTAATGACAAAAGTTATTTGTCAAATTTTTATAATTAAAGTATTTCATCAACAATTAATAGTTTTACAGGTTTTTATTTATGAACACATGATACATCTTGTCACAACTATTTTCATACACTCACTTTTGGAAAAAAAACAGTCTTTTGATCTGTAAGAAAAATTTCAGTGACATGATTAAAAAAAAAATCGTTGCGTTCCAGATTGAAACTTCAACATCATTATTTACGAGTTCACACATTTTCAGAACGTATAACACTGATTTTTAAGGTTATGTTCGTTGTATTTTCTAGCACTTATTCTGACTAATTAACGGTTTTATTCGGATTATTTTATACGGAAAAATAAAAATGATAACCTCAACGAGTGGTGAGGTTTGTTTCTATTTGGCTTTTCTGGAATCCGAAACAAAAATGATTTCACCAGCGGGTGCGAGGTTATCTTTTTTAATTTCGCTGATGATTAATTCCGAGATATTAAAAAATATTATTATCACATTTCGCAATATTTATATATTACCGTTTTTTCGCACTATTTATATATTTAAACTATTTATGAATCACGATTTTTCACAATCTAAAAAACACGCGATTTACACGACTCGCACTTTACACTGTCAAAAGTCAAAACTACCGTCACACTGGTTATAAACATTCAAACTTTCCGTGGTATGGGTCCAGAGGCATGTAGTCACAGCGACACGTTCAAAAACATCACTCGTGTGCACACTCGTTTACCGGTTTGGGAACACAGGGAAATGACCACACTCGTGACCAATCAGAATCTCGATAGGCACGCTGAGGCCTTTCATTGTGACATATACAGACACGTCAAATTCTTCGATGTGTTGGAATTTTTGCATAATTTTGAGCCTGTGCAAAGTTTTTTCTCAGCAAATACGGCATCAATCGTGCTGATTTAAAGCTCAATCGAAAGATTTTTTCTTAATTAGTCTCCAGTTCAATTTTCAAGTCATCATCTGTCTCCTGAGCTTCGTAATTCGAGAAAATGACTTTCAGTTTTTACCCCCACCACCGAAATCAAGAGACTCGGTAGAGTCTCGGGACAAGTACATTGACAGCTCTGTCGTCTGCTGGCCCGAGGCTCGCCGAGACTATATTATCTCTGAATAAAACGATTCGCGGTGGTGGGGGTAAAATTGGCATGTCATTTCTTTCAATTACGAAGCTAAGGAGCCATTTGATGCCTTGAAAATTGAACTGGAGACTAATTAAGAAATTCTCTTTCGCTTGAGCCCAAAATCAGCATGATCGGTGGTGTAATTGCTGAGAAAAAACTTTGCATAGGGTCAAGATTATGGAAAAAATACTAACGCATCGGAAATTCGATGTGTATGTACATAACACCATCAGAGGCTCAAAGCCGCTTGCGAGTTTCTGATTGGTTGGTTTTTTCAACGTTCCATATAACACATCGGAAATTCGACGTGTATGCACATAACCCCATCAGAGGCTCAAAGCCGCTCGCGAGTTTCTGATTGGTTGGTTTTTTCAACGTGGCTCTACACACCAACATAACACCATCAAAGGCCTCTTGAAGCCTCTCGAGTTTCTGATTGGTTGGTGTCTGTATCTGTGATAAACCATTAAAGGCGTGTGATCTGTGGTCGTGTTCGTTGGGTCTCATCATTTTGATGAACAAGTGCGCATGCGCATAATGATGCGCAACATGCAACTGCGCAATGAAACGAGTCATGCGCAATGTGTGAATCTGTATGAAACGGAATTCAAAAAATAAATAATGAAAACAGTGCAGGACGTGGGGAAGAGTTTGGTTATAATTTTTAAAAGTTTGATCGAAGTTTCGTAAAAACAGTGCGGGATGTGTGAGTTTAGTTAAACAATAACCATTTGACGGGCACTTGGACTAAGTGTCGAAATTATTGGAAAAACGTCGTCAGCGATATTAAAGTTTAATCGGGGTTTCGTAAAAATAGTGCTGGATGTGTGAGTTTGATTAAATAATACTTATATCGTTGAAACGTTTTTACGTGTTTATTCGCCACTTGTCTATTATTCTTCGTGTTATTATCTCTGAATAAAACGATTCGCCGTGGTGGGGGTAAAATTGGCATGTTATTTCTTTCAATTACGAAGCTCAGGAGCCATTTGATGCCTTGAAAATTGAACTGGAGACTAATTAAGAAATTCTCTTTGCATTGAGCCCAAAATCAACATGATCGGTGGTGTAATTGCTGAGAAAAAACTTCGCATAGGGTCAAGATTATGGAAAAATACTAACACATCGGAAATTCGTCGTGTCTGTACATAACACCATCCAAGGCTCAAAGCCGCTCGCGAGTTTCTGATTGGTTGGTTTTTTCAACGCGGCTCTACATAACACCGTCAAAGGTAGAGATGTGAGTTGGTCACAAGGCTCGTCATTTGACCGTCTTAAGACCGTCGCATGACCGTCAAATGACGGGTGCAGAAATGACGGGTTCGTGACGTCATTCGTCAAGATGGCCGCAGTTTTGTTTTGAACGTGAAACGTGAGTCTGTGTGTGATGCGAGATGCGACACTGTGATCCACAAGTGCCTGGCAAAAGGTATATTCATTACAATTTTAAGTATCTTGTAAATTACAGATGGTTAAATATGCAATTACACATCTTTTTCAATTTATAGAACACCAACAACACACGAGACGAATCAGCGAAAGTCAACGAATAACGATGTGACAACTGTGATCGTGATCCACAGGCAAAAAGTATATTCATTACAATTTTGAGTATCTTATAAATTACAGATCGTTAAATGTGCAATTACACATCTTTTTCAATTTTTAGAACACCATAAGAACACGAGACGACCCAGCGAACCAGCGAGCCAGTGAAGACCAGCGAACCAGCAACAACAAGCCAGCGAACCAGCAAAAACCAGCAAACCAGTGAGCCAGCGAAGACCAGCGAACCCCAGTGAACCAGCAAAAACCAGCAAGTCAGCGAAGACCAACGAACCAGCAAGAAAGAGAGATTAAACATTTAATATATGTATATTAATAGTGAATAATGTCAATAATGCAGATGATGTATGAGAAACTGAAAAAATACATTAAAATTATACAAAATTTTTTTCATATGTTTTAGACCATCATTTGAATCATGCATCTGAAAAAATTAATTCAGAAAGCGTTCGTAGCGGGAGGACTTGTGCCGAATCAAAAGATGAAAGTCTACAAATGCCGCTACTGTGGTAAACAATATGCATACCACGTCACACGAATGGCACAGCATTTGAAGCGTGGTTGTGTGAGCTGCCCTTCGTCCATCAAAAATATTTTGAAGAATAAAAGCTCGATCTCAAAACCAAAATTGAAGAGAAAACGAAAATCACAAAGTTCCGACAGCAGCAAGGAAAATGTATCATGTGAGAACGATTCTTCGGAGTCTGACGTTGATTCTGTTAAAACTAGCGGCGATCCCGATGGTAATGAAACCCCAAGCACGTCTACTGGAGTTCGTCGATCCAGTACACCCGGAAAAAATCAAAAGACATCGTATATGGCTAAATTCTGCGACAGAATGTCGAAAGTTGAACAGGGACGTCTTCACGAACTTTTGGCTACAGCAATTTATGCTTCAGGAACTCCTTTGAGCATAACGGAGAGTATATTCTGGCAGGATTTCTTCAAATCTTTGCGACCTTCGTATGATTTGCCATCGAGGTACGAAATTTCAAACTCGTTATTGGATAAATCGTACAACAAACTAAAATTGGATGTGGATCAAAAAGTTCAATCCGCCGATTCTGTTGGATTGCAATGTGACGGATGGTCGAACTTGAGAAATGAAGGAATCATCAACTTCATCGTCACAACGCCGGAACCCGTTTTTTTCAAAACAATCACAACAACGACTAATTCTCAGACTGGAGAATACATCGCTGCGCAAATGAAGGAAGTCATTGACGTCATCGGTTCCGAGAAGGTACTTGGAGTCTGTACCGACAACGCAGCTGCAATGAAAAGTGCTTGGCGAATATTGCAAGACCAGTATCAGGGAAACTATATCTCTTTTTATGGCTGCTCGGCGCACATTTTGAATCTTTTGATTAAAGATGCAATGTCTCTACCATCAATTGACAAAATCTCGAAAAACGGAACGGCGATCGTCAAAGAAATTAAAGAGAAGCACATCCTATCAGCAACTTTCGCGGAAATTCAACAACAAGACTCCAATAAGATCTCGACAACTCTTAAACTTCCGGGCAAGACAAGGTTTGGCTCATTGATTATCTGTTTGCAAAGCTTGGTCGAAAATAAACATAATCTTCAAGCTTTGGCCATCTCTCGCAAGGCAGATAGTTACCTGAAACCGCTCACGAAGAATGTTATCTTGGGACAGGATTTTTGGGTAATGACGGTCAAGACATTGGCTTTGCTGAAGCCGGTGGGAAAATGGATCACTGTGTTAGAGGGAGACAGTCCAAAACTAAGTCTAGTTCCTGAAGCATTTCACGAGCTTAAGAATCATTTCGTTAAGGAGCTTGAGGAATCTCCTTTGCGTTTGCTGTCAGATGCCGAAACCAAAAAAATGTTTGCTGCATTTGATAAACGACGAAGCATGGCGATCAATCGCGCACACTTCGCTGCAAATATTCTCGATCCGTCTTTGAGAGGTCGAAATTTGAACGATGACGATTCAGTGGATGGGACTGCACTTATATTTGAATTGGCGAATAAATTCAACCTGGACGAAGACAATCTTCTCAAGGAATTAACCGAATACACAACGGATACGGGAATTTGGAGTCAGGAGTACATACGACGAGCTATCTGTGTAACTTCGGCACAAAAATGGTGGAAGGCCTTGTGCGGTACAACAAAGCTCAGCAAAATTGCTGTCGCCATACTTGATTTACCTGCGACGTCAGCTGCGACAGAACGAACGTTCAGCACCTGTGGGTGGATCCATTCATCTAAGCGGAATCGACTTTCGACCAAACGAGCTGGGATGATATCATACATCGCTCACAATTTGAAACTTCTGCGTCCGAAAGCGGACATGAAAATCGGGAAAAAACATCAGCAAGTTGTATCAGACACCGAGAGTGAGTCATCTTCTGATCACAATTTGGAAGCCGAAGAAGAAAAAGACGGACAGAGTGAATAATCAAAAAAGTTGAACCAAAAACAAGAAAAAAGCTGTCTAATTAAAGACTGACTATATATGTCTGAGACTGAGACTATATGATAGATGAAAAGTTGAACCAAAAACAAAAAAAAAAGCTGTTTAATTAAAGACTGACTATATATGTCTGAGACTGAGAATATATGATAAAAAAAGAATAAAATTGTTGCAGTAGATAAATAAGAATTGAAAAATATCTAAATATATATATTGCATCGTTATAAAACGATATATTTCTGTGATCATAAATAAGGAAATTATTTTAAGAAAGAGTACAATAAAAAGAGACTGTTTATTGATTACATATATGTATCCTAGTCGAGAATGGCTTTGATAAAGATTTATTAAATTACAAAAAAGAAAATGTAAAACTTGTAATGTTGAACAACAAAAAATATTTGTTAAGAATAATAAATGATGTCTGCTTTAAACTGCTTTATAATATATTATCACTTCGTGCCTAAAACTACTAAAAACATCCGCAATTATATGAAAGAAATTTACAGAATTTGTGAATAATTTGTGACCGCAAAAAAAATGACCGTCATTTTACAACTATGTAGACGAATTTCGTCAGTTGACAAAGACAAATGACGCTAAAAAAAATTACGGTCATTTTTACTTCGAAAAATGTGCTTAAAAAAAATGACGTCACAAAACCGTCAAATGACGGTCATGTTTGCATCATTTGACCAGAGTTGGAAATGACCGTCATTTTACGTCAAAGGTCTCTTGAAGAAGCCGGAAATGACCCATTATTTTTCATGAATTTTTTTGTCGCGAATGGACATATACCGACACAGCGGAAAGCTGGAACAGAGTTTTGACATAACCAAGTGTGGGGCGTACAAGCTAACGGATAAATTATTTTAATGTTTTAATTAATTTTAGAATCTCGTGGCTTAAACAGTATTGAAAATATGAATGTGTTTTCACGGACAGTTGTGAGGTTATAAATATCATGGTTAGGTTCGATCGACTCTTGGTTACGGTAATAATAAGAAAGTGATGGTGTGAAAATAGTGAAGTGCTTTTAATCAACTTTCGAACAGTGCTGAAATGAATATGTATTTTTTTATCATTGTTAACCCTGCTGTTTTTATTTTCCACACTTAACTCTACGACGGAATTTCTCTTTCGCGATTAAATGTTCCTCGTATAAGATTTCTTGAGAAATCATTCTTTTCGTTTCTTTGATAACTATGAAATGGTATACGTTGAACTGTTAATCATGATTGGTGTGAATCGATGTAAATTTGGAAAAGAAACTATAAAACTAATAATGAGTGTTAAAAAAATGTATATGCGGCAAAGTTTGTTATTATCATGCCGAGTTTTGAGCAATGTCTAATAAATATTTTGTTTAACTCTACACCGTTGACAATTTATTTTATTGGTCTCTTTCCGCTTTATTATAAAATGTTCCTCGCTTGCCATAATAAGATTTGTACATCATAAAATGATCCTTGCATGATAATTGTTGGTCCATTTCAAAAGATTTTCGACGTCGTTTTTCTATCCAAAGTATGGTATAGAATCATCTCGCATTTGATGAATTAATAGACAAATACACTGTCAACCTGCATCTGGATATATATGGATGCATCTGGATGATAACCGTAGTAAGTAATGATATATCTTTATGTCAAAATGGCTCGTATAATATATCTTTATGTCAAAAGACTATGGTGGTATATACTCCATATCCTATCAAAATTTGTATCTTTGGATTGCAACGAATGCATATAGACTCTGGAAATTCTGTGAAGGGACAAATGTACCAAGTATTTCCACTTTTTGGCTCCGATTGTAGCATTATGAATTGAACATTTTGTTATAAAAATTCTTCGGTTGCTCATTTGTCAATGGGATCAAAAATATTGTCTTCGGAACACCATGGATATATGCAAAATTTCAGAATTTTGTTTGGCACAATATGCTCTATATTTTTTCACATTCCCGCTTTAGTTGTAGCATAATGAATTTTAAAAAATTGTTTCAGAAAGTCTTCCGATGTGTTTTTTCTGATATTATCAAAATTTATATCTTTGGATTGCAACAAATGCCTACAGACTTTGGAAATTGTGTGAAGTGACAAATGTACCAAGTTTTCTACTTTTTGCCTCCGATTTTAGCATTATGAATTGAACTTTTGTTATGAAAATTCTTCGGTTGCTCATTTGTCGATGGGATCAAAATTATTGTCTTCGGAACGCCATGCATATATGCAAAATTTCAGAATTTTGTTTGGCTCAATATGCTCTATATTTTTTTACATCCCTGCTTTAGTTGTAGCATAATGAATTTTAAAAAATTGTTTCAGAATGTCTTCCGATGTGTTTTTTCTGATATTATCAAAATTTATATCTTTGGATTGCAACGAATGCCTACAGACTTTGGAAATTGTATGAAGCGACAAATGTACCAAGTATTTCTACATTTTGCCTCCGATTTTAGCATTGCAAATTGAACTTTTGTTATGAAAATTCTTCGGTTGCTCATTTGTCGATGGGATCAAAATTATTGTCTTCGGAACGTCATGAATATATGCAAAATTTCAGAATTTTGTTTGGCTCAATATGCGCTCTATTTTTTCACTTCACCACTTTAGTTGTAACATTATGAATTTTGATAAATTGTTTCAGGAAGTCTTCCGATGTGTTTTTACTGATATTATCAAAATTTGTATAATTGAATTGCAATGGATACGTACAGACTTTGAAATGCCTGTGAAGTAACAAGTGTGCCCAATATTTCCACTTTTTTGCTCGAATGGTGGCATTATCAGGACTTGAAAATTTTATTATGAAAATTCTTCGGTTGTTCATTTTTGGATGGGATTAAAATTTGGCTTCGAAAAGTAATGGCAACATGCAAAATTCATAAACTTTATTGAGCCCAATGTGTGGTATGCTTCAGTTGTGGCATGATTAAGGGGTTATATACAGTTGGAAGGCCAAAAAAACTCGTTTTTTTACGAATGTTTTCCGGATAGGGATTTCATTTGACGAGGAAAAGCATAAGGAAGTAAATGGAGTGTCATCTTTTAACTCTTTATCGCAATTTTTTATTTAAAAAAATATTGCTTCAGATAGCTCCTGTGATTGATCTCCTGTAGGTCCTCTAAAAAAAGGCGTCTTGCGGTGAGCATGAAATCTCCCGTTTGGATCAGCTGAAATTAAAAAACCAAAGAGATTTGTTTAGTGGACAGATAAATGCTGGGATTGGACGAAGGAATAGTTGGAATTTCCAATTTTGATGAAATGACGGCTCCTCAAAGACGAAATTTCAATTTTTAACCGAATTTTGGTCGTTCAATGGTTCAAAAAAAATAGAAATAATTTTCGGAAATCTTACTCCTTCGTCCAATCCCAGTAGAATATATCTGAGAAAGATATCTTGTGTTAAAATTGCAGACCGATCGGTTGAGCAATCTTTGAGAAATCGTGCTCACCGACTTTGAAAACATCGTTTCGAGATAAACGCGTTCAAAGTTTCATAAGTGGTGAACACGGATAAAAATTTTTTTTTACAACTTACAAGGAGTCATCTATTCCAGAGCCATAAGAAGTTCCCTCTGCATCATCAGCAGCTTCCAAATGGTCGAATTGCAGTCGTCGGCGAACCATTCTTCCTTCGCGCGTGCGCTCATGCGCTCTTAAAATAGAGATCGCGACGCGCTCTGCATCCTGTTTTTCGGCATAGGCATGGGCATTGGGCCCAATCGATAGACCCAGTGCACTCATATAATATAATAGTGATGCCGTACGTTCATTAAAGGTGCCGGCTGCCATGTGAGCTGCTATTTCCACTATTTTTGAACCACTAGGAATTATTTTCGGTGTGATTTTCCAAATCAACTGATTATAGCTTTCGTTGTTATTTTGTGTGAAACCACCAACACATCTTTCAAGCAACTTTTCATTGCTCAGATCCATGTAGATCGGAAACAGAGCGTCAGCAACATCTTGTGGAAATGGAGAATAATCGTGTTTATAATCCGATAATTTATTCGAAGCTCGCGCTCGCTGCCAACAACACCATGACTCAGTTCCGACCGGGCATCTTTCGTGTTGAGGATTTTCATCTGTTGAACAATAATGGTAATATGTTGCCCATATTGCATTATACATATTGTCAACGGAATCACAGTGCCTCCTGATTGCCAAACCATAATAAACAGTCAATTTATCGATCAGTTTGGCTGTGAGCTTTCCTTTTCCACCAAGTACTTTTTTTTGCATTTTTTTCCCACTTTTATTTACAGTCATCTCGGTATTTTTTTTGACACAGTCTCGGAGTCGTGAACCCATTCTTTTTTGAACGTGTCCAATACATTCTTTTTTTACCACTTCGTTGTTTCCGTAAGGCACAGCTTTCAAAATCCCCGAGTAGGTTTTCGAGTCACCGTCGCCGATGTAATTTTTGTATTGGACGTTAAATTTTTCCATTGAACGCTTGAACATTTCTACGACCGCATCGACTTCCATTTTTCCTGAAGAACCGTTATGATTCGCAGCATAAACATCTTTGTGATCGTCATACCATTCGTTGTACTCTTCAGTGTCAATTTTTTTTTCCAAACCTCGCATTGTTTGCAGTACGAACTTTTCACGACGATATCGATCATTTTCCCCGTATAATAACCGATCAGTGATGTTACTCCGTATAAAGAAGTAAACCCACGTTTTTTCCAGGTTCCATCGCCAGATATTGTCAATTCTTCACAGTTTCCATCGCCTCGATTTTGAGCAGACGCTTTTTTTTCTTCAGCACAAGCTTTTTCGAAAAGTTTTTCGGTGGCCATTTGCGTGCATGAATGAATATTTTTGACGATCAAATCGTACGTAGCTTGCATCACAAAAGGTGGCATGTCCATCAATCCACAAAATTTCGCTGCACCTTTCAATCCTATTCCGAGAGTTCTCATCACAAATAAAAATCGTCTGTTTATCGCGTAAGAATGTTTGATGAATGGACAAGAGTTTATGGCTCGAGGATCGCACTTATCACACAGAATGACGATTTTAAAACCGAGTCCTCGTTGTGCAGCCGTTTGAAATTGCACTTTTCCTTTGCAAGTTTTACACTGGACGTATTCACTTATCGCTGCGAAGACCGTTATAAAATTGAAAATGCGATATTCAATGGAGGAATCACGAGGAACTAAGATCTCCTTCTGATTTTTCAATTTTTTCGCGGATGTACTGAAGCTACTTTCATCGGCCTCGACTGTTTTTGGATTGTACGATTGTTTTCGCTTTTTCCCTCTTGAAATTTGCGTCTTGTCGGATAGTCTCCGTTGTCTGGTACACTTGTAAGGCATTTTTATTTGCAAAACTACGAAAACGGAGTAAAATTTGAACGCGCGACTTTACACTGTGGCAGAGCTGGTTCGACTGACAAAATTCCTTTCTTCGGTATAAGAAATGACCACGCTTAGCTCTCGCATATACCATGTATGCAAAAACAATGAAAAGGGTCACCTCAGGCACGCGGGCCGCAACAACCGCTGCCGCTCGGGCCGTTCGGAGCGCGCTTACTTTGTAATGCTCCAAGCGTCCTTTCAAGTACGCATGTATCTCTACGAATATTTGCCGTATCGCTTTGAAAATTTCAGAGAATCTATTTGAATATATGTAGACTCCAAAAATGCAACAAAAAAAAATCGATTTTTTGAAATTTGAAATTAATCATAAAATAGCATATAACTCCGACATTACTTGCTGGATTAATTTGAAATTTTCAGAGAATGTACTCAAATGTATGTACATTCTGAAAATGCCATAAAAAAAAATCGATTTTCTGAAATTTCCAACTGTATATAACCCCTTAATTCAAAAAATTGTCAAAAAGTCTTTGGTTCCTTTTTTCTGGAAGTATAAAAATTTGTTTCATTGGAACGCAACGTATACTTACAAACTTTGGAAATTTCCTGGAGCAACATGTGTGCTCAGTATTTCTACTTTTTGGCTGCTATTGTGGCATAACGAATTGAAAAATATTTTCAAAAAGATTTGCTCTACGGATGCTCTGGTTGTGATGGTACGAAAATTTGCACGAAGATAATGCAACTGGTACAACTCAACTCGATCCATTTTCTTGGGCACAGTACTGATCTAAGTTTGTCCGCTTTGTTGAATTTATTGTTTTAAAATATCCATAACATACTTTCTGAACTTTTCAAAATTCAAACATAATATTAAAATATCTGTAAGTTCTAGTTTTGAGGCTTTCACGGCCATTATTGTTATAAATATCAAAATTTGCATCAAAATTTGTATCATGGGAATGTAGCCGATACCTACAAACTTTTAATATTTTGTGCGCCAAGTATTTCCACTTTCTGTCTCTGATTGTGGCATTATGAATTGAAAAATTTATTACAAAATGTCTTCGGCTGCTCATTTTTGGATGGGATTAAAATTTCTGTTCTCAGAACGCAATAGATACATCCAAATTTTCTGAACTTTGTTGGGCTTAAAGTGCACTATGTTTTTTCACTTTTCCACTTTAGTTGTGGCATAATAAATTTAAAAAGTTGCTTTAGAATGTCTTCGGGTGCTCTTCTTCTGATAGTATCAAAATTTGTATCATTGGAATGTAGCCAATATCTACAAACTTTGACCGTTTTGTGAAGAGAAGACATGTATGCTAAGTATTTCCACTTCTTAGCTCTGATTATGGCATAATAAATTGAAAAAGTTTTATTCCAAAGGCTTTCCTCTACAGTCGCTCTGGTTTTGATGGTAACAAAATTTGCTCAAAGCTAATGTGACTAATACAACTAAATTCATTTCATTCTCTTGGGTACGATCCTGTTCTCAGTTTGTCCGCTTTGTTCAATATATTGTTTTGGAGTTTCCATAACATACTATTTGAACTTTTCTATATTCAATGAGAATATTGAAATAGTTGTAACTTTTTATTTTCATGGTAGTAACTTCTTCAATGGTATTGAAAAATAATCATGATTCCACCTTGTTAATAAAAATAAGAATGAAAAAATGCGTGAACTTTTTTCACAATAGATTCGATATGTTTTCTCTAAACATACGTGAAACTGGTTTTTTATTTTATCATTAATCAAAAATGAAAAATTTCGAAAAAATCGCTCCATTTTTATCAACAAGCTGAAATAAGCGTAATATTTTTTACCACAAATCTACAAATATAACAAGGAGATACTGCTGTTTAATATGTTTCTTTGATAAACACAAATTCAAATAGCTACAAATTCTATGGAAAAGTTCTGACTGCTCTAATCTTGCCCTCAAAAGCTTTGTAAATTTTTGTATCAGACTCCCAGTTCCCGACTTATTTTAACCTGATTCCAGAAAGGTAAATCGAAATGTCAAAAAAATTTGACTGGTTCGAGAACTAAAAAAATGCCAAATTGAAAATTCCAAAACACGTGCCCCTTTATTTCATGGGGAAAAAACCTAACTCGAACTAGAAGGGGTCAGGGTTTGGAAATGAAAAAGCGATAATTTCCCAATATAACCTTTTTCTAATCTATATAAAGCGAGATGTTTGAAAAGAACGAGAAAAAACGAATTATATCATGCATAAAAATCCCCCTCGCGGAAGAAACCTGGACAAGTACATTTGTTGACCGCCGTTCCCATATTTTTCCACGAATGTACTGTGACCCAAAATTTACTAAACAATATGTCACAAAAGTTTGCTCTCTCCTTATCGACGATTTCTTTTTGATAATTGTTGGGCGCCAGTCACCGAAGTGACTCGCCGACAAAAAGAGAGAAAACGTGGACCTAGCTTTTTCAGCGGGATGGGCAGGGTTACGTCCAAAAATAATCAATCAATACTGAGCTTTCTATTTAACAATAACCGTTTTAATAATATTAAGTCGTTTACAAAATTTTGAATATAAAATAATAATAAAAGAAACAGAAAATTATTTTGAAATACGGGCGAAAAGAAAAAGTAATTCAAATCGCGGGACTCTAAGCTAACTAGGAGGGAAAACTCGCGAAAACGTTCGATCGCCAACTCACACACACAACTTGAGCCGGGAACCTACACACGATACACTCTAATGCGAGCTCGTACACTTTCTTATCGCGGATCTACCCACGAACAAGAATCGAAAAATTACGTTATTAAATTCGTCACAATTAATACCGAGACCCCGATATTCGGTTTCTCGGCCGAGCTTTTGTCGTTGCACGCGTTTATTTTATCTTTTCCCGACTCAAACACACGATCTTATACACTCTCACACGCACTATCCTGATGTTTTCACGATTTTTCCGACCCAGATTACGATACTTAATTTCGCGAGAGAATCATTATCAATCAATGGAGATTTTCGCTCACAGCCACTATAATTTATAATTCGAACTCAAAATATTTCCCAAAGTTCGCTCCGCTAAAGCTAAGAATGCGAGACTTGACAGGAATATAACAAAAGAGGCGTTAAAGTCGTTTACGAGGCAAGTTGCCGCGCTGACCAAATTCTCAAGATTTCTTTCTAACCATAAATGACGTTACTTTTACTTTAATACAAGTTCTCAAAATTTA
Source organism: Rhimphoctona megacephalus (assembly GCA_963989365.1). Lineage (NCBI taxonomy): Eukaryota > Metazoa > Arthropoda > Insecta > Hymenoptera > Ichneumonidae > Rhimphoctona > Rhimphoctona megacephalus. The sequence continues at coordinate 2,230,796 of OZ022415.1, read as the reverse complement.
ACATCGATTCAATTAATTAAAACAATTAATAGATCGGGAAAAAGAAAGACCTAAAAACACGGAGAGTCAACCAACCGAACCAAACAATATATGAGACAACTCACGTCTTTCTTCAATACGTAGGCCACACGTCCGCTCTGCTCATCACCCAGCGAAAATCTAACGAAATCGGGAATCCTTCGCAGGCCAGTAGGCTCTCCCCCCCTCTTCTTTCAAATATTCTCGAAGTGATTGACAGGTCCGTCGCATGAAAAATATTCGCGAGCGTGAGACAGGGCCCCAGAAGATTTGAATTTTTCGGGAATACTTCCCGTTCATTTTCTTTATGTTTTTCGCCCCTAGCTCGACTATTGAATTTTTTTCCGAACAATAAAAAGACCTTTAAACTATTCAACTTTAGGGAGGAATCCCAACGACATTAATTCCGAAATTATAAAGACACGGGAAGCTGATTTTTCGGTGGGAACATAGAACATCGATTATCGCATTAAGAGTCGCGGTAGCGACTCGAGACAAGTACATTTACGAAGCGAGTCGCACAAGACACTTTTACCAGAAGGACCGTGATTCTACTTGTTCTCGAAAATTGTTTCTTTAATATAAATTAAATTACAGCATTTTGGAGGTTCATTTAAGTTCACATATTTTTTATTTTTTTTTTCTCTTTCGATCGCCACTAATTAGAACCTCGTAGCTTAAATAGTATTAAAAATATTAATGTTTTTTTTTTTCGTTGTGCCGAAAAATTGAGCATTTTTTCGCACACATTTTGATGCGCAACTGTCTTTTTCGCAGTCGCTGTCTAGTGACACTAGTGATATTAGTAAAACTCTGGTAATATTCAAACGATCGCTGGATATGACAGCTAACCGACAACCATACTATATTTTTGAACAGTCATGAGGTTATAAAGATCGCGGTTAGTTTCGATCGACTTTTGGTTACAGTGACTGTTATTATAATAAGAAAGTAATAGTGCGAAAATAATAAAGTGCAATTCAATTCAATCATCTTTCAAAAAGTGCTTGAACAAATATGAATTTTTTATTATTTTTTAGCCTGTAATTTTTATTTTCCACATCTCACTCTACAACGGAGTTGAAAACGATACCTTTTCTCTTTTACCATAAAATGTTCCTCGAATGCAATAATAAGATTTATTTAAAAACAATTTTCCGTTTTTATTTTTTATAACTATGAGAATGCTGTATGATAAACTCGTATTCGATGATTATTTAATATCTTTGTCGTGAGGTTATAAAGATCGCGGTTCGTTTCAACTTTTGGTTAAAGTGATTTTTATATATATAGATAGAAGAGTGATAGTGCAAAAATAAAGTGTAATTAAATAAATAAACTTTTGCATAGTGCCTAAATAAATAATTTTTTTTATTAACCCTAGCCCCAACAATCCATTTTTCTGAACGTAAACTCTAGAACGGAGTCGAAAACGGTGCCTCTTCTCTTTTACCATAAAATGTCTCTTGCATGCAATAATAACGTTTATTTGGAAATTACTCTCTTCGTTTTTATATAACTGAGAGAATGATGTATGATACCACCCTAGGTTTGAATTATATATGGTTTTGAATCACCCTAGAGTGGTACAGACCTTAAATATATGAAAATACTATTTGCACTTGCAACCCAAAACGGAATCAAGTGATGCGAAATAATTTTGAGCGAAAAGATATTTGATTCCAGAAAAAAAAAATTCATAAGTACTTCACCAATTTGTTTTACCTATTGCTCATAAGATATAATTCGTGATCAATAAACGTTATAAAAGAAAAACTCGCGTAGTAGTTCGGCCAAAATTTTTGTTTCCAATCAAACGTTTGCTCTCGAAATTTCGTGTGCATACTTTTTTGTTTCAAAATCTCGTTTCATTATGAGTACTTTTATTTAAAAACTTTCGGTGCATTCTGATGCTATTGGAGTATTTGTTCGGTATCATTTTTTATGAAACATGTTCCGATCCGTTGATCCGTTGGCACGCATGTTTCGGTGTAATATCTTTTGAAATTTTTTTTAACAAAATTTAAAAAATTCAAGTTTTTACTTGTTCGTCGTTCGTTTATGCGTCGTATCTTCTCAGAACTACTGTACGTATTAAGTAATCTAATAATTTTATAAGTATTAACGGTTAATTACGAAGATTGAATTCATTTGAACACTTCTTAGATCAATATTTCACATTGCATTTTTAGTCCGAATATAGTCGCGATACACCAGCTCGAAATTCGATCATGTATCCATTTTTAGCAGAAACAATTAAAAAATCGCTTGAGCGACCTTTAAAATTTTTATTCAGGATCCAATTCTTGAGAGAATCACTTTTTGATAAAATGTTACCATATTTTGCTGCAATACCGAAAAAAATGTTAATTCTTTTATATCATTCAGATACGTACACAATATAGACATGTTTAATTGGCAAGCTATGAATTTCATACAAAAAAGTCAACAAATCCCCGCAAAAAACAGCATAAATGCTGTAAAAAAAGTAGAGACAAATACATTTACTCTCCCCAAATAGTTTGTCCGGTAACAAATCTCAGTTTCGACACAAAACCTTCACTAAAAATTATAAAAGAGATTTTCTCCCAAGAAAACCAACCTTGCAAAAATTCTCTGATTCATAGCAAATCTCTTAAAAAATGATAGGAGAACCCCACAAAAATTTTCTCAATAAATTTGAAACTCACAATAAATTATAAGAGCCTCTCAAAAATTTATCAATCAAATCGTAATTTCACAAAAGATGCCAATTCAAACTTGCCCAAAAATTAAGTCTAAACTTCACAAAAAGTTATTAAATAAATAAAAATGATAAAAGCATTAATAGTCAAATACATTAAAACCTATTAAAATTCAATAAAAACACTTTCAACGAATTGAAAATACAGTTGTTCTACCCAACAAGAATAAGAATAAAAAATAATTATGAGAAAAAATTTTAATACAAAAAAGATTTCAAACGCAAAAATTAGATTGAAAAAAAAATTTCGGCCGAAGTACTTGGTGAGTTTTTTCGCTTAATTTACATAATATATCACTTATGGTTACAAACTCGCCAAGTACTTCGGCCGAAATTTTTTTTTCAATCTAATTTTTGCGTTTGAAATCTTTTTTGTATTAAAATTTTTTCTCATAATTATTTTTTATTCTTATTCTTGTTGGGTAGAACAACTGTATTTTCAATTCGTTGAAAGTGTTTTTATTGAATTTTAATAGGTTTTAATGTATTTGACTATTAATGCTTTTATCATTTTTATTTATTTAATAACTTTTTGTGAAGTTTAGACTTAATTTTTGGGCAAGTTTGAATTGGCATCTTTTGTGAAATTACGATTTGATTGATAAATTTTTGAGAGGCTCTTATAATTTATTGTGAGTTTCAAATTTATTGAGAAAATTTTTGTGGGGTTCTCCTATCATTTTTTAAGAGATTTGCTATGAATCAGAGAATTTTTGCAAGGTTGGTTTTCTTGGGAGAAAATCTCTTTTATAATTTTTAGTGAAGGTTTTGTGTCGAAATTGAGATTTGTTACCGGACAAACTATTTGGGGAGAGTAAATGTATTTGTCTCTACTTTTTTTACAGCATTTATGCTGTTAATTATTACTGTCCTGGTTTTTCGAACAGAGAAGCGTGATCAACGATATTAACTGACAATATCGCCATTCTCGAACTTTCTCAAGTGTTCCGTTGTTCGTATTCTCCCCGAAATTTCCCGATCCTTGTCGATGAACTATTTGTACGATAAACGAAGATGCCTCTGCGAAAATAGGAGATAGCCACACGTATGAGCTCCGCTCGAAATACGTATTAACATGATGACGGTTGGCCCCTATTCTCCTTATCCCGTTCCGTTTCCGATTGCCCTTGAATGACCGACTCTATGATGTCTCCGTGATTACTTCATTTATTTTTGTTGACCTCCTCTCTTTTCCATTCCCGGTTTCGATATAACTCGACATGAAAATTAATAATTTTCGGGACGCAAATTAATATTAAATTTTAAAAAAAATATCGCTCTAGGCAAGTCCTGTGAAATCGTTGCATGGCCGGAGTAACGAGCAAAAGAGACGGAGATACCTTCTCTTTCTTTGTATTATTTTAAGGGGCGGTGTAAAAAAACAACCGTCACAGTACATACACTGCAAAAACCTTTTCTCGCAAAAATCCCTGAGAAAATCAAATCCTATCAAAAAGTAAGAAAAGTGACTACTCTCAAAAAATGTATCAAATAAATTCAAATCACACAAAACAAAATGAGTTAATCCTCGCGAAAAGCTAAGGTTGGGTTTCGCAAAACATTATAAAATAAATTGAGCTATACTAAAATATATGTGGCCAAGTACGGGAGGCTTTATCGTGTGACATAAAATCTCCAAATAATGGGGGCGGGGTCAAAATTTCGAACCGGAAATGACCAGAAAGGTCGAAATTCCGAAATTATTAGCTAGTACTCAAACTCCGTCGGAAAATTCATAATACCTTTGTATACATAATACATAATACATTTTGTTAACAGATTTACCATATAATCGAAAATAATAATACATCCAAGAATTAAATGACAACAATCACGTGTCCGACTGATACAGCGTCGATATCAAAACATAGGACAAAAACAACTATCAACTTCCTATAATCAGAGAGTCCAAAATTCCGAAAAATTGCCTAGTTAGAAATTTGGCTCTCTGAAGGGCTAAGCTTCGTACAGTGAAAAGTTCCGAAAAAAAGAGAGTGATCGGGCTAAATATCCGTATTTAATATGTTTACTATGAAATTTGAAGAGTGACCAAAACTGTACAAGAATTCTACCACGCAAGACCAAATCTTTGAAAGTATGTTACACTGAAAGATCAAAACTCCGAAAAAGTTTTACCCGAAAGACCAAAATTCCGAAAATTCGAACACTACTAACAGAAGCCGACTATAAAAGTTCTAAGTTAGAAAATTTTACTTAAAGATAATGGAGCATTGATTCCTAATTATTTACAATAAATAGACGAACTATTTCATGATATTTTTTTTGTAAGAGGTAATTTTACGTTAATTTTGAAAGGTTTCGAACGTTTCTTTGCATTTTCGCAGTTTTATATTAGTCTTCCTCATTCGAACTGAAATAGAAATAATACTCTTAACCTGATCTGCAAATTATGATTATTGTTTTATCATTATTCGCTCAGGAACGGAATTTTTACTATCTATTATCTATATTATGTATTCATCAATCCATCTATGTATCTGTTCATTTGATTCATAAAATAGATCTGATTCATATAATGAGTCGTAGAAACGACTTATTTTATCGTCTTCAGTATGTTTGATGTTTGCATTTCTTAGTCAAATTGAGGAAATTCTTTATTTTTTTATAACATATATTTTGACGCTAATCCAGAATTATTTTTTGTAGAAAAATTTGTATCTGTCTATTTTTACTCGTGAGGTTCAATTTTTTTTCTTTTGATGTCATACCTTCATTTCTTTATTAAGGGGACAGACCTAGTTAGAATTTTCGAAAAATCGATTTTTTTTTAATTTCATTTTCAAAAAGTAGAATCTCTTACGAACATTTTCCGCCCAGGTAAATGTAAATCGGACCATTATTCGCCGAAATACAAGACTTTGTAGCACGTCGTGTCTGAGCCATAGGTAAGCAGGTAGCGGCAGCTGTCCGCTCGACTAGCTGAGTCCGTTAGAGGGTACCTGAAGGTCTCTATTGTATTGCGTATACATACATATATTGTGACCATCAATATAGCCCTACACACTCATATATACATATAGAAAATAAGAAAGGCCTTTCGTAGTTCAAAATACGGTTTCAGTATCAGTAAGATTCAAAACGTTGGAGCGTGCGAACGTCCATATTCGGAACAATTTCGTGAGTTTTCGAGTCCAAGATGGATAGAAAAATATCGAGAGAAGTGCGGAAAAGTCGACGGGTTTATAAAACACGACCCTTGAAAAGGAAACAGTATTTCAATCCAAAATCTGCGGAGACTGATGATGACGGAGCAAGTACATCAGCAAAAAAATTAAGAGGTCAGGACGAATATCATGTGCCAAAAACAGATGCAGTTAATTTCCGAATAATTAATTTTTTTACTGTTTTTTCGTCGCTCGCGAGTCTCGTAAAATGTGCTAAGTGCAACAGTAAAATATGTTTTGGAATAGTAAGCGAACGTGGACTTGGGTTCAAAATTTCTGTGGTGTGTGATAAGTGTACTCCTCAATACATACCGTCGTGCGATTTTATTCACCATTCTTATGAAATAAATCGAAGGTTCACATTAGCGATGCGTGTCATAGGCGTCGGTTACAAAGGTGCAAAAAAATTTTGCGCATTGATGGACTTCCCGCCATGGTTGGCTAAATCTACGTACTGCATATTACTGGAGCATATTTGTGAAGCGAGTAAAAATATGGCTCAATTTTTTATGAAGAAGGCTTCTAAAGAAGAGATAAACTTGAATTCTACTAACAGTGAAAGTAAGAATACTGATTTGATTGTGTCAGGTGATGGAACGTGGCACAAACGCGGATTTTCGTCTCTGTTTGGCGTCACATCGCTAATAGGACATTTCACGGGCAAAGTTCTTGACGTAATTGTAAAAAGTTCTTACTGCCAGGCTTGTGAAGTTTGGAAAAATCAAAAAGACACGGAAGAATATCAAGAATGGTATGAAGCACACAAAGAAACTTGTTCGACGAATCATACAGGCAGTGCGGGAAAGATGGAGGTCGATGCTGTAATCGAAATGTTTCGTCGTTCGTGCGAAAATCTTGGAGTGAGATTTTTGTATTACGTCGGGGATGGAGATTCAAAGACTTACTCTGGCATTGTTGCAGCTGCTCCTTATGGAGAAACTGTAGTGACGAAAAAAGAATGCGTTGGCCATATTCAAAAACGGATGGGCACCTGTCTACGATCGTGTAAAAAAGATAATAAAGGACTCGGCGGTAGAGGGAAACTGACTGCTAAATTAATTGACCAATTGTCCGTGTATTTTGGCAAAGCTATTCGTGACAACTCTGATTCGGTCAAAAAAATGAAGGATGCTATTTGGGCTACGCTCTACCATAAGATTTCAACCGACGAGAAACCGCAGCATCACAAGTGTCCACGAGGTGCTGACTCGTGGTGCAAATATCAACGAGCAAAGGCCGAGAAAACGTTGAAATCTTTCAAACACGATTTCACTGCGTTGCCGAAGGAAGTCTTCGATGCAATAAAGCCTATATACGAAAGTCTCACAAACACTGAATTGTTGCAAAGGTGCATTGGAGGTTTCACCCAGAATAGCAACGAAAGTTTTAATCAAATTGTTTGGAAGGTCATGCCGAAAACCTTACCTGCCAGCTATACTACCGTCAGCATAGCCGCTTACATTGCTACCTGCACTTTCAACGAGGGTACATACGGTTTGCTGGCAGTCTTCGATGCCATGGGGGGGATTAAGTTGGGACCGTACGCACACGAGTTTGCCAAGGCCGAGGATTCTATTCGAATAAAGCAGGCTAATCGGCGATCCCTGGAAAATACTCGAGAGGCGAGAGTAGCTCGGCGGCAGCTAAAAGTGGCTTCTAATACCACCAACAAAGCGCAGGAAGGCGAAGTATATGGCCCAGGAATAGACGATTCTATGTAAGTTACAAAAAAAATTTTTTATCTGCATGCAAACCGTACTCAAAACTTTAAGTGCGTTTTTCTCGAAACCATGTTTTTGAAGTCGGTGATCACTGTAGCTCGAGAACGGCTTTACCGATCGGGTTGAAATTTATATCACTTCTTCTATACATGGTAGTCCTCCATATGAACGAAGGATTTTTTTTTTGGATAATTATTTTTATTTTTAATAGCAAAAAATGGAACTGATATTTTGGTCAAAAAAACACTTTTGACTTTTAACGGCCGCCATTTTGTGAAAAATGGAAATTTTTCAAAACCCTTCGTTCAACCGGAGCATTATATCATTAACTAAAAATCCCCTCCGTTTTTTTTGTTTCAGATGAGCCGTTGCAGCGTGAGCTTGATCACCGCAAACCGTGTTTTTTTTGCAGCGTCCTCGGCAATTGACGGTCACCAGCTTATTTCGATATGTATTGCGTTGAAAAAATTGCAACATATACATTACATATGTATCTTTTAAACGGAAGAACTTTTGTTGTGAATTATTTTATCGTTTGACCAAAAAAAAATCGGAAAAAAGGCCTTTTTTTTGACGTTCCAACTAGCTCTGTCCCCTTAATTTTAAATATTATCTTTCATACTAACTTCAATAGAGCCTCATCAAAATGTATCATTTCAAGCATCATTTTTGGTAAATTTCTTTCTTTATAACTAAATGGACTTTTTGACGGCAATGCGCTTAACATCGCTATTTAAGGGAACACAGAAAAACTAATGGCATTGTTCTAAATGAAGCACAACGTTAATATATTCTTCTTTCTAACTAGGTTTTTTTAATAATCCAAAAACTGCACAGTAAAAGATACGATTATTGCTTTGAATGGTGGACTAAAAAGTGCGAAATCGTAAATTTTGCTATCGCTGCCTATCGTTAGTCTGCAAATTCATTTTTTCGAACTAGGTGAAAAAAAAAATCATTTTGAAATTTTTTACCATACGGTTTAATCTTTTACAAATTAAATTTCTGTATATTTATTTTTAAAAAATACATCAAGCAAATGGATACAAATGCAAAAGATTTTTCATAAATTCCTTCATTTAAAACCTGAGAGAGAGATAAAGCTCACGAAGAGAGGCTGAAAGACAACATGAACGAGAAAAATGATCTTATAAGATGCTAATGATTATAAGGATCCAAAAAAAAAATCAGGTTATAATATAATATTTCAAAAAGTATTTAAAATTCCGCTAATGAATGTGTCATTCAAGGAAAAGGATGCGAATTTCAAAAGAGTAGATGACGTTGTCTTTAATATGAGGAAAAGTTGATCGCAAAGTTTTACGTTGCTTCGGCTGTATCGACAGTGTCGTTCAATTGCAAAAAAAACAAAAGATATTCACGCTAATTCGTCATTTTTATCAAAGATTTTATCAATCCGGTAAAGGAAAATCACTTATGGACAAACTGTCCCTGAATGTTTTCAGAGTCTTCTGTTTCAGCCTCACATGAGTAGTAAGGCTATGCCAGTTCTAACCCATGGGGCTCTCAGGGGGGTTCGGAAATGGGGGAGTGCGGGGACCGTTGCGGGGCTGCATGGTATGCGGAGGGGGAAGGTTCTCAGGGTAGTGAGGAAGTGGAGGGGAGTGGGGATGCAGCGGTCCTGTTTAATCTTTTGCGGCATTGCATAGACAAAGGATATTTCCAGGTCAAAAAGATTTCGTGAGATAAGATGCCCCCTCGAATGACAGATTGATGTTTCCCGCGATCATCAGATTGAACGGAGTTTCTTTTTGAGAAAAGTCACTTGAGAAGAAAAGGGCTATTAATTATTGAAATCCTTGATGCAGAACATCACATTAATGAGAGATTTATATATTCCGTGTTACATATTTTTACACTCTGGCCATGAGATTTCTTTTGAAAATGCACCTGCCCTTCCCCCAACTTTGAAAAAATTCCACATCGAACTAGAAATCTTTACAAAGATGCACTCGCTCAATGACAGAGTTATGTGTCCGGTGTTGCATATATTTTAACCTGTAGAGACATTTCTCACGAGGCGCAAGAAGGGATGGAGATTTTTAAAGTCGCCCATACTTCAAAACTTGCAGGTGACGATCACACCTGACCTCCATTGAGTCATTGTTTGCTTAAAACGGTGCATTAGTAGAATTTTAACAAAAGATAAATCTCCTACCTGCTAGTCCATATTTTTTTTGCGTTGTGTACAGTCTTGCGTTGATGCTGTATGGGTGGGGCGAGGGTAGGGGAAATGCGGGGTATAGTGAGTGTGAGAGATGTATGATTATTTTTAAATAATTTTAGTTTGAAAAAGTGGATAAACTTATAAGATTGAGAGTTAAATGTTTATTCTGAAAGTAGACGTCGACATGGATAGATGCGCAAGCTTGTATGCAATCCACCCGTCGAAAGACCCCTGGACATTGACGAAAAATGAACTCGAATCGATTCCCAAGGCTTTACTTTTAAAATATTTTAGCTACTGTATAACTTCATTGTGGGATCGTTTACCAGAGCATTTACAGTGTGATAGTGAGATACAATCATATCATGAGTGTGATGATCATTTTAATCCACCATGGGAACTGACTCATGTTGATGCTGTTGGACCTATGCGTCGAGATTGTGAAAAGTGTTTTGAAATGGAAGAATTGGTGAATATATATGCAATTCGACGTACGAAGAATCCGCGAGAAATGACGACGGAGGAGCTACGAATTATATCGCCAACAATATTTAAACAGTACTTCAGTGAATTTACCGATTATTTGTGGGATCGTTTACCAGAATATTATCAATCTGATAGTGAGATTATATCATATAGACGATGTTACGAACATTGGAACACACCATCGACGGGGGATCACATCGATGGCCCCGTACCCCAACGTCGTAACTGCAGAGAGTGTTGCAATGGCATTGAACATGTTTAAACCTGTCTCGAATGCGGGTGTGCAAACAAAGAAACGTGGATCCATTGTTCGACAAGAATAGATCTTCGGAAAATGCGTGGGAAAGAATCTGCTATTGCGGAATGTGCATTGTTCGAAGAAGCAGCTGTCAAAGATGCAGGTGGCGACATGTTCAAACCTGTATGAGGCTGCATAATACATGATTGAACTAATTTTTCCGGGAAGTGGAAGGGGATTGGACTTATGGAAGGGATGGATGGTACAAATAGTCGAGCATGGAAGAGATCAGCATCAATTCACAGCTCTACAAGCTTCGTAAAAGTCGTGATTTTTGAAAAATCTCTTAAAACTTCCACATTCGACAACGATGGCGTTCTCTGGTATCAACGACATTACTAAGCGGTCCGAGTATCTGCCCACGAAAAAACTAAAAGATCTTGAAGTCAACGGTGACTATGGAATCTCTGATATTCGATCGGCAAAGACTAAGTACGGCCCAAGATACGTCGTGGAAGTGCAGAGTGAATTCACCGTCTTCCTGCCACCCCGAGTTGTCAAGGCATTTGAACAAGATCCTGAGGCGTATGAAAAACTATTGGAAGCTGCTCATACTGGAAAACTCATTATGAAATACATCGGCGGAGATTGGAACGGCGTCGAGTTTTATGAAATTTCAACGTGAATAAAAAATATATAAAAATCTCTGTAATGTGAAGGAGGAGAAGGAGGAGGAGGACGAAATTTTGTATAAATAAATTAGAAAAACCATTTCAAAAAATGTTTTCTTTATTCAAAGATCCCTCGTTTACATAAGGCATGGTATACATATAACCAGCTTTTCAAAGCTTTTACATTCATCGTTGCACAGTTGAATTTCAATTCGTTGGTATGGTGGTGGGGGCAATTCGATGTAGTTTTTAATAATTTCTTCAACGATGGGCAGTCCAGAGTCTCCAAATCAACAATCTCCGTTGACAAATCCAAGAAGCTCGCTAACCACGAAGATTTTTCACAGCCTTTCACAAAAATGGTGCGAGCGTGTTGTGAAATTGCTTGAATTATAGGTTTCGCTGCGTCGTATGGTATAAGACCATAGTCCCATGATATTCCATGGAAATTACGTTGCAACCATTTATTCATGGTTCGATATTTTGCTGGTAGCGTGTCCCATGCGTATGGTGGTTCGAAGAAGAGCGTTAGAGGTTCAGCGTTTTTCACATCTGCTCGAATAATTGAAATTTCTTTGAGGATAAACTCGTTAATGGGCCCCTTGAAACCTTGTAGATCAACGATAAACTCCATCTCGACTGATGTCCAGTGTGGTCACTTCAGCCATTTTATACCAATTTTTTCACCCCACCACTCAAGGGATTATACTCTACAATACGATCATGTAGAATGAGGCAGTATGCACATGTCTGCGCAGGTACATTCGTTTTCATTTCAAATTCGAGACGTACATCCACAGGTCCAGACTTGAGAGAATCATTTTGTTTCGAGCAATCAATCACAACGAGAGGTGCATATTGTAAAAATTCCTTTTTGTTCAGCCATGGTTCAGCCTCCTTATTGTAGTACATAGATTGAAAGTTTGTATACATGTCGTAGAGTAATGCATACTGATTTTGCTGTATATTCAGATTCATGTTGCCATATGGATAACATTGTGAATTTAAGTATAGTTTCACATCGGTCACGTCACAATGATCGAAACAACTCACATTCTTTGTCTTATTATTTTTTCGTCCCGTTTGAAATGCAAGAATTACATATCGTGGTTTTTCCAGCTGTGTTGAAGTTTTGACGGACCACACATGTTTAGAGGTGATGGGCAACAATGGATATTCATACAATTCCCACGTACGAAAACTCATGGAAATTGGTGTGTCTTTGGCGATAAACTTTAAAAGTTGAATTTTGCGTTGATCCGCCACGGTAACGTATGGTACAAGCCATTCGATTTTCTGTAATGTGAGCCTATAATTTTCAGCGGCTGTTTGTATTATCGCATTGTCATCAGTGCGCGATCTGGTCAAAATCAATTCATGCTTCGCATTCACCATCATTTTTCGGTAATCTTCAGCAAAGCCCAGCAGCATACTCAACGGTACGCATACATCAAAGTTACCCGCTGCATCCACGATTTGTTTTGTTTCTTCAACATCGAGCCAACCAGTGTTTTCAAGCATCGAGCTCTTGGCAGGTGTAAGAGATGTATATCCCTTAATGAGAGACGTAACACCCGGATTCTTATTACGATCAATTTCTATTGCATTAAGTTCATAGCGTACTTCTTCGAATAAATGACATATGGCATTGTTGACGAGACTCGTTGCATTTAACGCTGTACCATCGTCCTTTGTCAGTTTTCCACAAATGTGAATTGAACTTTTGCTCGGTAGGATTGATAAATCTTGATGCTGAATTGAAATACGTATTTCATCACTGTTGTTATATGTTGACGATGCGTATGGTTGATGAGCATGAACCTCATAATGTATGATGGATTCATCGAAGATAATTGGTGTCTGAATGTTTACGATTTCTTCCTCCATTGCGCGCAACAGATGCACAACGTACAAAGTAAATAATTTCTCACACGCGAACTCCACGAATCTTGAGTCCCAAACTCTTCAATAGTAGCAGGTTTTGCGGTGTTAGCGCTTTGAGCGTTGATCGACGACTGGTTTCGCGATCCCATGCTGCCTTATTAATATAACGATTGTAGACTATGCCCATCGAGATTTTATATGAAGTCGTATGGTGATAACTTCGCCACGGAAATTTATTAAATCACCGTCTTGATCCACAATACGGAGTTGTATGTTGTCGATTCGGTGAGTCGTGATTGGTAGATAAATGACGCTCGATGGTACTTCGATGATTTTGTAGCCCGCCGGCACAGATGGGAAAAATTCGTGAATTGTATGTACTTTTCGCCCGTTGATGTATGCGCCGGTGGTTATGTTACACTCGACTCGTATGGCGTTCACTTTAAGAATGGATACCGGCAGATCAGACACATTATTATTATTAATAATTTATCTTTTATTAGCTTCCAATAGGCCTGATGCAAAGCCTAGCAGAGGTCCAATCGAGTTGTTCGATGTGAAACGAATAGGCTGATTACATTCGATTTCCCTACGCAGTGTATTATTATTCGGTTTGAGCTGAATTTTTATGTTTTTACGTGTCAATTCAGCTTGCAAATATTTTTCAATATCCTCTATTTCATAACTCCCCGTTGGTATGGTCAACACTTGCGTTCCAACATGAAATTCATTACAGCCAATGTCAATATTGGGAATTGAATTAAATGTGAGCAGCTCAACAAGTCCGAGAGTATAATTTTTATCGGGCGATAATTCAATGGGGGGGAAGAATTGTGCCTCGAGAACAGATGAAGATCCAGATACGGTGATCGTTAAACTATCATCCATGATGCTTGCAAAGAACTAAACACATAGCTCTATAGTCCTCATTTATATAGCACATATTTGGCTCGACGATTCAACTGACCGCATAAAAACTTTAAACATAAATGTCCACATATTATTGTATCATATTCTTGATACTTTTTATAATTATATTTAACGCTACCAACATTGAGATAATTCAGGAGTTCAGGTGGAGGTGGGAGATTGCCGAAACTGTCAAAGTATATGACTTTTTCGTCAATCTTTTTATATGCAACCCAGTGTGTGCCAGGACCTATATTATCATCCAAATTCACAATTGCTGATTCTTGCTTGAGGGGTCCGCTTGCAGGTAAAGTATCACGCATGAAAACCCCACGAAAATGTCGAATTTTCATGACTTTAGCATACTTCAGCAGATCGGCGTCGGTGAGAGGTTGATGCGGTAGCGTAATTATACGTTTTTTGGCCCGATGTGAAGACCCAGACCCTGCTTGTACGGTTTCAAGTGTAAACCTTTACCCAAAGCAATGGCCTCAATTGTTTGGTTATGTCGCTTATTTTCATCCAATTCCCTTTTGGCCGCTTGAGCAGCATTTACAGCGCTGGCTATTGCCGCACTTCCACCAGACAATGCACCAACGGCGCTAAGACCGGCGAAGAGGGGTATGAGAAAAGGCAATAAACCACCGGTTTTTCGGGGGACAGGTAGAATTCGAGGTGTGCGTACTTTAACGCCTTTTACACTGGCACGCGCACCTTTTAATGCTGACATGACAACTTTACGAGGGTCATCACTATGAATCATCGCTTTCCTCGCAGCACTGATGACCTTTTTCAGGCAAACACTCTTCTGCGGCTTTCTCACTGCTCTCTTCATACCCAAACCAAACTTCCTTTTTGCCTTCATAATGTTTGTCACAGCCCAAGCACTTGCTCTCTCACCAAGACTAGCGTCTTTTGAGGTTACACGTTGCCAGGCTTGTTCAGCTAACACTTTATCCGCTAAATGTCTCGCTTCTAGATTATCGCGATTTTTCGAATATGCAATATCATGCTCTTTGCAAGCAGCGTCCAATGGGTTTATGCCAGGATCACCACGGGCAAGACGTTTAACCAATTTTGTACCAGGTCCGCAATATTGGTAGCCAGGTAGATGTAATTCCACGGGGAGATTATTGAGTACACTGTTGACTAAACCTTTACCCGGTTTATCGTGCACAATCATCACCGGCGGCTACAACTCGACTGAACATTATTCGCATTATAAAGTCGCATTTATACGATTTTTCCGATCAGTCATATGAGAGATGGTGTCGAAGAAACAAGGTGGTCAACTCCCCATAATAAACTTCGATGAATTTGTCGATGGTGGTGGTGGTCGTGGTGTAACGAAAAATAAGCGTCATGGGAATATACTACCTGACAGTATTCGTGCCGTGTTTTGTGGTCCATCGAATTGTGGAAAAACTAATGCTTTACTCACGCTGCTAATACATCCAAATGGTTTGAGATTTGAGAACATATATCTCTACTCTAAATCGCTGAAGCAGCCAAAATATAGACTGCTCGAGCAATTACTTCGACCGGTGGAAGGAGTTGAATATTTTCCATTCAATGAGCATGAACAAGTCATCACACCAAGTGATGCCCGTCCAAATTCCATATTCATCTTCGACGATATAGCATGTGAAAAACAGGATAATGTGAGAGCGTTTTTTTCCATGGGACGACACGAGATTGTAGACAGTTTTTATCTTTGTCAAACATACACTCGTATTCCGAAACATCTCGTGAGAGACAATGCAAATTTTGTAGTGCTATTTAAACAGGATGATATGAACCTTAAACATGTGTATAATGACCATGTGAATACGGATATGACTTATACATACTTCAAAAATATGTGTGTAAAATGTTGGAAGTTGGACAAGTATGGATTTATTACGATTGACAAGGACAGTGAATTGAATGCCGGTAGATATAGAAGAGGATTCGATTCTTTCCTAACTATTGATAATAAATGATTGCTCATTGTGGTATGAGAGACAGTCTTAAGTCTAACTTGCTTGCGTCAACATGAAGAGCAAAGAACTTTTGAGAGAAAAGGATGTATTGTGTGAACTTGCCAAGGCGAGTGATGCGATTAGACGAAAACATCGAAAGTTAAAAAGTGGTCGCGATACTGCACAGCAGAAAATGCAAGATGTGTTTAAACCGATCGTTGGACCGTTAGAGGAGCTGGTTTCATATAACAAAAATCTGAAGCATGAAATTAAGGATGAAAAAGTGAATATCAAGAGGGAGGAGGAGGAGAAGGATGAAGAAAACAGCGCGCTCCATGACATTTCTTCTAATGATATTTGGCGTGAAGCAATTGAAGGTGATGCAGAGCCCTTAGCTGATGCTGATAACTATGCAGACTCCTTAGCTGACGACGACGACGATGACGACGAATCATCTGAAGATGCCAATGCTTTAATACATGAATATCTGGGACTGCTGCGTAGCAATAAAAAAACAAGACTGGATGTCATGTATGGAGTACGAAATCTTGCAAATGATAAATTAATGATCGGTAACTCACCGATTCAGTTCGCCGATGATCATATTCATGTTGGAGACAAAAAGTATTCGAAACGTATTGGCTTGGTTGAGTTGTTGTTCAAAAAAGAGCCTGAGTTGAAATATGTAACACCAAACGATTTGGAGGATTACTCGAAAATTGTTATTGCTACGAATGTTCATAGAAAATATTATAAACGTAATGGTGCAATACGCCATGATAAATCTTATAAATTTAAAAATTATATATCGAAAATACTGGAGCAAAATGGCGGGCATAAAGGTGGTGGTGGTGGTGTGCCCACGTATAAGGTGGCACGAAAAAATACCTCTTTCGACTATGTTTATTGGGATGATCCGAATGAACTAGTGGATCGTCTTCGTCTACTACTCGCATCACAAGCTGCCGGGAACTCCTCCCATTCCAACGAGATTATATCAATTATTGAGGAATTACGTGAAGCTAAAATCATTTATTAACATGTGCGAGCTCTTTTTTTTCACGCATTCACAACATGACCGTCGATGTGTTCGGACGCCAATTGAATAGAGGTGGTGCGGGTCCTCCCGGTAAACCAGGTGCTGGATTTAAGACTACAGCAGACGGTGATTATGATTTGGAAGGAAAACGGCTGGTCAATGTTGGTTCGCCGATAAAAGATGATGATGCTGTAAACCTCCGTTCGTTTATCGGTGGGACTAATCATAACACGGTCTTACTACGTGATTCAACGAAACAATTTTTTGAATCGAATATAACGGCTCTTGAAAAGCGTGTAAAAGTTGATCTCACCAACCTCCGTGCTGAAATAGACAATTTGAAAAGTGCGATCAAGGATCTCAACGGTGACGTCAGACTTTTAAAAGATGTCAAAATCGGTGAGAAGCGGAAAAAACCTTCAAACAACTATCTTCAATCTATGATGAAAAGCGTTGCGGGGGAGAAATAATGAGTGAAAAGAAACGTGCTGTGGTGGAGGAGTTGCATAAGCCAGCTCGGCGAAACTATCCACGTCGACATGTGGATATACGTGGCCTGGATGAGACGTGGCAAGCTGATCTTGTAGATATGTCTGCATATGCACAACACAACTCCAAGCATAAATTTCTCCTCACCGTCATCGATATATTTTCGAAATTCGCTTGGGCCAAACCATTGAAGAGTAAGAGTGGGAAAGATGTCACCGCTGCAATGGAGTCAATTCTCAGCAAAGGACGCATACCGAAAAACCTTCACGTCGATCGAGGAAAAGAGTTTTATAATACAGACTTTAAGGCTTTGATGAAAAAGAATAATATACACTTGTATTCTACATATAGCAATTTAAAAGCATCAATTTGTGAGCGCTTCAATCGTACACTTAAGAATAAAATGTGGATTCAATTCAGTTTTCGCGGGAACTGGAAATGGATCGATATTCTCGATATGTTAATTACTAAATATAATGATACTATACATCATACCATTAAGATGAAGCCGAAAAATGTTAATGTTACGAATGAAAAACAAATACTACGTGATGTTTTCAATAGAACTGAGGTAGGAAAACTGGCGAAATTTAAAATCGGCGATAAAGTACGCATTAGTAAATTTAAGAATGTATTTGAGAAAGGTTATACAGCAAACTGGACAACGGAAATTTTCACAATATATCGAGTAAGAAAAACTACCCCTGTTACATACAACATAAAAGATCATCAAGATGAGCCCATTGCAGGTAGCTTCTACGAACAAGAGTTACTTCGAGTTAAATATCCCGACATATATCTCATTGAAAAAGTCTTGAAGAAGCGTGGTAGTCAGTTGCTTGTGAAATGGCTAGGTTTCGACAATACACATAATAGTTGGATAAGTAAGGATGATTTGTGAACAATAAAGAAGACGAAAAAAAAAAAGTCTGGTTTATTTTTATAACCCTCCCGACATATCCAAGCAGGTCTCTGCATAGCCCTGGAAAGCAGGTAGAAGGAAAAAAAGGATGGACACAATGAGTTTCACAAAAAAGATTCTTTTTATTTCACATCAAATGTACAAATATTGAAGAAAAATGTTCTCTCTCTCTCTTTCTCATACATATACGTACGCGCTCTTGGTTTACAATTCTCCACGTTTCCATTGCTTCCGAACATTTTGGAATACTGTAATGACCCCATGATAACGTGTCTACCGTTCTAGGTATAATATACCGCTTGTCATCGATGAGTTTCACAAAAAGATTCTTTTTATTTCACATCAAATGTACAAATATTGAAAAAAATGTTCTCTCTCTCTCTCTCTCATATACATACGTACGCGCTCTTGGTTTACAATTCTCTACGTTTCCATTGCTTCCGAACATTTGGGAATACTGTAATGACCCCATGGCAACGTGTCTACCGTTCCAGGTATAATATACCGCTTGTCATCGTGTGGACTTAGAGCGATTTTTGTCTCTGTTATGGTATAGACATTATGTAGTGTCGATCGAATCGATGATTGGCAACGCTTCATTTCAATCTGCTCATCGAGACACTTCACATAATCTTCAAATTGTATGGTTCTCACAACAACATTACTCTTTACACCTTTCGCTTTTTTAACATCTTTTTTCCCCTCAACTCGCGTCGCATACATTTTCGATCTAAGTCCAACGAATTCGGTCATTATGGCCCCGTTGTTCTCATCCTTCATGAGACCAGGGACCTTTTTGTTGACAAGCGGTATACCATATACATTGTCATGGGGGTAGTCACTGGTGTCATATTTGTCGAGATTGCATTTCATGTCCTTATATACATCGTCACATTCAATATGGTAAAATAAACTATCAGTATCTGTATACATCACTTTACTCTTATTTCCATACGTTGGAGTCATGAATTCGTGGTGAAACGCATATAGACAAGTTTTGGAGATGTCTAAAATCGACATGCCCACATATATTGGTTTATTAAACTTGACTTGAAGATTTCGCAACTCTACAGCGATTAAATTTTCTGCAAAGATACTTCGACTGTGAAAGTTGGGTTTTGCGATCATAGCCTCTGCTCCATATCGGCCTGCCCATTCCGTTAACAATTTGACTTGTACGTGGCTACGAACATCTTCCATAGTTTTTCCAAAAACTGCATTATTCATCAATTTGAATAGATTTTTTTCAAAATCATTTTTCGCACGTGTACGAAACTGAGTATTCAAATCAATGTATGTTTGCAGCCAGGAAGATTGCTTGAATTTCAAAACTCTATGTATTTTGGCGATTTTCAAACCATGTTGCAAACACTGCTGCAATGCACGATAGTGTATGACATACCGTTTTTTCCCGTTCACCGTTGCAAGCAGCTTTTCTTGCTGCGTGCCCGGAGGTTTATCATGCGTTGGACAAAACGGTAAGTCACTATGCGCATCGTGCAAGTGTTCTGGATATTCTAAATCAACCTCAAGTATATAACCGTTTTCACAATCTAATGGAACTGTTTCGACATTGATGCTTGCAATATCGTCAATCCATTCAAAATCTGCGTACGGCAGCGGTTGACTCATTGCCCATCCATACAAATTATTAACGTCGTAATACATCAAATATGAGGATGATATAGATGGATTATATGAGTCCATATACTTATTATTGGCACGGGCATGCCTTTTGGAGCATTGACTGAGACCACCCCGAATACCTCTCTCCACGAATAATACCATGTCGATGTCCGTGAGCAATTCAAACTTTACCTTTGTATATTTCATCATGGCATCCCAGGTATATCCGGGGAGAGTATAGTAAAACGCAGGGTCAAGACCATAACTTTTCAGGCAAGTATCGCGGAAATTCTCAAAGATGTCGGCTAATAGTAGTACGTCGGTCTTTAAATATAAATCGCTGTATTCACCGAGCGTTCGAGTTGAAAATCGTTCCCACACATTTTTAGCATGAGTATATTCCTTCTCGGAAATGGTTGACTCCGTTAAAGAGCTGTAAAATGCTTCCCGCGGTGGAAGCTCCGTTTCATCTAACTTTTCAAAACTGTCAATGTATTCGTAGGGGAAGACACCTTTTCGTGTCAATAGATGAAAATCGTCGACGTCGGGAAACTGTGATTTCAAAGTTGTGAGTTTGTCTGAAGTTAAAAATGATGCTAATTTATCGAGACTTGTGTTCAGAAATCTAAATGAGTCTATGAAACGTAATTTTATATTTTTCCGCGTGTCTTTAGATGTTTGAACAGTTTTCGAGAAAGAGATGTACTTTTCTTTTGTTATCGGGAGCAAATCGATTTTCCCCGCGAATGCGGTTGCTACTTCTTTTATGATAAAATGTGCGTCATAACCGGATAAATTATGAAAAACTATTGGCATGAAAAAAGAATTCTGATAGTTTAGATTGCAATTTGAATGAGCCGGACCTCTGAATTGCCCTGTCAAGTGGCAATGATCGCGAACACGCTCATCACCCTCGACAAAAGGTTTCTCACAAATATGACACTCTTTGTCTTCCCGAAATTTTCTCCACTCGTGCGGAGTCAATTCGTTCATAGGAACGTTCGTTAAAAGAATCTTTTCAACGTGCAAAGCCAATTGTTTAAGTTCTTCCACAAACCATTCCACACAGTCCTCACCTCGGCGTTCATGATATCCTGACAACGAATTATCGTAGGAGCACTTTACGTAATATCCGACGCTGAAGACGCGATGATGCTGACTCTTGTTTTTCTCTCTCTCTTCAGCGTTGGTCTTCTCCAGGATGCATTCCAGGTCGGCGTATACCACGAACGGGAGACGCTCCTTCCGATTAGCGTTTGTAAACTCTAACCATTTGTCATTCTCAGCTGGGAGTCGAACGGCACAATCGTTTATAACGCCACAATCCACTTCATGGGACCGCAGCTTATCGATGGTTGGAAAGTAATGGAGACATCTGTAACAATAAAAATTTCAAATTATATTTAATAATTTATTTTATCATCGTATAGGATCAATTGTAATAGATGTAAATTAATTTACATACCGATCACAGATGTATTTTATATGCCCATTAGTATTGAGTTGAGAGTTGACGAGGCGTGATAAGTTCTTGATCCACGCGAAGTGTCCAATTCCACATCCCGACACGTCTTCGATGTATAGCAAGTTGACGTGTCGCTCTTTTTTCTCCTTACTCATGCGGACTGGTAAAATTACTTCCTTCTTCTCGCTATAGACGTTGATTGAGAGATTATTCAACTTTTCAAATCTCTCAATTTGGTTCAACGTCACAGGGAAGTTGATGCCTTGGAAATCGAATATCGTTGAATAGTGCGGATAAGAGGATGTGCGATCACTGTGTCGAGCTACTGGATGGAGTGCAGCAGTCATTGCCCATCCAAAACACGCATTATCCGTCGATTTCACATTTACCACCGCTCTTTTCAGCTGTATTCGTTGCGTCAATGAAACGTGACATCCTGCACGCAAAGCGTTGTATTTGTTGATGTTCACCGTTAAATTAGTTATCGATGTTAGGGTCCAGCCACTGTCGCTTTCCTGGAACTCCTCGAGTGATTTCAGAGTCGGCTCCACGACTCGCTTCCGATACCACTCACTCAGGTTCGATGTTGAGAAAAGTTCAACATTCCCCGTGTTGATACTTTTATTCGCTCGCTTATCGCCCACGGTGAACTGTCCGTTAAACGAAGTGTTCACTTTGATGCTATTGTGTTTGCGAATATGAGCTTGCACTTGTTCTTCAACAAGCTCATACGCATCCAATAGAAACTTTCGTGGGTCGATATGATTACGATTAATCACAGCGCCGGTTGACAAGCGATTCTCAAATGCGCTGTCAATTTCGCGCCATGTTAATCCATGATCATTTAATCCTCCGCCCCAATGTATGAAGCGTTGACGTGTTGTCTCCTTCAAACATTCGAGACGCAAGATTTGCGAAGTGACCGAGTGGTGATATCCCGTTGCCAGTCGTGGTCGTTTTGATCGGACTTGCTCCTCCAACGATTCGATAAGGGTATCACACTGGTGTTCCCACACCAGGAATTGCTCCAACGTACGTAGAAGAGTTGCTTGCATACGCAGCAATTGCTCGGTAGCAACGTTGACGCTGAGAGACATGGTGCGTTAAACTTTACGGCGGTATGATTTGACTCAAAATGTGACTATTACGTCGTCTCGACAGAATCTGGACTTTCCCCAAAATTGTTTTCCCTTATATACGCGTTTTTTATGTCTGGGGTGGGGTGAGTAGGCGTATGAGGGAGGAACTTTCTCAATTTTCAACTCTTTGGGAAATCACCATTCTTGTGTGGTTCCTAAGATCCAACCATTAAACAGGAAAGTGGGTGAAGTATGGGCGACTTTAAAAATCTCCATCCCTTCTTGCGCCTCGTGAGAAATGTCTCTACAGGTTAAAATATATGCAACACCGGACACATAACTCTGTCATTGAGCGAGTGCATCTTTGTAAAGATTTCTAGTTCGATGTGGAATTTTTTCAAAGTTGGGGGAAGGGCAGGTGCATTTTCAAAAGAAATCTCATGGCCAGAGTGTAAAAATATGTAACACGGAATATATAAATCTCTCATTAATGTGATGTTCTGCATCAAGGATTTCAATAATTAATAGCCCTTTTCTTCTCAAGTGACTTTTCTCAAAAAGAAACTCCGTTCAATCTGATGATCGCGGGAAACATCAATCTGTCATTCGAGGGGGCATCTTATCTCACGAAATCTTTTTGACCTGGAAATATCCTTTGTCTATGCAATGCCGCAAAAGATTAAACAGGACCGCTGCATCCCCACTCCCCTCCACTTCCTCACTACCCTGAGAACCTTCCCCCTCCGCATACCATGCAGCCCCGCAACGGTCCCCGCACTCCCCCATTTCCGAACCCCCCTGAGAGCCCCATGGGTTAGAACTGGCATAGCCTTACTACTCACATGCATTATTGAAAACTATAAAGGAAGGTTTGAAAATAATCACGATCACAAACTTTTTAAAATTTGCTTTATTTTATAAAAAAAATTGGTAACTCCGCTCTATACCAGTTCATTATAGATCGCGATAAACTGGGTAAAATTCGCCCTACATTTAGGGCATCTCTTGTCTCCGTTTTCCTCCAACGTAGTAGCGCATCTGAGGCAACTGCAGTTGTGACCACATGGAATGAATCCATGGGTCACAGTATTGTCGAGGCATATTACGCATCTTGGTGCTGTGAAAGAAAAAAATCATTAGCGCATGTCATGAATAGTTCATAAATATGACATTAATCAACAACATCACTGCAATATGAACAAAATTAAGGAAAATAGGACAACAAAAAATAATCATTCTTTCCAAATTAATTTATTCTTTTCAGTTGTTAATGAACACACGTTCGAATACCCCAGGTTTGATATTTTAATAAGCGTTACTGGTTTTTTTTAACATAGTGAATGTGCTCAAACTCGACCGAAACAGTGATCCAAATATGATTAAGTTAAGAAGGGCCGAAATTGATTACATGATAAACTACACCTTATTTTTCCTACGACTGCGTAATTACTGTAGCCCATATTATATTCTGCATTACCACGGATTAGCTTTTAAAAACGATTGTCATTGTTTTTATTTATTCTGGATTTCTGCGCATATTTTTTTTTGTATTCATACTACATTCGACTATCCTGTCTAAATTGTATGCTGAAAGCCCATCTATCATATACTTCTGTCTAAAGACGATACTCGATTATTATATGTATGTCTACTTTTCCCTTTTTTTATCCCGTTTATTTATCCATTTATTTATCCTATTCCCATTTATTTATCAATCCAAAACCTTTTATAACGAAATGGAATATTATAAACCATTATTTAAACGATGTCGTCCGCATATTTAAATTTAGAGAAGTATAGAGTTTGCTAATCGGTTGTCTTTCTTTCCTTCAAGGTTCATTACGCAGACAAATATTGATATCATATTGAATTAAGAAAATGTGTGATTCAAATTGAAACCCATTTTTCAAGTTATGTCGTCCGCATCCACACTTCGAGAAGCGTAGGCAAAAGCCCACAATTCACTAAGCTGAAAGCTTGGTGAACGCGTGCTTTCGGCTGCAAATAATGCATGCATACGACACACTCGAAATTGAGTTCTCTAACCAAATAACCCTGTTCTACTTGCCTTTTCTTTTCGCAGTCTAAATTTTTTTCGGAAATGTTAATCTATTCTTATGCGATGAATTAAGAAAATGTGTGATTCAAATTGAAACCCATTTTTCAAGTTATGTCGTCCGCATCCACACTTCGAGAAGCGTAGGCAAAAGCCCACAATTCACTAAACTGAAAGCTTGGTGAACGCGTGCTTTCGGCTGCAAATAATGCATGCATACGACACATTCGAAATTGAGTTCTCTAATCAAATGACCCTGTTCTACTTGCCTTTTCTTTTTGCAGTCTAAATTTTTTTCGGAAATGTTAATCTATTCTTGCGTGATGAATTAAGAAAATGTGTGATTCAAATTGAAACCCATTTTTCGAGTTATATCGTCCGCATCCACACTTCGAGAAGCGTAGGCAAAAGCCCACAATTCACTAAGCTGAAAGCTTGGTGAACGCGTGCTTTCGGCTGCAAATAATGCATGCATACGACACACTCGAAATTGAGTTCTCTAACCAAATGATCCTGTTCTACTTGCCTTTTCTTTTCGCAGTCTAAATTTTTTTCGGAAATGTTTATCTATTCTTATGCGATGAATTAAGAAAATGTGTGATTCAAATTGAAACCCATTTTTCAAGTTATGTCGTCCGCATCCACACTTCGAGAAGCGTAGGCAAAAGCCCACAATTCACTAAGCTGAAAGCTTAGTGAACGCGTGCTTTCGGCTGCAAATAATGCATGCATACGACACACTCGAAATTGAGTTCTCTAACCAAATGACCCTGTTCTACTTGCCTTTTCTTTTTGCAGTCTAAAATTTTTTCGGAAATGTTAATCTATTCTTGCGTGATGAATTAAGAAAATGTGTGATTCAAATTGAAACCCATTTTTCAAATTATGTCGTCCGCATCCACACTTCGGGAAGCGTAGGCAAAAGCCCACAATTCACTAAGCTGAAAGCTTGGTGAACGCGTGCTTTCGGCTGTATATCAAATGTGTCATACGACACATTTGAAGATGGGTTGACTAATCAGTAGTCGCTGTTGATTATAAATGAAAAAACGTATCATAATCAACATTTTCCATTCATAACATGCGCTCGTAACATTACGAATGATGCAAAATGGATCCACATAGTTATCGGATATACACTACCTCTGAAACGTTTCCGGACAAAAGTTCGAAAAAGTTTCCGCGCTTTTTTTAGTACTATATCGCCGGTCATATGGAGAAATGATTTCAATGAACAGTATTTTGAAGGAGAGGAATGCCGTTTCATTCTACTTGTTTGGAAAATCTTCTACGAATTTTTTTATGACTAGAACGTTATTTTGAAAATGACCGATTGTTGTTTTTTCTTTTCCTTTTCCAGACGGACCGCATTTCCTAAAGGATATTTTTTCAAACCCCATCGATCAGTCGCAAACGGGGAAAATTCGAGCTGCAGTATTTATATATTTTTTCAATTTCGGTACGATTTACGTTTAAAAAATTATCTTGTTTTTGGCGAAAAAAGACAAAACTTAGAAATCTCTGCGCAATACGAAAACTATCCCTTTAAAACGGAAATCTGGAAGGAGGGAAACGTTGTTTCTGCGATTGTTCAAGTCATTAAAATTTCCTCAGTTTTTTTCTTTTAAAATTAGTATTTTCGTTGCATTCAATTTAATCCTAAGTACATCAATTTCTGTAATTGTAAAAATTATGGGTTGCATGACAAGAAGTCAAAGTACGAGAAAATTTTATTCCTTTATTTTATAGGTTTTGGAATTTTTCCAGATTATATTTTTCACATAGTTTTACAATTACGGAAAGTGATATACCTAGGATTAAACTGAAATCGACGAAAGAAAAATACGAAAAAATCCAGTCACTAGAACAATCACAGATACAACTTTCCTTTCCTTTGCGATTTCTTTCTAAACGTTTTCGTGTTACTCAAAAATTTCTAAATTTTGTTTTTTATTCGCTAAGATTAAAATATGTGAAAAAAGATCTTGTAAAAGGAAAAAAGAACGAAAAACGGTCGCTTTCAAAATGACGTCCTAGTTGAAAAAAATTAATTTTCCAAACAAGCAGAATGAAACGGCTTTTTTCTCCTTGAAAATGCGGTTTACTGGATTGAATTTTTATATGACCGGTGGATTATGAAGCCTGTCCGAAATCATTTATCACCGACAGGAAGTGATGTGAATCCAAGTTTGCCATAAATTCAGACGCAAAAATCCAAAGAAGCGAATTATTGTGGGAATCCATTTTGCATTTGGACAAACATGTAATGTTACCTTGTCCGTTTTTCTTCCTCTTTCTTGTCCGTCTCTTTCGCCCATATGGTTGTACTGCTACATTACCGACTTGGGCTTCCCTTTGGCGCCTTCGTTTTTTTCGGAGGTTTTTTTTCCGACTTTTTGATACTGCAAAAAATTTTACTTAGCAGTTACATTCTGTTATATTCTGTTGAATAAATTAGTATAAGAAACAATGCTAGTTCCTTCGATATTCCCCACATAACAATTCTCTAATTCTTATATACGCAGTGATTAATAGAATAATTACCGTTATTGTTTACTTCTGAAATCCCCGGCAAATCAATGGCAAGTGAAGGTGCAGGCCCGATTTCCTCGAATGAAGCTTGCTCAGCAGCTTGGGGTGATTCCGGTGGGATATTCAATTCACCTGTTTTAAATTGGTTCAATAAAAAAATTAATATATATACACCGAATAACATTCCTACTTCAAAACTGTAATATTTAGTATCACATATTAGACCATAATATTATCAAATATTTCACCGCTACCGTATTCCTCATCCGTTTCCTGTTCGGTGGAAGATGATGAATTTATATAGATCACATTCGGTTCTGTAAAAAAATAAAAACTGATTAATTTTCTAATAAACTCCGATTCATACAATTGTTAATTCTTGACAATGTTTTTTCAATAAATTCAGTCGATTTTTATTTTTGGCAAACGGTTTTTTCTATTTTTGAAACATTATAAAATAATACGCAAAGTATTATTTTCTCTAATCCAGTCCTAATAACCGATATAAGAAGCAGTCCCCGTGTTTCTCATATTGAGAATATAAAAATTTTTCAATTTTTTGACACTGAATGAGTATTGGGGATTATTACCATTCTCGCGTTCTAAAGCTTCCGGTAGGTTGATTAGAGGCGAAACTGGAGGTAGAATTTCATCTACCACGATGACGTCAGCAGCTTGGGGAAAGTCCGGTGGATTGTCTACCGGGACAGCGTCAGCAGCTTCAGGAGGGTCCAGTAGCAGGGGAAGGTTGTTCAATTGAACTGTTTCAAATAATAAAAAAAATTTTATAAAAAGTTGTATAAACAAATAATACACGTACAGCAAAATTCCTATCCAAAAACTTTATTTTTAAGGGGACCGTATGGTCTAGAGCACGAAAATTTCACCTATTTTCACGATTTTTTTTTTGCCATAAAAAATTTAAAAATCGATGTTTTAACTTTTCGGGTTTATTACTACCTTTATTAAGTATACAAAAAAATTTTTTTTTAATTTTAAAAACAGTGTTTATTATCATATAATTGGCATTGAAGACGACCCTCTCGAAAAATCCGACCCGGACGGTGAAGATCGATCCGAGACTTCTACTCATCTGAAACACAAAATTCAAGAAGATTCTTAATCAGAAAGAGTGCAGTTATGGTCGGGACTAGAACAAATCGAAAAAATTAAAAATTGACAAAATGGCGCGCTTTTGAAAAAAAATTCGTAAAATCGGGTTTTTTTTCACTAGTTTTTTAGTATAAACAATAAGAAATTATTTAAATAAAATTATGATTGTAGTTCCGACGATAGCCATACATGTTGTGAACAACATATCCAAATTTCAAGTGATTCGGTTGAATAGTTTTTTTGTTTTCACCTGCGCAGTGCCGAAAAAAGTCGTTTCGAGATAAATGAGTTTAAAGTTTGAGGTACAGATATTTTCAAAAATTGAGCAAATTTTGAATACTTACAGTTAATCCGCGATTCCGGCACCATATAGGATTCCTTCGGAACGTTCATAATTCAAGATTTCCTCACTCCTTTCATTTCTTCGAGCTGTCCGAGCCTCTTTGGAGTTGTCCGTGCTCCTACGGTTGGCGCTCGATACTCGCAGCTCGTCTCGGTTTTGCGCTAGTTGCTCCGCTTGTGGCCCGATTGTTATGCCCATGGTCTCCATTATTTTCAATAGGGATGCAAATCCTTCATTGAATATGCAAGCGGAAATGTGAGTGGCAATATCAATGATTTTTTTTCCGGCAAACAGATGTTTCGGCGCAAGGTGCCACACGCAAGCATTGAAACTTTCGTTATTGTTCTGCGTATTACTGCCAATACACCTTTCCAATAAAGTCTCTGCTGTCAATTCTTCATAAATTGGTTTTAATATCTCTTGTGCTTCATCGCACAGAGCAGGTGGGTGCTCGTAGGTGTCTAAAGTACCTGCAGCCTCACTTTGACGCCACTTGCACCACGATTCGGAACCTGGAGGACAGTACGAGTGTTGCGGATTTTCATCTGTTGAAATTTTGTGATAATATGCTGCCCATATTTCACTTCTCATCCCTTCAGTCGAATCTGAATTACGTCTAATTGCTAGACCGTAATAAGTTGACAGCTCTTGCAATAATTTATTCGTCAATTGTTGACGCTTCGGTGTTTTATTTATCGATTTCCGCTGTGTCTTTTTTCCCTCTTCTTTTTCTGTCAATTTCTTTGTTGCTTTCTTTATTTGTGCATGTTTTTTTTTCGCATCAACAGCACGTTTGTACAAACGTTTTTTAACATGCAAAACACATTCTTTTTTGCAAACTAAAAAATCATCCCCGTAAGGCTTTGTGTCCAATAAGGCTTTGAACGTTTTCGTGTCGCCGTCTCCGATATAGTTCGCGTATTTTACGTTGTACAACTCTTCCGATCTCTTGAACATTTCCACGATGCCGTCTACCTCCATTTTGCCAGCACTTCCGGTATGATTTGCGTCACAGTGATCTTCATGCTCTCGATACCACGCTTCATATTCAATCGTATCCTCTTGGCCTTTCCATTGAGAGCAGGCTTGACATATACTGCATTTGACGACAACATCTAAAATTTTATTACTGTATTTCCCTATTAACGAGGCAATACCGAGAAGCGATGAGAATCCACGTTTCGCCCACGATCCATCACCAGACACAGAAAGTTCATCCGCGGGACGCCCAGCTTTTACATTCAACTCGACTTCTTCTTTCAATGCTCTTTGGAAAACGATTTTCGCGACGGCTTCAGCTGCAATTTTTATATTGTCCACGATGCCGTAATATGTACTCTTACAAATTCCTTGTCCAAGATCCATGAGACCGCAGAAATTTTTCAAGCCTTCAAATCCTACTCCAAGCATTCTCAGGGCGAGAACAAGTCGACGGTTGATTTCAAATGCCTTATCAATTAACGGCGAAGACAAAATAAAAGTTTCTTTACACTCACACTTCACAGAGAGTTTGAATCCTAGACCACGTTGTCCGTTTTTGCTAAAAGTGACCGCACCGTTACAATCTTTACACTTCAACAACTGTTGCAACGTTAAAAATATCATGCTGAATTCGATGATGCAATAATTGAAAGTAGGATTAACGTTTACTTCCAATTCCTCATTGCCTTTTAATTTTTTCGCAGACGTGCTCGTAAAATCAGTAGTATTTTCGATAGTGAATCGATTGCCCTTGAAATATCTTTTGCGACCTACAGAAGATGGTCGTCTAGAAGAGTCACGGCCTTGCTTTCTATCCATATTTTCTGATATTTTATTTCAAAATTTTCGATGTTGGTTCGTCAAAACGTAACGTTGTACTGATCAAGTCAGGGGAAAGCGAAATGACCGTTTCCCTCACAAATGTTCGACAATAGGTATATTTCGGGGAAGGGAAAAGTATATATAGGTATATAGTATGTACTATATACAGGTATATATTTTCGGAGAAGGATTGGGACAGCTGCTGCGCTCCGATTAGGTTACCGGTTAGCGCTAGACCCGTTAGGAGCGCGCGGACCGCTCTCTACCTGCGTTATGGGCTGTAGAAGCTGTAATATTGAGAATTTCCGCATGAAAATTTCACAGTATATTCTTGAGATACTATACTTTCGACATATCGAAAAAAAAAAAAATCGATTTTTTCAAATTTCTAGACCATACGGTCCCCTTAACTTTGATAGCTTTTAGTACTTATCAACAAAGTAATTTTTCCAAAATTAGATCTTGAAAAACAAAATTTTAGAGGTCGCTCAAGTGACTTTTATATTTTTTTTCGATTTTAACGTACGATCATGATGTAAAAATTTCGGTTTTTCCGTTTTGCATAAAAAAATATCAGTACGTGATGAATAGTGGTTTTCCTACAATTTTAGCTCTAAATAAAATTTTTTGGAGGTCGCTGTAATTACTTTTTAATTTCTTTTTCGATCGTGGGCTGATAATCACGATTTAAAATGTTTGATTTTTCTGTTTAGCATCGAAACACATTAGTACCATATGAAGCAGTGGTCCTCTCAAAATTTGAATGCTAGATAAATCAGGTAGATGTTGCAAGAGATTGTTTTATTTTTATAATGAATTCTCATTAAATTCATGATATAGAAATATCGATTATATGCTGCTGTTACAAAAAATGTTGGTACCCAATGAACTAGTCGTTCTACAACAATTTTGGTCCGTGTAGAAAATGTAACAAGTCTCACAGGCAACTTAACAACATTTTTTTAGGCTCTTCAAGTACTTCAAGAACAACTTTTCTTGATGTTTTTGTCTAATTACGCGTAATTAAACAAATTACATGTTTTATTTCAATGAGAATATTTGTGAGCAGGGTATATTGGCGAGATATTTAGTATACCGAAAGATGTTCCTATTTTTCTTTGTTCATAGGTAGTTTTATTTAAAAAAAGCTATCTAATTATTGGGAACTAAATAATTGCGAGTTCACTTTTCAAATATCGTGAATGTTATTTTAAATATTATGTACTGGATTAACACGGACAACGATACGAAGTGAAAAAAATTAATCGGAAAGTGATAAACCGTCAAAATAATTGATTATAATGCAAACAAAAAATTCCAACAATGAATAATCACAAACCGGGGGTAGAGAGCGGACTCAGATATTCCAAATTCTAACTAAGGGTCTTGTCTGTATGGCAGTCATTTAAAACATCACTATTCTTAAGATTCATGTCCATCAGAGCCAATTGATATATATAATTAATGCGTAGATTATACACGAAGATAGACCTGCTAAAATAAAAAGCTAGTGGATATCATGAAAACGTAGAGGCTTATTGTGTAAGAAACGTTTTTCCAAACATGACAAAACCATCCCAGAAAAATGAAAGCAAACAAAAAAGGCAATTCTGAAAAGAAATTGTATGAATTTCTATAGTAATTGCTAGTAATTGATTTTAGTACATTGACTACATATTTATTAAAGATAATTTTCTACATAATTAGACAGAAATTAAAAAAAAAGAGAAAAAAGCCAGTGGCGCAATTTGATTCAGAGAGTTTGTGCTGGTGCGCCTGAATATAAAATGTTCGATCATGAAACTAATTTTATGAACCTTCATTTTAGTGTTATTTTCACGTTTCAGCGAACACTCTAGACTAACCTTCCATACCTACGTGTAAACGAAGTTAAATTAAATAAAGCCGGGATTAAGTACCGAGTGACATTCAAATCGCATTCTTGTAGTAGCCAATACAATTTCACATGATTTATATAGCCTTTTGTTTATATTTTAATTATCGATGGACTCTGCAATATCCGCAAACCGCTAGATCTCAAATATTTTTTGTCATATTTCATTTTTTAACATTGAACTGAAAATAATGTTCTGGTTAAAATTGATATACGTAGTTTGAAATCTTGTGACATACCATGAGCTCTATGTGCCAACCCTTGAGTATCATTTTCGCATTTCCATAAATATTCTGGACTTACCTTGTATACCTACCTCTAAAAGAAGAATCCCTTTGAAAATCGACATTAAGTTCCGAATGAAAATCACTTTTGAGGCTCTTTCAGTAGCCAATATAACTTCACTTTATTCAATATAACTGTTTATTTATATGTAATGTTTGATGAACTGCAATATTATTAATGCGGCGGATCGTCAATTATTCATTCTGCATATTCTTTTTTTATTGGACTAAAAATAATTTTGCAGCTGTAGACATGAAACGAATATATTCGTATATCGTTCGAAATCCTGACATACTGAGAGAGCTCTGTATATGTGTTCATGACTACATGGACGCGATATATGTACGTTTTCATGAGTAATCTGTACTTACCTTGTATACCTACCGCTAAAGAAAGGATCCCTTAAAAAATCGACATTATCTGTCAAGTGAAAATTACTTCCGCAGGTTTCATTCTTTACCAATACAACTTCACACAATCTTCATCTTGGTACTCCATAATAGTAACTGTAATTGTAGATATAAAAAGAGGACAATATGTGTAATGCGATATCATGTCGCATATTTTGTAACAATCGAAAATTCTAATGAACTCATCGCAAAATTCAAGTTAAATAATCGATGGAAAAAAATCATACACAAAGTTTTGAAAAAATCGTATTTGTCTTTCGTATGCGCTTTCTAAGTCGCATAATTAATTTTATAATTGAGCACATTCATAGCCCAAATGGTGACTGTGGTGGTGAGCTACGGATGTAATGGTGTTTTACTTTCTAGTCACTGTTCGTTTGAGCTCAGAATTCTCGCGCCAAACAGAGCAATTTAATGATCCGAACTCAATGAAAAGTTGAAAAAGTAATTTAAAAATTAACCTCCATATTGTTTAAAAATTTAAGTGATGACATGCTGTCTGTCCAAGAAAAAAATTTTGGCACATCAATGACTTATCATTTTACAATAGCTATAGTTCTTTTGAAATGAGGGATTTTGTTAGTACTTACGTTTATTCGAATTTCTGGGAAAAATTGCATGTTAATTTTAATGTACCAAACATTTTCATACTAATATATTTTGATAATTAATTGTGTAGCAGGAAAGCCGTATAAAATATCTGTTTGGAAAAGCCCGTAGTTATTCGAATCCTCGCGTGAGGCCCTCAGTCGACGGTTGGTCTCTCGCTTGGACTTCGCGGTAGCCGGGCTCACTGGACACTTCCCCCTCTTCTACTTACCTCTGTTTCCGGCTTCTTCTACTTCTATTCGAGTTCTTATCGGCCCTTCGTTCGGAACGCCTCGTCTATACCGGCTTTCGTTCGACACGCCTCGTGTCTGTCTAATTCGTAGTTAGCATACTTCGGGTTTCTATACTATTTCTCGTTAAGGAGTTACGATTTACGCCCGTAACTCTGCCGCGATTAATATCGGTCAATTCGGGATTCTTCGGACCCTTCGAGTGTTAACTATAGCATATTTTCCCTTCGGGGAACAACTCTTGTATTCGGGCAACGTGGCGATCACGTGTCGGTATTATCCGCCATTAGTCTCGCACACCTCATCACGCGCTTCGGGTTAGCATTTTCGAGGCAAGTTACTTTCTTTTCGAGTGTTAACACGAGGATTATGTGTTAATGGCCTCTTCTAATGAAAACTCAAGCCTCTTTCGAATGAACACTATCGAGTCTGTGCGCGGTAAAGATTTGCGACCTGTATCGTGTGCAAATTCCGTTAATGTTCATATAGTATTTTACCATCGGCTCGCTTCTCGAATACTTCGCGACCTCCGGCCAATTTTCTGTGTTATCTCGGCCCACGCGGCAAAAGCTTCGGGTTCGCGGCCATTACGTACGCGAAACTATTAGTTAATTCTTCAAACATTTTTTATTGTAAAACTTGACAGCTTATTAAAGCTTTGTTATTGTTAATCTTACGGAGTGCGAGAATTCAATTTATTCACCTTCTTCATACAATTCCCTTCCTCCAACAGTCCCCAAAAATTATTATTCTTTTTATAAGGATTCAAGGCCACTTCTCAAAAAATATCATATATAAGTACGTCATACAGACGTTTCGAAAAATGAAGATGTATGAATAAAGTCTTGATGATCTGTAATTCATGTTGCTAAACACAAAAATATTGGCAAAATATTGCAATACTGTTTTTATAGGAAATTATACAACAAACAAGCTTTTCGAGCACGTGGATACCACTGGAAATAAAAATACTGTTGCCAATATTACTTTTTTCACTCCGGAACGAGTGAATAATTTTTTCTTGACTATAAAAAAATGATAAGGTGTCAAGTCGACCCGGAGCTACTGTCCAGAGTCCCAACTGCCCTAATATATAGATTTTCTCAGCCGTTCTACGGTCGTCAATGGTATACTATATATTGGGAGGCAATGGGGACTCTGGGTACGAGCTGCGTGTCTACTTGACATTTTGCCAAGAAAAATTACCTAGAGCCGCCGGTAACGTAGGACACATTTGCTGTGCGGCTCTTATGTAATTTTTATTAATGGTCAAGAAAAAATTATTTGAAGGGAATAAAGAAAAATTCTGACGCGTTTTAGAATCTCTATCTACAGTAAACATTACAAAGTATTTCCGAATCATAAACTAATAATCTATGATATTCTAAATTTTTTCAATGAAATAATTTCAATGGAAATGACATGATCTCCAAAAAAGTTCCTGCGATGTTTTACGATGAATCTCACAGTTTCACTACAAAAGTGGCAAAAATTGAAAATCTATATCAATTGAACTTTGACCACGAATAATTTACGGAAGAGCAGATTTATTACAAAATAACAGGCGATCTTTTTTGTAGAGCATTCGATTGCATACAAAAAATCGTCTTGCGAATTATTTTACATTGACCTGTTCGCGAGTGGCAAAATTCAAAAGTCGCCATAGTGATGTGTTTCCCGGGTTCCCCTCCAGTTTTTCTTTCATTTATTTTTATAAAACATTCAGCTTTGAAACGTCTCTGAAAAAAAATTGGACTATATATGATTTTCGACGGAGATACAAGACTCCAAAATTGATCGAGCATTCTTCTATAAGAGTTTATAATATCCGTTTCGTCATAATAACACGTCATCAATAATGTATACATATGTAGCTATCAATTTTCACTATTGTTGATATTGGACAGAGTATCATCAGATATAATCTTATAAGCCCGAATAGGAAACACTTTTCTCAAATGCACCCAATATTTATATCCTTCGGTGGTTGGTGCTGTACGGTATGTACGCTTTCATTGTAACTCGAACTTCTTCCTAGGTGCCAATATCAGCATGTTTAACGAGTAGAATGCGTATAAAAAACACACTCATTGGCTCGGCAGAGTGTCAGTTCGTCACCAGGCAGTTGGACCTCGCATTGTTCGCGTATATCTATATATATATACGCAAATAATGCGGGGTCCAACTGCTCGGTGACGAACTGACACCCCTGCTCGTGGAAACATGGATCCCATGCGTTATAGCAGTGGTGCTGCCATCTAAACGCGGTCACGCCTACTTTCTATCTGCTTCACGTGCGAGTTTTCGGAATTTTGGACATTCTGAATGTTCTTTATCGGAATCTTGTACTATCCAAACTTAAATTTTTGCAAACTGTATGATCGAAATATTATTTTTGGATTCGAAAATTTTCGTGACCCTGACGAATCTCTTATTAACTTTTATTATATTTAGACTCTCTGATAAAGTTTATTTTCTAGAATAAAAATTTCAGAATTTTGTGTCATGTTTAATATTGTATATTCGGAGTTTTGTGAGTCGTATCATTGACCGTTCAAGTGAAGCGTTGATCTCATTCATACAATTTCGGAAAACTATCCTGCATAAGAAATCACATCCGTATTCTATTCCCATCGCAGCTTGTACCGTTCTACATCATTCACAGTCAACTGTTTGGACTTTTGCTGGCATGATCTTTTCAAAATTTTCGGTTTCGGAATATTAAAATTAGGAATTTTGAACCTTCGGGGTATTTCAAGTTCGGAATTTCAACCCGGCCCCAAATAATGTTGAATGTTGATAGAGAAAAGACTCAAGTTCGAAAATGCAGTTGTTTTACCAACCAAAATGAAAATAAAAACTCTGTATAAATAAGAGTTCGAAGTAAAAAAAGATTGCAAACGAAAAAAAATTAGATGAAAAAGAATTTCGGCCGAAGTACTTGGCGAGGCTGTCACCATGACCGATACATTATGTAAACTAAGTGAAAAAACATTCGTCAAGTACTTCGGCCGAATTTTTTTTTAATCTAATTTTTTTCTGTTTTATAAAACAATTTGTAAGTCAAGGATGATGCATCATATTCTTCCGTCATTTCATCTTTGAAAGAATAATAATTCTGAGGCTCCTGGCAGTAAAGTTAAATATAATTATCTATTTATAGCTTAGACCGAAATTACTAATATCCTCGCTACCTTTTCGCCCCTGAATGCCTTATTCTAATACACAACTTGAAAGCTAATGATAAAGTATTTAATTTTCTGAATTTTTGCCTTGGGGAAAAATTGGTACTTGAGGTCTCTTCTATAACACCTTCCTGCCAAGCTATAATCGAATAATAACCTATCAACGAATTACTAACATCTCGAAAATACTTCGAGTTTGTAGTTAACCCTTTTGAAAACATTATAACTTTTTTCTTATCACAGGAACGAAACGCTCTTATATTTATACAACCTCAATAACAATGAATTTATGGTAGAAAATTTGTCTCATTCTCTTATGTCGAATTAGTAGTGTGAGCAGTACTGATTCCTGTCATTCAAATAAATCGATGATGTAATGATGCAAACACGTTGTAAGTTTTTTGTTATATGCAGACTCTGTTGGAGTCTATATAAAGCGAAATATATGAAAATACTATAGGAAAAAGAAGTGATATCAAATAGCAAAATTCCCCTCCCGGGGAAAAAAACCTGGACAAGTACATTGGTGGTCCCGCGTTTCCCTATGATATCACAAAAAATCCAAAACCCCACTTAATTTTTTTTTTTTATGTTTACTAATTTTATTCATATCCCGGAGGGAAACCAACCATATAGATCACAAAATATCCGGCCAAAAAACCAGACTTCACAATAAATGTTACTTTGAATTTATTTCCACAGAACAAAACAAGAATCAAAACATTAAAAAATCAGCGTTATCAAGATGAGAAAAATACCACTTATAATTGGTGTGTACGAAGTATCAATAGTCTAGAAAAAAATGAAAAAAGGTCGACAGTTAAGTTATGTGCAGCAGTAAAATTTATGATATCAGTACTAGGACAAGCATTTCTTTGGTGACTGAGAAGATATCAATATGGATGTACCGGCAACGTAGGGCATGCAGTTGGTGCATTGCTTCTGGGATCTCCTAAGTTGAGTAGCTACTTTTGTTTTGGCTATGGCGCGACCAATGTTGCCAAATAGTATTTACTTATATGACCTAATGAAACAACATTGCCTGCGCCGTGGCTAAAATAACGAAAAACAAGCAGGAACATGAAGTTTCGCATAAGAACCCGTGCTTTTGTAATGTTAAAAAAAAACTTTAATTTATGTCCGTACATGATAGCACAGTTTTGTTTGATTGGTAATAATTTGATGAACGTTCACCACCGTACGTTGAGCGTATATGCACAAAGTACTTGTCCGGCCCATAACTTTTTATTAAAATTGCTCATTCAAGTGAAAATCAAATTGGAGGTGCTTTTCGTTGCATACGTTGCTTTTCGCTGTCAGAACTTTATAAGAAAATCAATTCTTCTGCGAATTTCAGAATGGCCTTGTATCATACACAACATTCGACGTCGAATTCAATCGGAATAAAATGGTGTTCGTAGTCATCATAAAATTACATTAAGGGGACCGTATGGTCTAGAGCACGAAAATTTCACCTATTTTCACGATTTTTTTTTTGCCTTAAAAAATTTAAAAATCGATGTTTTAACTTTTCGGGTTTATTACTACCTTTATTAAGTATACAAAAAAATTTTTTTTTAATTTTAAAAACAGTGTTTATTATCATATAATTGGCATTGAAGACGACCCTCTCGAAAAATCCGACCCGGACGGTGAAGATCGATCCGAGACTTCTACTCATCTGAAACACAAAATTCAAGAAGATTCTTAATCAGAAAGAGTGCAGTTATGGTCGGGACTAGAACAAATCGAAAAAATTAAAAATTGACAAAATGGCGCGCTTTTGAAAAAAAATTCGTAAAATCGGGTTTTTTTTTCACTAGTTTTTTAGTATAAACAATAAGAAATTATTTAAATAAAATTATGATTGTAGTTCCGACGATAGCCATACATGTTGTGAACAACATATCCAAATTTCAAGTGATTCGGTTGAATAGTTTTTTTGTTTTCACCTGCGCAGTGCCGAAAAAAGTCGTTTCGAGATAAATGAGTTTAAAGTTTGAGGTACAGATATTTTCAAAAATTGAGCAAATTTTGAATACTTACAGTTAATCCGCGATTCCGGCACCATATAGGATTCCTTCGGAACGTTCATAATTCAAGATTTCCTCACTCCTTTCATTTCTTCGAGCTGTCCGAGCCTCTTTGGAGTTGTCCGTGCTCCTACGGTTGGCGCTCGATACTCGCAGCTCGTCTCGGTTTTGCGCTAGTTGCTCCGCTTGTGGCCCGATTGTTATGCCCATGGTCTCCATTATTTTCAATAGGGATGCAAATCCTTCATTGAATATGCAAGCGGAAATGTGAGTGGCAATATCAATGATTTTTTTTCCGGCAAACAGATGTTTCGGCGCAAGGTGCCACACGCAAGCATTGAAACTTTCGTTATTGTTCTGCGTATTACTGCCAATACACCTTTCCAATAAAGTCTCTGCTGTCAATTCTTCATAAATTGGTTTTAATATCTCTTGTGCTTCATCGCACAGAGCAGGTGGGTGCTCGTAGGTGTCTAAAGTACCTGCAGCCTCACTTTGACGCCACTTGCACCACGATTCGGAACCTGGAGGACAGTACGAGTGTTGCGGATTTTCATCTGTTGAAATTTTGTGATAATATGCTGCCCATATTTCACTTCTCATCCCTTCAGTCGAATCTGAATTACGTCTAATTGCTAGACCGTAATAACTTGACAGCTCTTGCAATAATTTATTCGTCAATTGTTGACGCTTCGGTGTTTTATTTATCGATTTCCGCTGTGTCTTTTTTCCCTCTTCTTTTTCTGTCAATTTCTTTGTTGCTTTCTTTATTTGTGCATGTTTTTTTTTCGCATCAACAGCACGTTTGTACAAACGTTTTTTAACATGCAAAACACATTCTTTTTTGCAAACTAAAAAATCATCCCCGTAAGGCTTTGTGTCCAATAAGGCTTTGAACGTTTTCGTGTCGCGGACCGCTCTCTACCTGCGTTATGGGCTGTAGAAGCTGTAATATTGAGAATTTCCGCATGAAAATTTCACAGTATATTCTTGAGATACTATACTTTCGACATATCGAAAAAAAAAAAAATCGATTTTTTCAAATTTCTAGACCATACGGTCCCCTTAACATAAGGTGCAGTCAGTTATGAAATTTCTGAAGATGCGACTCAGTAAACCATTACCAGCAATGTAGCGTATCATACATTCGAAAAATACTATTGGCAGCAATGAAAGTTATTACACTTTGGAAAGCTACTATTTATTAGTAGAAGATCTAAGTAACCAATGGTGAATGGTCAAAAGATCAATGCAGGCTATGAATGCACCGTCAAATTTGTATCCAAAGTTATAAGATCACGCAAGTTTCATACAAAATAATCTCCCTCCGTTCGTCTCATTTTGACGTTCTTGGACGCCAGCTATCAAAATAGCCGTTTATGTTTTGAAAAAGAGAATTTAAACCGTTATACGGGATTAATCATAAAAAAATAAAAATTAAATAACACAATACCAACAATGAAAAAGTGCGTATTTATGACCCTTGACTTTTGAGAGAGACCCCTGATTTTTACTGGAATGAGCAATTTTAATAAAAAGTTATGGGCCGGACAAGTACTTTGTGCGTATACGCTCAACGTACGGTGGTGAACGTTCATCAAATTATTACCAATCAAACAAAACTGTGCTATCATGTACGGACATAAATTAAAGTTTTTTTTTAACATTACAAAAACACGGGTTCTTATGCGAAACTTCATGTTCCTGCTTGTTTTTCGTTATTTTAGCCACGGCGCAGGCAATGTTGTTTCATTAGGTCATATAAGTAAATACTATTTGGCAACATTGGTCGCGCCATAGCCAAAACAAAAGTAGCTACTCAACTTAGGAGATCCCAGAAGCAATGCACCAACTGCATGCCCTACGTTGCCGGTACATCCATATTGATATCTTCTCAGTCACCAAAGAAATGCTTGTCCTAGTACTGATATCATAAATTTTACTGCTGCACATAACTTAACTGTCGACCTTTTTTCATTTTTTTCTAGACTATTGATACTTCTTACACACCAATTATAAGTGGTATTTTTCTCATCTTGATAACGCTGATTTTTTAATGTTTTGATTCTTGTTTTGTTCTGTGGAAATAAATTCAAAGTAACATTTATTGTGAAGTCTGGTTTTTTGGCCGGATATTTTGTGATCTATATGGTTGGTTTCCCTCCGGGATATGAATAAAATTAGTAAACATAAAAAAAAAAAATTTAAGTGGGGTTTTGGATTTTTTGTGATATCATAGGGAAACGCGGGACCACCAATGTACTTGTCCAGGTTTTTTTCCCCGGGAGGGGAATTTTGCTATTTGTTTACTTTATTCAGAGATAATATACTCTGGCGAGCCTCGGGCCAGCAGACGACAGAGCTGTCAAATGTACTTGTCCCGAG
The DNA here is from genome assembly GCA_963989365.1 of Rhimphoctona megacephalus. NCBI lineage: Eukaryota > Metazoa > Arthropoda > Insecta > Hymenoptera > Ichneumonidae > Rhimphoctona > Rhimphoctona megacephalus. The sequence continues at coordinate 2,189,294 of OZ022415.1, read as the reverse complement.
ACTCTACCGAGTCTCTTGATTATTAAATTCTATGATTCATGATTCCTTATTTCTTCTCGTTTCTTTCTTTTTCATTCAAAGATTCAAAAATTATTCTTTTTAGAAACCCCAATGAGACAGAAATACAATAAATTTGCATCGATTTCTTTTTGAGTATTCTATATTACTAGTAGGCCCTATTTAAATAACCGCTTAATAAAAGAAATCGATTTTTGAATTTATTGGTAATCAATAATCAAATTAATTTTCTCGAATTTTACAATGTTTAAATTAACCCAAACAGAAATCTTGATTCGAACAGCAAGATTGTTTTTATTTAGGATCGGGTAAAGGTTTCCACACCTCAAATCTTGAAACCGAATGGAGCCGAACGATTCTTGCCCTCTTAGTGTGAAGGTACGGAGAATTCTATACTAGAAATCTTGAAATCAAACGAACCCGAATGATTCCTGCCCTCTCAGTATAAAACAAAGCAAAGGTGTTCACACCAAAAATCTTTGACCCAAACGAAGCCCAATGGGTCCAGCCCTCCCAGTGTGAATGGATAGGAAATCTCACACCTGAAATCTTTAGACCAAACGAACCCGAATGGTCTCTGCCCTCTCGGTATGAAATTATATATGAAGGTTAGGTTTCTTGCTGCTAGAATCAGAGAGAAATTCTGTTGGTCAGCGTCTCTTCTAAGTCTCTTTACAGAGCCAGTTATGAGCTGAGAATGAGCTGCCGATGCCTCTGAGTACGGTCTTTTATACCCGAGAAAATCCTTTGTTCTCTTTTACTGGATGCGGATTGGTCCTCAAAATAATCTCGAAGAAAAATTCTTGCTGTAAAATTTCTCATTGGAGCTTCTCTTTCGCTCCGGTTTTCTCATTGGCCCGACGCATGGCCTGTTCGCAATACGCATGCGCGAGAATAATTATTTTCTTAATTTTGGCTTATTTTATAACATTTTATATTCTCTTAGTTCCCCTTGAATTTTAATCATCGATTATTTCCATTTTTTACAACAACAATAGTATTTTTCAAAAGTTATTGATAAGTGGAAAATAATTAAAAACGCTTTTCTGATTCGTTGATTTCCTAGTACTATCGCCATGCGCATGCGCAGACGTCGTTGACCCACGTGTTTCGTACAAATAAAATTATCTAGTAGAGATTTTTGTAGCCCTATTTGCTCATGTATTAACAATATCATCTTATCTAATTTCTAATTATTCACTTTCTTATAAAAAGCATTTAATTATTATAATAAAATAAAGAAACGCGTATTCGCAAATTTAATTGGGATCTTTCCCGATAGGAGGCGACGCTAGTGAGCGACGTGCGCATCACGTAAGTGCAGCTCTGCTCGCGTTACAAGTTAAGATGGCCGCCGATATAAACAAACGGGCGTGCCATAAGTCCAGTAAAAACGACGAGAAAAGTGACGAAACAATATTAATATCTATTAAAAAGAAGTGAGTGAGTGTATTTCGTTGCAATATTTCAGTACCTTGTTTCACCCGCGGGACAAAGGTCGAAATAATATTAATTATTTATTTTTTTTTAGTGATTTTCTAATACGAATCTCTCTCCCTCTCTCTCCCTCTCCCCCCTCTCTCCCCCCTCTCTCTCCCTCTCCGCCTCTCCCTCCCTCCCCCCTCTCTCTCTCCCCTCTTGCTCTCTCACCCTCTCCCTCCCCCCTTTCTCTCTCTCCCTCCCTCTCTCTCTCGCTCTCTCTCTCCCCCCTCTCTCTCCCTCTCCCTCTCTCTCCCTCTCTCCCTCTCTCGCTCTCGCTCTCTCTCAGATGGAAGTGTTTCAAGTCGGATCCATGTTATATCACATCTAACCAATTAAGGAAGAACGATCGCGGTAGTACCTTCAAAAAGTTACGCGAATTACGTATGGACAAAACATGGCGATAGACTAAGCGAAACGTGAAAAAATTTTGGGCTTGCCTGTATTCAGACTGCTACAATACACGGAAAAGCGGTCTATACAAACACACGCACACCATGAAATTTCGTTTCTCGTCACGATCGTGCAACGTCACATTGAGCAGATGACAGTATTCTTTTAGTATTTCTCTATCACTACTATGAGTACAGCAAAAGGTATCGAAAATGTCGAAACAAGAAAGGTATAATGGCAAATTTATAAAGAATAAAAATTTGACAAAAAAGTTGAAATTTATCGGGACAATGCGAGAAGGAAAATTAAGAAAGTCTGTCATTGTACTCAAAACTACATTTTAAATGTAGGTTATGCTTGAACTACAATAAACAATAATTATTATTTGAATTAAAAGTTGTGTTTAAACAATACATAAATTTGTATTGCTTAATTAACCCATTAACGCCGAAGAATCGTGTTTTTTTTTCTCATTTTCAAGCTAGATTCTTATCATCGAAAAAAAATCATTTGCAAATAAAAAATATGTTCCCTTGTACTTTCGAGTGTCCCCTTTCCGAATCCGGAGTCAAAATTGAGTTTTGTCCATTAGAAAAAAAAAATATGGCCGTTTTTAAACAAAAAAAAACCGAAAAAATCGAAGACATTTTTTTTTCAATATCTTTTTTCTCATTGAAGACGCGCGAGGACCCCCCCTTTTTCTTCAACCATGAGTGCACAAAATAGTTGTAGTTTAAGAATATATTTTTTTAATTTGTCGACATTGACATTTTCACCCCCAAAATGGCGCTTTTCATCCCTTCAGCAGGAAGACAATTTTCACTCTCGGTGCCCAAAAAAAAAAATATTCAAATCTTAACAAAAATTGGTATCCCGGGGTTTTCAAGGTCGCTGATTACGATTCCGCCCTCAAAATTCGAAAATTCAGAATGGCGGATCCAATATGGCGGACCCAAATTCAAAAACTTACTTGAATCGGATGAAATGTGGCACTCGGGGGTTTTCGAGGTCGCTGATTACAAATCTGCCCTCAAAATTCGAAAATTCAAAATGGCGGATCCAATATGACGGACCCGAATTCAAAAACTTACTTGAATCGGATGAAATGTGGCACTCGGGGGTTTTCGAGGTCCTTGATAACGAATCTGGCATCATCATTTCAAAATTCAAAATTGCGGATGCAATATGGCGGACACCTTCCCATTAACGCCCAGTTATTATCTAACGTTTATTGAAGAATTGACAACTTTATATAAATGTAAATAATAATCATTCAATTGATTCACATTTTATGATCATATATGATATTTTTCATGTGTCGAATAAAAATTGACGTTGCAGAGGCTGAGAAATCTCCGATTTTCTTACATTTCATCTTGTTTTTGTTTATACGGGTCATCATTGAATATTATCCCTGATACAAATATATTTATTATCCATGAATATTTCTGTCTGCAAATAAGTTTTGTATATGCCTATCACATCTTTTTTCAATTTTTCACGTTTGTGGAGTGCGGATCGTTCACATTGCTAATGATATTTTATTTTCTGTAAAAAATATTAGCTCAGAATTTTTGTGTTCATTTTAGGTCTGCCAATATTCCTTATCTGAATAATTTGGTTTCTATTTTCGTAGAACTTGTCTTGAGACTAAATCGAACTCACTTATATACCTAAATTTCAGCTCAGTACCTCAACAAAATTTATTCATAAAATATTGTTTTATCATCTTTATTGCTCCTGAGTGAATTCACTTCTTCGATAATTTTTATCTCATCGGCAGCGTGAGCATATTGACAATATTACCATTATGTCTCGAAAACGACCAAGGCAATCTATTCCTTCTCATGTAGAGTTTGAAATGGATACTTCTGACGATAATTGTGACGAGCTCGTCGCGATTCCGAATCCAGACAATTCTGGTTGTTCTAGTGATTCCGATTCTGATTTTGAATCAAACGATCACCTTTCGAGTATCACTTATAAACAAGCATCGGAAAATTACACAGATAATCAATGTAAATTGGAAGGAGATCACCAATATAAGTGGATGGTTGGTGAAAAGAGCTACCCGAATGAGACTGAAGACAAATTATTACTAACTGACGGTGTAAAAAAAAGTATTCAAAAAAGTGAGCCGATACAACTGTTTGAAAAGTTTTTCTGCATGATGGAAATGAAAACATACATTATTGACTCATGTAAAGAGAATGGGTTTGAATTGCAGTTGGATGATTTGAATACTTTCATTGGCATCATCATTGTAAGCTCGTTCAATAAAAGAAAATCTCAAAGAGACTATTGGTCATCTGATCCCTTCTTATTATGTGAGGTGGTTTCTTCTGCAATGCAACGCGATACATTTGAGAAAATCAAATCAGAATTAAAGTATTCGATGCCTAAAGACAATGATCCCAGTGATAAGGCATGGCGCGTTCGTAAATTACTACAATTATTTCAGAGAAATATTCGTCAGTTTGGCTTGTGGAAGACTGCGTTATCTGTTGACGAAATGATGGCCAAATCATATGCAAGAACATCGCTAAAACAGTTTATCCGGGGAAAACCCATACGATGCGGACTAAAATTTTGGGGTCTTTGCACCGCCGATGGATACCTGTTGAATCTCGATTTATATTGTGGAAAAAATTCATCAATTGGAGATAAATTGGGTAAATGTGCTCTAGGTTCTCGTGTAGTGATGCAATTATTGGATCCATTTCTCAAATCTATCCCTCCTAAGAAGATATCTCAGTTCCATCTTTACTGCGATAATTTTTTTACGAATTTCGATCTCCTAGTACATTTGAAAAAGTTAGGTTTACAATGTACAGGAACTATAAGAGAAAATCGAGTCAAAGAAAAAAATGTAATCGACAAAAAGTCTCCACGAGGTACGTATGTTGTAAAGCATGATCAAAACAGCGGAATAAACTACATAACTATCGTAGACTCGAAACCAGTTTCGATCGCTTCTACCGCTGCAGGGGTGACTCCTCTATTACCGTCTAAGAGATTTAGCTCGAGTGCACATTCAAAAATTGAGATTCCGTTTCCACAAGCATTTCATCTCTACAATAAATTCATGGGCGGAGTAGACGTTCACGATGGACATTGCAACAACTTGCTTCCAAGTATCCGTTCAAAAAAATGGACATGGGTCGTCTTTATTAGATTTATACAGGCCGCCATTGTGAACTCAGTCGTGATTTTCAACGCAACTGGAGATAAAACAAAAAAAATTGGTTCAAAGCAATTCGCAATTTCGATTGCTAAATATTACTTAGAGAGGGGAAAACTAAAACGGAACAAAGCACACGATACTTTCCGTCACAGCAAACAAGCTCGTTGTTCAATCTGTCCAATAAGAACATATACGTACTGTAAGGACTGTAATGCTTACTTCTGTAGTGCTTGTATGAAAGCGAAACACGTAATCAGGCTTCGGGGATAAGCAAAGGGCGCATTTACAACCAAGCACCCCAAAAAGTGAGAGGCAAGGGGACTCACTCGAATCAAGCACCCCAAAAAGTGAGAGGCAAGGGGACTCACTCGAATCAAGCACCCCAAAAAGTGAGAGGCAAGGGGACTCACTCGAATCAAGCACCCCAAAAAGTGAGAGGCAAGGGGACTCACTCGAATCAAGCACCCCAAAAAGTGAGAGGCAAGGGGACTCACTCGAATCAAGCACCCCAAAAAGTGAGAGGCAAGGGGACTCACTCAAATCAAGCACCCCAAAAAGTGAGAGGCAAGGGGACTCACTCGAATCAAGCACCCCAAAAAGTGAGAGGCAAGGGGACTCACTCAAATCAAGCACCCCAAAGGAGAAAGGATTTCTACCACGTCCATGTCGTTTTCTCTGGGTAATGCTCTTAAGTAATTCTCTGGGTAATACTCTTAAGTAGAATAAGGAATTATAAGTTTATCCGTTGAGTAATGCGGAGTGATGAATTTCTATAAATTTGTCAATTTGTCAATATATAAAGTTGTCAATTCTTCAATAAACGTTAGATAATAACTGGGTGTTAACGGGAAGGTGTCCGCCATATTGCATCCGCCATTTTGAATTTTGAAATGATGATGCCAGATTCGTTATCAAGGACCTCGAAAACCCCCCAGTGCCACATTTCATCCGATTCATACAGTTTTTGAATTTAGGTCCGCCATATTGGATCCGCCATTTTGAATTTTCGAATTTTGAGGGCAGATTTGTAATCAGCGACCTCGAAAACCCCCGAGTGCCACATTTCATCCGATTCAAGTAAGTTTTTGAATTCGGGTCCGCCATATTGGATCCGCCATTTTGAATTTTCGAATTTTGAGGGCAGATTTGTAATCAGCGACCTCGAAAACCCCCGAGTGCCACATTTCATCCGATTCAAGTGAGTTTTTGAATTTGGGTCCGCCATATTGGATCCGCCATTCTGAATTTTCGAATTTTGAGGGCGGAATCGTAATCAGCGACCTTGAAAACCCCGGGATACCAATTTTGAGTTAAGATTTGAATATTTTTTTTGTCGGGCACCGAGAGTGAAAATTGTCTTCCTGCTGAAGGGATGAAAAGCGCCATTTTGGGGGTGAAAATGTCAATGTCGACAAATTAAAAAAATATATTCTTAAACTACAACTATTTTGTGCACTCATGGTTGAAGAAAAAGGGGGGGTCCTCGCGCGTCTTCAATGAGAAAAAAAATATTGAAAAAAAAATGTCTTCGATTTTTTCGGTTTTTTTTGTTTAAAAACGGCCATATTTTTTTTTCTAATGGACAAAACTCAATTTTGACTCCGGATTCGGAAAGGGGACACTCGAAAGTACAAGGGAACATATTTTTTATTTGCAAATGATTTTTTTTCGATGATAAGAATCTAGCTTGAAAATGAGAAAAAAAAACACGATTCTTCGGCGTTAATGGGTTAATCATTTATAATTTTATACCAATGACAACGCAACCATACTGAAGTAAAGAAATCCCGTGTGTTTGTATAGCTACACGCACACTGCGACGGTTACAATGTTGCCGGATCGTATTCCCCCCATTCGCAGCCGGGTAAAAACTCCATAAAAGTTTACATCTTCCTACTGTTATATCTCGACTTCAGAACGGTCAATCGAAGTATTTTTTTTTTTTACTTGTCCCAAAAATATTCATTTAGATCATGCTATTTTTTTATTGAAATCTATCGAGACGTTTATTTGCTACGTTTGAGAGAAGGGCGACAGACTGTGTGTACAGCATATTTCACATATGCGATACGTGTTAAACGTGCCAACTTTAATGTTAATTATCTCCGGTTCTAAACGGTCAAATATTTTCAAATTTCAGTAGCGGACAGATGTTGCAGTCTGTTTTGAGTTATAAAAATTTCAAGAAAATCTGTCGACGCGTCGATTTGCGATCGTACTTCCTTAAAACCTTCACTCTTTATTATCTAAACCTGTGCAATCGAAGTGCATAACACAGTGGACAAATTGTGATACCATAATCGGGCCTACTGTCTCTTTATCGTGCAAATTTGACTATTTATTGATTGAATTCTCATCACCGGGACTTCTGGCGAAAGCCATGTCGGTTAATGCACGCGACAGCTACTACTATAAACGGTGAAAATTTCATGTTATGTAATTGTTTACACCGATGATTAAAATTAAACTATATTACTTCGTATCACCTGAGAGTCGTTCTCTAGTGCCTATATTAAATGTAGCTATTTTTTCTTCGCAAATCTATTATAGTTGGTGAATACACTCATCGGATGAAATGCTAAACTCATAGACGATACTTCGCTAAACGTTCAGTTATTCGGGAATCAAGTGCCATTAGTTAACACCGAGTCATCATATTGCTTATTATTAGTGGTTAGCAATTAATACTGGCAATTTAGTACTATTAGTGGTTTTCACCCATTACCTATACAACTGTGTGCGGTGAGTTTATACAATCCACGGCGTATATTGAGTCACGTTATCCATCTAGATCGACATCATCGATTACTGATGTGAGCAGCGCCTATCCTACGACGTTCGTCGAATTCGAATAGTTCGCCCTAGCGGCGCAACCCCCACTCACAGTCTCGCAGAAGGGGATCGTTTCGAAGCAGTTCTATAGTCCGATCGTACATGACTGCAACAGACGAACAATGACGAAGCTGACACTTCTACTTATACTCTTGACATCATATGATTGTGACATCTTCGTTACTCTCATCTGGAGTCGCGGTAGCGACTCGAGATCGAGACAAGTACATTTAATATACCATAATGTCGAAGATGATGAGTCGCTACTAGACTCTTTACAGTAAGCAGAGTGGTTTCGAACAGTTTTTGAAAATTGTTTCGGCGATATTTAAAGAATTACAGCGTTTTGAAAAATGTTGCGGGTTCACGTATTTTTTCTTTTTTTTTTCTTTCGATTGTGACTATTTAGAACTCTGTAGCCTAACGCATATTGGAATTATTAATATTTCATCCTTCCAAATTATCAAAAAAATGGTGCGTTTTTCGCACACATTTTTTGACGTTTCGCGGTCGCTGTCTAGTGACACTAGTTGTAACTAGAAATCTGGTGATATGTGAGACTGTGTTCATCGATGTGTCGTCCACGTCAAAAACTCCGGTAACCAACAACGATCCAAAACCGAACAGGCTGCCGGAACGTCTTTCCTTGAACCGGTACAAGCGTAACAGTCCAGGCCCATTCATTGTTCTAATACAACCTCTTGAAATTAATGCTCAAACACCTCGTTTGAACGCAACGAGAGTAGGGAGAATCATTCTTTCAAAATTCGCTAAAAACCAAGTAAACCATATTTTTTCCTCAGGTAAACATCAATGCTCGATCGACTTCTTGAACGCGCAAGCCGCAAACGATGTACTTTTACAACCTATTCTGAAAGAAGAAAATCTGTTAGCCTTTATCCCAGATTCCTTTCTAAGCTGCGAAGGCCTTATAAAAGGCGTTCCCCTCGACATAACCAAAGAAGCGCTCATCAACAATATAGACTCTTCAGCGAGAGTACTCGAAGCTCGTCGTCAAAATCGTAAAATGACGGTGAACGGTGTAACGAAACTTATACCGACTCAGTCATTCTATCTAAAATTTGAAAACTGCATAAGACCTGACCATGTCTCTCTGTTTCATGTTCGCCACCCCGTCGATCCTTGGCTTTCTCCGGTGAAGATCTGCTTTAATTGTTTTAGGTACAATCACGTAGCGAGCCAGTGCAAAAGTCGCGCAAAGTGCATTAGATGTGGTAACCTAAGGCACGAACCCGGGATGGAATGCCCTAACAAGGACAGCCCTCCACGCTGCGCAAACTGCAAAGGAACTCATATGCCAACAGACGGATCGTGTCAACTATTCCTGTTCGAAAAATCAGTCAAAGCAACGGCCGCTCTGCAAAATATCTCTTCTGCGGAAGCCAGGAAACTGTTAGAAAACCCGTCGCCTTATCCGAGCTCAACAACCAATAAGTCAACCACTCAATTCCCCCCGCGCAACACCTGCTGCACCCCCTCAACATCCACACAACTTATACAGTCAAATCGTTTCTTCCTCCTCATCATCACAGACTTCTCACTCGCAACAACAGCAACAACACCAAACATACCAAAACGCGATGCAGTCCTCGTACCAATTTCCCCAAGCTCAAATCTCAAACCTAAAAAGAATCTCACAACAAAACACTAGACCTTTCTTTAATAGAGCATCTCTCGATTTCCCCGTCTAACGAAATTCACGCCACGCGTGCGACGCATGCGGAAAAGCTGGTATCACCACACGGACGTTCTCCCCCCTCCGCCCTCCCGAATGGCGCTGCCCTTAACCAAGGTAATAATCACATCTTCCCTCTCTCCTCAACCCCCCCATCGCAATAAAACTACCCCTACCCCTACCCTCACCTCGTTTCAAGTCCCCCCCCCTGACAACTCGCGCAACTCCAAAGAAATTATTTCTTTACTCTTACAAGTAATATCCCAACAATTGATTCCTGCCCTAAATTCATTAAGTCTCGTGGAAAAAATTAACCCTCTCATTGACACTCTCAACTCTCTTCAAGGTATTCCTGTTCTCGCTCACAATGGCAAACAACAAAAGTCTAAAAATATTGCAATGGAACTGTCGCAGTTTCCATAATAAAACAGGCCTCCTATTGAACACCGCTCATCTATATGACATCATAATCCTCTGTGAAACTTGGTTAATAAAATCATCTATACCAAAACTTCAAGGTTTCAACATAATTCAAAAAGATCGTTCTGATAAAAAAGGTGGCGGTCTAGCTATTTGCCTCAAATCTGACATCACTTTCAAAGAGATTCATAATATTCCACACACCCCTAACCGACTAGAGACTCTCGCTGTCTCCATTACAACATCCCTCGGGCCACTCACTATAGTATCTCTATACAGACATCCATCTATCATCACGCGGGCAGTCGAATGGCAACGCTTGTTTAATATCCTATCCGCATCGATTAACGTCTTCGTGGCTGGCGACTTCAACTGCCACCATCCCTCCTGGGGCTGTGTGAACACTTGCCCCTGAGGCTCATCATTATCAGACACAATCATCGACTATGATCTTTCGATACTAAATGACGGTACCCACACAACCAATCCGACAAACCCAGCACATAACTCAACCGCTCTAGACTTGACTCTGATCTCCTCTCACTTTGTCCCCCTGAGCGACTGGAAAGTTGAGAATGACTCACTCCTCAGCGACCACTTCCCAATCTTAACCACTCTCGGCGTAACCTTCGTATCAATTACCTTCTCTACTCACCGGTTCCCTGTGAAAAAAATTGATTGGGTAAATTTTGAAAAATCCCTCGACTCTGCTGCTTCCACACTTGCCAACCCTTCTCCATTGAAACAATACTCTAACATAACATAAGCCATCCATGACTCAATATATTCCTCTATCCCTGCACCTCCAACAAATAAAACTAGACCACTCAAGTCTCGTACTGCCATCTGGTGGAACGAAGAATGCAACGCTGCCAACGAAGCCCGAACACAAGCGTGGAAGTCCTTCAGACGATTATCGAATCTCGATAACTTAATTGAAGCTAAAAGACTAGACGCTATCACTCGAAAAACTTTCAAAAAAACAAAAAAAAAACTCCTGGCTTGAATTCACGAATACACTTTCGGTCCCCGGCCAACAAAGTATGGCATAAAATAAAAAGATTCCGGAATATAAATATACCTGACCCCACATCGTTTCGCTCTAATACTGACGGTCATGAAAACACTCTCAAACTCATCCCTTCCCTCTGCCCACCATCTTGCTTCTTCCCTAATCCTCCTGCCCCTGCTGAGGCGTTCACTAACAACTCTCACCTTGATCCCCCCTTCTCACTGGAGGAATTGCAAACTGCCATTCATAAATCGAACTACAAGTCAGCCGCAGGCACCGATAAAATAGATTTCCTTATTATCGCACACCTCCCTATTTCAATCCAAAAACTTAGTCTTGAAACTTTTATTAACGAGATACTTCAAGCTGGTTTCTTCCCGGAGAGCTGGCGCGAATTTCTAGTTTTTTTTTCATTCCAAAATCAACCCTGGGCAAATTCAGGCCCATTTCGTTAGCTTCCTGTCTTTTGAAACTCTTTGAAAGACTGCTTCACATCCGCCTCACTCAATGGCTCGAAAGCAATTTAATCCTGTCATCCTCACAATTCGGTTTTAGGAAATCTAAGTCATGTCAAGACAACCTTACTATCCTTACTATTGAGATCTACAGCGATTTTGCGAACCAACAATTTACATCGTGCATCTTCTTAGATGTATGTAGCGCATTCGATAATGTCGACCCGAGTGCCCTCGTCTCTTGTCTTCAACGAATGGGTATTCCTTGGAAATATTGCAAATTCATATATAATCTCACCTCTTCTCGATTACTCTTTTTCAAAATAGCTGACAAGACGTTGGGGCCCTTTAACTTCTACAAAGGGGTCCCACAAGGTTGCATACTAAGTCCTCTTCTGTACTTACTGTATACGAACGACATAGATAAACACCTGCACCCTCGAAGTGAATGTTTATTATTCGCAGACGACGTAGCCATTTTTTCGAGATATAAGCACCTAGAAAATAGTATCACTTCCATTCAAGTCAGCTTGGATAATGTGTCGACCTATCTCAAATCTCTGGGTCCCTCGATCGACCTTGTAATTTTTTCTCGAAATACCTTTGATTCACTCACACCCTTTGTACAAATTGATGGCGCTCGCGTTTCAGGTTGCCTTCAAGCCAAATTCTTAGGCATTACACTGGACAATCGTCTAACATGGCACCCCCATTTAACGAGTGTAATAGACAAATGCAAAAAACTGCTAAACATCATCGAAGGTCTTCGTTCCACATGGTGAGGCGCGGACCCCACATCTCTGCTCACTATATACAGGGCACTGATGCGGAGTGTGATCGAATATGGTTCCTCGGCTATGCCTCTTTGCCAACACCCTCTCTCAAAAAAAAAACGAAATCATTCAACGTAAAGCGCTCAGACTGTCACTCGGTTTTCGCAATTCAACCCCCAATAATATGGTGTTAGCCGAATCCTGTGAACCACCGCTTCGATACCGTCTTCAATATCTAGCGGACAAATTTTTACTCAAAATATTCGCCTCCTCTGATCATCAATTACTTTCTTCCGTTCCCACACTCATTCTCACTCTAAGAACGCGTAGGAATCATTCCATATCACAACTCCCCATTCTCAAAGCTTATAATAAACTCTCCCACCTAAAACCCTTTATCGTGTCTCATCCTTTCCCTCTCTTTTTCGAAATCAGACCGTATGAACATATCATCCCCTCGCTCATCGATATCGAAACTGGAAGAACTATTCAAGCAGCAAAGTATCCTAAACTTGAATTTCTCTCCAGATTTAGCTGTTCTTCTGACCCTATTCACTTTTTCACTGATGGATCCAAGACTGAACCCGAAACATTCGTAGGTTTGGCCATTTTTTGTCCGTCTCTTTCTCTATCATTAAAATACCGCATTCGATCCCAAGCTTCCATTTTCTCCGCTGAAGCCCTTGCTATTCTCCACACCACAGACATTATCATTAACAATAGAATAGCCAAAGCAACAATATTCACTGACTCCCTCAGCACTCTACAGTCTCTCCTTCACTTCTCAACAACCGGAAACTCTTCCCCTTTTACCGTCTCGATCTACAGGAACCTCCTAGAAGCTACAAAATTAAATCTTCAAATCCAACTCGTCTGGATATCGGGCCACCGAGATATCCCAGGCAATGAGTCAGTCGACAAGTTAGCTAAGTCCGCAATTTCAGAAGGAACCTATTTTAAAACCTCTGTTCCACCGTCAGATTTCTTTCTGTCAACGAAGGAAAGTGTAAATCTTTAGAACAAACTTTATGCCGCGAGGGAAGATTCAAAGGAATTTATTACTTTCGAAACTTCTATCGCGCCTCTTCGAAACCATGGTTCTCGCAGTTCAATAATCTCGACCGATATAGCATTGTGACATTCTGCAGAATGCGGTCAAACCACTACAACTTACAAGCTAGCCTATTCAGGAAGAATTACATCCAGTCGTCGGTCTGCTCCTGTGGTTTCGCCTCAGAAGATCTAAACCACATCTTTTGGGCCTGCCCACGGTTCAACGTTGAACGAATAAACCTCATGCGCTCCTTACGCTCAATTAAAATTCTCCCACCGCTAAACATCGAATCTTTAATAGCTAATCCTAGTTCGCGCATTATCCCTCTTATCATCCAATTTCTCAAAACCGCGAAACTATCTTTCTGACATTTTTCAATAAATGTATATAATAAAATATTAAAAGGATTAATTAATTAATTAATTAATTAACGTCTTCGAATAACGCGCGCCAATCTCGGACGGCCTGCACAAATCTAGTGCCACAGTACTGCGACAGCGGCGCTCAACGTTTCAGTTACATGGCCGTATGGTTTAAACTCATCAGTGAGGCAACCGGAGCCAACTAAACCAAATCTAATAATAATAATAATATGTACATCTATCCAGTACAGTTCAACTGTTTCGTTTGAAAATTTCTTATTGTTTACTGACACGAAGTTTGTGTTACTCCGTTCTCAAATTTATCATGTCATTGCGTACATTTGATAATCAAGAGACTCGGTAGAGTCTCGACAAGTACATTGACAGCCCTGTCGCTGCTGGCCCGAGGCTCGCCGAGACTATATTATCTCTGAATAAAACGATTCGCGGTGGTGTAGGTAAAATCGGAATAATATTTCGTTTATTTACGAAGCTCATGAGTCATTTGAGGCTTTGAAAATTGAACTGGAGACTAATTAAGGGGGGAGGTCTAGTTAGAACTTCAAAAAAAAGCGTTTTTTCCGATTTTTTTTTGGCCAAACGATAAAATAGTTTACAACAAAAGTTCTTCCGTTTAAAAGTTATATATTTAAACTAAACATTACAATTTTTTTAAAGAAATATATTTCAAAATAAGCCGGTATGAATCAATGGCCGAGGGCGCTGCAAAAAAAACAGGTTCTGCGGTGATCACTCTCGCGCTGCAACGGATTATCTGAAACCAACACAACAGGGGGGGATCTTTAGTTAATTATATAATGCTCCGGATGAACGAAGGGTTTTGAAAAATTTCCATTTTTCACAAAATGGCGGACGTTGAAAGACAAAAGTGTTGTGTTGACCAAAATTTCACTTACATTTTTGACTATAAAAAAAAAATAATCGTCCAAAAAAAAATCCTTCGTTTATCCGGAGGACAACTATGTATAGAAGAAGTGATACAAATTTCAACCCGATCGTATAGCCTTAAAAATGATAAAGTATCGATGATATCATCAATCAAAATTATGTTGGTAAGAAAAAATCCCACTTTATTTGAAAAATAAAATGTATCAATTCCAAGCGAAAATAGAATAAAACGTTCCTCCACGATTGGACCCGCGTGAAAAATCGTATCATTAGTCATACTATTTTGGAGAATTTTTTGAAAAAAATCTAAATAGGCAATTTTCTTTAAAAAATATATTTTACTTCAGACTCAACGAAATTTTTGACATTGATCATGAAGAATTTTTTTCATTCTTCCATGAAATTATCAATCAGAACGAAATAAAATCTATGCATTGACATTTGTTGACATCTCCATTAGCTTAAGAGAGGTTTCACAACGTTTTAGAACTTTCCAAAACCGTAATTCTTTGAAAAATTGTTACTCTTAAAAATAGGAAATAAAAATTTAAAAATTGGTGTGCATATTCGTTTCGTGGGGTACTATTTTACAAAAAACATTTAGGAAAATTGCAAACAGTCGGAGGGTCACGGACTCAGTAAAATACCGTGGAATGCCTTGTATATACAGAGATAACATGTCCGGTAGTTAAAGACCGCCTCTTTGATCCGGAAAAGTTATGGCCTGTTTCCAAAAAAGTGCACGATGATTCGTGTTTTTTTTTTTTTCAAGAAATCAATACTTCTGCAGGATTAATTTTTAAAACATCACTGGAATGATAATAAATGGTGGGATAGATGTTTACTTTCATTCAGAAGATCCTTTTAATTAATTTCTCGTTTGCTTTATTTATTTATTGCGTTAAATAGAATAACGGTTTATTTGAATTTGTTCACAAACAATAAGATTAAAAAAAAATACGTGTCGAATTAAGGAAGTACGATCGCAAGTCGACGCGTTGACAGATTTTCTTGAAATTTTTTCAAATAATAATTATTGTTTATTGTAGTTCAAGCATAACCTACATTTAAAATGTAGTTTTGAGTACAATGACAGACTTTCTTAATTTTCCTTCTCGCATTGTCCCGATAAATTTCAACTTTTTTGTCAAATTTTTATTCTTTATAAATTTGCCATTATACCTTTCTTGTTTCGACATTTTTGATACCTTTTGCTGTACTCATAGCAGTAATAGAGAAATACCAAAAGAATACTGTCATTTGCTCAATGCGACGTTGCACGATCGTGACGAGAAACGAAATTTCATGGTGTGCGTGTGTTTGTATAGATCGCTTTTCCGTGTATTGTAGCAGTCTGAATACAGGCACGCCCAAAATTTTTTAACGTTTCGCTTAGTCTATCGCCATGTTTTGTCCATACGTAATGCGCGTAACTTTTTGAAGGTACTACCGCGATCGTTCTTCCTTAAGTAAATCAATATAATACAGTTTTGAATCTTTTGAAATATTGAATACTACGGCGAGCCCTGTCGCACTCTTATATACTCGAATATGACAGTTTCCGGGCTTCTTTTCTTTCTATTCTATTCTATTTCTATTTTTTTTTCTTTTATATAAATATATACATTTATCTGTCTAAAAATCGACGATAGGTCGGTTTTTTTGTACGCAATTATTTATGACTATTTGATATTGTTGGTGTAAAAACTAGATAGGAAAGAATGTAGGTTATTGATTGAAATGAATATGTATGAATCTGAATTGTCGCGTAAAAAAATGTGTTCAACATTGTCATTGTATAAAATAATTCTATGCGTGTGTAAATTTATAAAATAAATGTGAACTAAATGATTAATTGTTTCAATCTTTATCGCATTTCAAAGTCCACGAAATTCTTAGCAAATCATGCTTGACACAGCACAACTAATAACTAAGATAAACTGAACAAAACAACTGAAACTTTTACAAGCCTACATCTTTATTGTAAACCTGTATCTCAGCGAAAAGTGACCGCGATATTTATTTTTATCAATTTAAAGCTTACATCTTCAATATTGCAAATCAATATTTATGAAAGTTATAAAGGTTTGAGACTTCTGGATGGATTTGAAAGATTTGTTGTTTTTTTTCAAATAGCAATTTTTCTTATACCATGAGGAAACTACTGATCAGCTTTTCATAATGGTCTGCTGTATAAAAAAAAATCAATGATTAATAACTTTTTTTATTAATCATCGATTTTTTTTTAATGCTTCATTAACTTTAGAATCGGCGCCGCGGGTAGAATTATTTTTTTAAATATCTTCTGTGATATTCGCAGACCACATCTTTTCAGCTGAGAAATTTATTTTTTCCAAGTGAATCATAAACCATTGTTTACCTCATCGTACGCAATAAATGTATAAAAAGGGTAATTCCCGTATTCTCCGATAAAACCGTATTCTCTGATGAAAAAAAGTCTCCAGCATGATTTTCACCAACTACACGTCTTTCAGTCGGTGAAAATCATGCTAGAGACTTTTCTCCGATATGGTTAAATCGTCGAAACAAAAAAAAAGTTACGCATTAAATCTCCATCAGAGAATACGGTATATAGTTTCTTTTTCTCGAAATATCAAACCTTTTGGAGGGAACATGCTTTTTCGCTATCCCTATCGCATTCATGCATAACATGAAAATCTGACAGATTGCCAGAAAGACCGTTTTGAGATAGCTTGACGTATCCTTTTTAACATCCTTCAGCTGCTCATTCAAAAACACAACAATAGCTCAATCCAATTTCTTGTATAACTTCATGGCACTCTGCGGAAGAAAAAACACGAAACCATTCGAGTCTTTGTATTTTCTTCCAACTGCATGGTATCGTTAAAAGTATGTGAAGCCACGAGATCCTCAAATTTTTGTAATCTATTGGACCGCAATAGTTAAATATGTAACTTTATTTAAAACAATTAAAAAAATAACCACATCTGTGTGTATGGAATTTTTTCCATTTTCATCATGGCGCATGTCATTTCGGGTTATGCTGTCAGAAGATTTTAAAAATCAGCTGTTTTGTTGCTTAGCCTTATTTTTTGTAAGACAACAGAGACGAGCAACTATAATTTGAAAACTAATAAATAATAATTAGAGGAATTAAAATAATGATAATAATTTTAAAATAAAATAATTAAATCTAATTTAAATAAAAAGTATTAATTAATTTTAATTCAATTTAAAAATAATTTAAAAACTGTCAGGACTAAAAACCGAAGAATAGTTTTTAATAGTTGAACCATCGAGAACCAGAAGTTTCCAAAAATCTCAGGATCGAAGGTATAATTTCGCACACTTCATATATTGATACTATGAACTTGAAAAAAGCGAATCCTTCAGGAAGGGGGATCCATTTACGATGCTAAAAATCGTATGAAATTCTGGAATTTTATGTCCAAGGAACAACTATGTTACACTTTTGAAACTTCGGCAATTGATTATACATACTTTGAAATATCGAAACGTATTTTTTTGTAAACAAAATGATTGGAAATCATCGATATATGGTACTGGTTTTCGAGAAGGGCTGTGAGTGACTTCCAAAATGGCTAAAGATCTAGTTTTCGTTGTATTTCACCCGTCAGCGGTAGCACGATGAGACTTTCTCATACTTCTATTAAGGGGTTATATGGGTTTTGTAAGGCAAAAAAAACATATTTTCTCTAATCTTTTTTTCAAATACATAGAATAAAAGATAATAAATAAAAAATAAATAATAGAATAAATAGAATAATCAAATAAAAAGATAGAATAAATAATTTTATCCAAACTTTGAGCATATAAAAGAATAACATTGGAACAATATTTAAAAAAAATTTCATCCAAAAATTTCGAAAATTCAGACGTCGGGAACTGGTATTCAGAAACTCCTTTGAAAAAACTATCCTCGCGGTGATCGCGATAACTCATGATAGCTTTATCTGATATAGAAAAACCAAATATTTTCTGTTAGTAGATGAGTATAGCTCGTGATTGAATGAAGGTTTAAAAAAAAATTGGAATTTGAAATTTTGGTATAGTTGTATGCAAAACCGTATGATTTTCGGTAAAATCTAGACCATGTAAAATAAGTTACCTTGTAAAATAAGTTGTGATCAAAGAAAAAAAACCTTCGTTCAATCACTAGTCAATTGTATCTAGAAGAAGTGTGTAAAATTTCAACAAGATCGATGTATTAGTTTTTGAGAAATCGTGTCCACCGACTTCAAAAATACAGTTTTGAGAAAAAAGCGATTAAAGTTTAAAGTAGGAGTAAAACGGAGAATTTTTTTTTTTAACTTACATGGAATCGTCGATTCCAGCCCCATAAAGCAAACGTCCTGCTGTGGCTGCAATGTGCAGGGCATCCTTTTTCTCTTGTCTGAGACGAATTCTTGCCTCTCGAGTCCCAAGCTTCAGCTCTTTCCTCGGCTATGAGTATGCGATGTACATCTTCTTTCCGCGCATACTCGTGACTATTTCGGCCAAGTTTATCCATACCGTGCAAAATAATAAATAGAGCTGAGATTCCATTGTTGAAATTGCAGGCAGCGATTAATGCCAATTCATTAATAATTCACCTATTTTTGAACCAGTAGAAAGTATGTATTTTTGGAGTGATTTTCCAAATAAGCTCGTTCAAATTCTCATTATCATTTTGCGTGAAACCACCAATACACCGCTCTAAAAGCATATCCTTCCTAAGCTCTTCATAAATTGGCTGATAAAACATCACTCGGGAATAGAGCGTAATCGTGCTTGAATTATGACAGAGCATTCGTAGCTGAAGCACGCTGCCAAGCGCACCATGAGTCAGCGCCGCTCGGGCACTTTTCGTGCTCCTCTCCTAGAATTTTACTCTGATTGACTTGAAACTTCGGGAAAATATTCTTAACATGTTGTACTATTAGATAAAAAATTGAAACAAAATGAATTTTTGAAATTTCAAAACCCATGTAAGCCCTTAAAACGATAATTGTTCGAATTTCTGGAATGGTACAAGCATTCCAAATTCTTTGTATCTTCACTGAATGTACTCTTCTGTACGAAGAATAGGTTGAAATTTTTTTAAAGTTCGATTCGATTATTTTTTTATATACATTTTGTATAGTATAAATCATCGTTGTACTTATGGTTTTTAAGAAATTAAAATGTTTAAAAGCAACAATCACTGTACCAAAATCATTACCAAGTATCAATTTATCACATTAAGCATTTGAAACTATATGTAAAAAAATCTCTCAACACGCGACCAGCGTTTAAAGTGTAAATAGCGCTACCATTGATGGGTTAACTGAAACTAAAGTGGTTGGAAATTTTCATCGTTCGCATTCATGATGATCAACTGGCATGAGTCTAGAAACCATGAAAAAATTAGAAGTAGGAAGGGAAGCCTACCGGCTGATCGGTAATTCCAAGGCCATGTATCAGTCCTTGACATTCCTGGCAGATCTGTTTTTCTTCATTAATTAGCATCAGCATTTCGAGGGGAAAAAAGTCGAAAGTTACAATTTGATTTGCACCTCTAAATAGTTTGCTTTTTTGCAAAGTAGCATAAAGTGTTATAAAAAAATTATTATTCGGCCATTTTTTTTTAGGATTCAAAATGTTAAATTTTTTCTAATCATCAAAAAGGAAGGTATATTTTTCTTGCTTTGCTTACGCAAAAAAAGATGTCAAAAGTAGCCCTGAATTAGTTCTGAAAAATGGTTTACGGGTGAAGATATGATCTTCAAACCATACGTAACAGATTCATTGAAAAAAGTTTTGCATGTTTCAGAATTCGATGATAAAAAATGTTGATATTGTTTTTCACACTTCCTAGTTTGAAAAATATCATTCAAGGAAAAAACATCCGAATGGGGATTCAAAAACTTGGAGATCCGAGATTGTAAGAAAATCTGAAGTATGCGTGAATTATAGCGGTCCTTGGATTTTGTGTACCACTGCAATAGTTTCGGCCGTCACAAGCGCCTACTCGAAATATTTTTTTTTAATTACTTGGAATGATTGTACTATATTGTTATTGTACTGCGATCGCAAAATAGCATATTGTCTGAGCCCCATTTATGGTAAGAATGAATATTGAAATGCCGTCAAAATTGCATTACTGTGACGTTACTGTGAACGCTAGATACACACATTAATATAGCACCATGACGGTACAATTTATTTCGAGTGAGCAAGGGCGTTGAAGCTTTTCCCTCCGGCCACTGAGTGGCGCAGAACCAAGTCTGTTCCCGAGCGCGCATCATCCGCCTGGAGTGCATATACTCTCGGAGCTGAAGTATATCGTGACCGTCCGAAAAGATGGTCTTATAAACATTTTTGAAACTGCCATGGGCTACAATACTGTTAAGAATGAACAGTGATGCCTAAGCAACTTGAAAGGTAGTATATCGATACCTTTTGAATTGCAGTTTACCATTTTGGACGTTCTCGATATGTCGAAGAGTTTTGGTCCAAGAAAATCGGTAAATACACTGTTATGAAGATCAGATAAGTTTTACTAGAATACAAAGTTCCTACACATAGTGAATAAATAAACTTGTTGATTGTTTAATTTTAATGTACAAATTGGATATTCTCTTATTTCAATTGAATTATCTTAGGTAACAATTTTACTATAGACAAATGAATAATCTTACAAATATTTGATTAGTCGATAATTATACTGATTTGCGGTTGCACAGTGTCACCATCGTTTGGTTAGGTTCCAACCGTTCCATGTGTTACTCAAACAGAACGTTACGTGATGTTGAACCCTAACGCAAAAATGCCGTTGAAACAAAACGCTACAATGCTGTTTAACCTAACGCTAGGATGCTGTCACAACCAAACGCTAGGATACCGTTTGAACGGCAGCACTGAGTGACGTCATCTTTGCGTCGATCGTGCGTCATTCGATAACGCTACTCGCTAACCCAAAAGAAAGATGAAAATAGCGAAGTAGAAATCTACGTTACTTTCGTTACAACGTGAACGACACGCGGAAGTGCTAACGTGATTCTGGCGGTTTCCTAACGTAATTTGGCTATCAGGGTTGGAAAGCAACGGATACCTGCGAATTTTGAAATTTCTGTGAAGCGGCATGTGTGCCAAGTATTTCCACTTTTCGGCTCTGACTGTGGCATATGGATTGTAAAATTTGTTCCAAAAGTCTTTAGCTGCTCATTTCTGAATAGGATCGAAATTGCCATCTTCTAAACCTATTGGATACTTTGAAAATTTTTGAATTCTTTTGGGTTTGTAGAGCGCTGTGTTTTTTTGCTTTCCCTCTTTAATTCTGGTATAATAAATTTAAAAAGTTGTTTCAAAAAGTCTTCGGATACTCTTTTCCTGATAATATCAAAATGTAGATAATTGGACTGCAGCGGATACCTACAAACTTTGAAAATTTTGTGAAGCGACATGTGTGCTAAGTATTTCCACTTCTCATCTTTGATTGTGGTATTATGAATTTAAAAAATTGTTACAAAAAGTCATCGGATGCACATTTTTGGATGGGATAAAAATTTCTGGCTTCAGAACGCAACGGATATATCTAAAAAATTTCAATTGTGTTGGACTAAATGGGCGTTATGTTTTTTCACTCTTCCGCATTAATTTTGGCAAAATAAATCAAAAAAATTTGTTTCAGAAAGTCTTTGGGTGCTTTTTTTCTTGATAATATCAAAATATGTATCATTGGCATGCAGCGGATGCCTATAAACTTTGAAAATTTCGTGAAGCGACATGTGTGCTAAGTATTTTCCATGTTGGGCTCTGATTTGACATCATAAATTGAAACATTTTTATTTAAAAAGTTTCCTTCTATGGTCACTCTGGTTCTGATGACATCGAAATTTGCGCGAAGCTAATGCAACTAATACAACTATCCTCATTCCATTCTCCGAATAACTCACTCCATTTTCTTGGGCCGGATCCCGGTTTGAATTTGTCTACTTCGTTCAATATATTGTTTCGAAGTACCCATAAAATACTATTTAAACTTTTTGAAATTCAATTAGAATATCAGAATAACTGTCACCTCTGGTTCTCATGGTATTGACTTCTTCAATGATATTGACAAATATCATGTTAATATATTATATTGGTTGTGGCATAATGAATTCAAAAAGTGGTTTCAAAAAGTTTTCGGGTCCTCTTTTTCTAATAGTATCGAAATTTGTATCATGGGAATGTAGCAGATACCTACAAACTTTTAACATTTTGTGATGCGACGTGTGTGCCAAGTATTTTCACTTTCTGTCTCTGATTGTGGCATTACGAATTGAAAAATTTATTACAAAAAGTCTTTGGCTGCTCATTTTTGGATGGGATTAAAATTTCTGTCCTCGGAACGCAGTAGATGCATCCAAATTTTCTGAACTTTGTTGGGCCTAAAGTGCACTATGTTTTTTCACTTTTCCACTTTAGTTGTGGCATAATAAATTTAAAAAGTTGTTTCACAAAGTTTTCGGGTGCTCTTCTTCTGATAGTATCAACATTTATATAATTAGTATGTAGCCGATATCTACAAACTTTGGACATTTTGTGAAGAGGAGACACGTGTGGTAAGTATTTCCACTTTTTAGCTCTGATTATGGCATTATGAATTGAAAAAGTTTTATTCCAAAAGTTTTCCTCTACAGTCGCTCTGGTTTTGATGGTATTAAAATTTGTTCAAAGCGACTAATACAACTAAATTCACTGCATTCTCCTGGGTACGATCCTGGTCTGAGTTTGTTCGCTTTGTTCAATGTATTGCTTTGGAGTTCCCATAACATACTATTTGAACTTTTCTATGTTCAATGAGAATATTGAAATAGTTGTAACTTTTTATTTTCATGACAGTAACTTCTTTAATGGTATTGAAAAATAATCATGATTCCACCTTGTTAATAAAAATAAGAATGAAAAAATGCGTGAACTTTTTTCACAATAGATTCGAAATGTTTTCTCTAAACATACGTGAAACTGGTTTCTTATTTTATCATTAATCAAAAATGAAAAATTTCGAAAAAAATCTCCATTTTTATCAACAAGCTGAAATAAGCGTAATATTTTTTACCACGAATCTACAAATATAACAAGGAGATACTGCTATTTAATATGTTTATTTGATAAACACAAATTCAAGTAGCTACAAATTCTATGGAAAAGTTCTGACTGCTCTTATCTTGCCCTCAAAAGCTTTGCATATTTCTGTATCAGACTCCCAGTTCCGGACTTATTTTAGCCTGATTCCAGAAGGGTAAATCGAAATGTCAAAAAAATTTGACTTGCTCGAGAATAAAAAAAATTGCCAAATTGAAAATTTCATAATACGTGTTCCTTTATTTCATGGGGAAAAAACCTGACTCGAAGTAGAAGGAGTCAGGGTTTGTAAACGAAAAAGCGATAATTTCTCAATATAACCTTTTTCTAATCTATATAAATCGAGATGTTTGAAAAGAACGAGAAAAAACGAATCATATCGTGCATAAAAATCCCCCTCGGGGAAAAAACCTGGACAAGTACATTTGTTGACCCCCGTTCCCATATTTTTCCACGAATATACATACACTACAAAAACCTTTTCTCGCAAAAATTCCTGAGAAAATCAAATCCTATCAAAAAGTAAGAAAAGCGACCACTCAAAAAATGTATCACACAAAACAAAATGAGTTAATCCTCGCGAAAAGCTAAGGTTTGATTTCGCAAAAAGTTATAAAATAAATTGAGCTATACTAAAATATATGTGACCAAGTACGGGAGGCTTTATCGTGTGATATAAAATCTTCAAATAATGTTGAATGTTGATAGAGAAAAGAATCAAATTCGAGAATGTAGTTGTTTTACCAACCAGACTGAAAATAAAAACTCTGTATCAATAAGAGTCCGAAGCAACAAAAGATTGCAAACGAAAAAAAATTAGATGAAAAAGAATTTCGGCCGAAGTACTTGGCGAGGTTGTCACCATGATTGATATATTAATCCGTCCATAGTTTTTGCCATCAGTCCATAACTTTTTATTAAAATTGCTCATTCAAGTAAAAATCAAATAAAAAGTTATGGGCCGGACAAGTACTCTGTGCGTATACGCTCAATGTAAGGTGGTGAACGTTCATCAAATTATTACCAATTAAACAAAACTGTGCTATCATGTACGCACATAAATTAAAATCTTTTTTTAACATTACAAAAGCACGGGATCTTATGCGAAACTTCCTGTTCCTGCGTTTGTGTGTCGAGTTTTCGACTGGTTTCTGAATGTTTTTCGTTGTTTTAGCCACGGCGCAGGCAATGCTGTTTCATTAGGTCATACAAGTATATACTATTTGGCAACATTGGTCGCGCCATAGCCAAAACAAAAGTAGCTACTCGACTTAGGAGATCCCAGAAGCAATGAACCAACTGCATGCCCTACGTTGCCGGTACGTCCATGTTGATATCTTCTCAGTCACCAAAGAAATACTTGTCTTAGTACTGATATCATACATTTTACTGCTGCACGT